>JAUMJM010000048.1:31385000-31901036 GCA_033558235.1 Neomorphus geoffroyi
GTTTACTATTAAATAGGAAGCAGAAGAAGAAGAAGAAGAAGAAGAAAAAGAAGTAGCTTGCCTTGTGCCCCCTGTGAACACTAGATAAAAGATTTTCCTGAATACTCTGTTTCTACTCTACCTTTTTAACTTTTACTAGTTTCATAGCTCTTGTTTTTTCCACAGGAAATATTCAAGAATTTAAAAATACTTTCCAGGCAAGCAGAGGGTACATTTGCATTTGTGGGTCAGTCTGAGTCTGCAGATTTAGGACAAAGTCACTCAGTTGTGCATTTAACTACAGATCAGTTTGATACTGCAATGCTCGGGGCAAATATTTCATATTTTCACAAGTAAAGACTATTTTAACGCAGCCCAGCAAGCATCTCTTGCAGCTGCAAGTTGCACAAGTTGTCTCAAATTCATTTAAAAAGTTTAAATTCATTAAAAAGTTTAAAAATTTTCAGGGCAAATATACAGAGATTTTAAATGCAATAAAGTGTCCCAGTTCAAAAGGTGTGATTTTTCAGATACAGTAAGTGGACTGCAGCTGTATTTAGCTATGATGCTCTGCTTGTACTGTGTCTTGGCATGCTGAGTTATAACATGTCAGGCTGACATAATTCACTGCCACCACCTTGCTGATTTCTGATTCGCTGCTGCTGGAAGTGATCGTAATAATAAACTTTGTCTCATTGCCTTGAGCATAAGAGGCTTCATGGCTATTTGTAGAATGATCATTTTCATATGGGCTGGAATATACTTCTGAAGGTCCCCAGTGTGAGTCTTCTCTCAAAGTGGACTGTTAATACTAGATAACCCTGTCTATAGCTTTGTTCAGCCACATCTGAAATCCTCTAGTAACAGGCATTCAATCATCTGTGTGGTCTCCACCAAAACATTTGGAATCTTTTCCCACCCAGCTGTTTAGGTCTGATCAGGCAACTGAAGCTGCTATTTGTGGCCGTTTTCCTTTCATTGAGCCTGACCCTAGCAAGAAGACTGGCTCAACCACCTTTTTAACAGCCCTGCAGATAGTCATAGGCAGGTATTAGATTACTCCTTAGACTTCTTTTCAAAAGGTAAACAAGCTCTGCTGACACATACTCTCCAGAT
The DNA here is from genome assembly GCA_033558235.1 of Neomorphus geoffroyi. NCBI lineage: Eukaryota > Metazoa > Chordata > Aves > Cuculiformes > Neomorphidae > Neomorphus > Neomorphus geoffroyi. The sequence goes on from JAUMJM010000048.1 coordinate 31,386,096, forward strand.
ATATGCTCTAGGCCACTATACACCTCAGCAACTTTTCTTTGGATACTCATCCTTCTTGAACTGGACAGCCCAAACCTATAGCTAGCACCACTAGTGATGAGTAGAGTGAGTATGGGGTAAAAACATACTTGATACACTTCTGTAATGTAGCACAAGTGCATGTTTTGCCTTATGTGCACTGAGAACATGCTATTGGATGACGATCAGGTTAGTATCCACTGTAGCTGCTGTCCATGACGTACGTATGAAGTTATTCAATTAGAACCTCTTACCAGCAAAATCATTCCAGTAGGCTGACATGCTGTTGGTCTCATACATTGTGTGGTTAGGCAGAACAATGCTTTCTCATTAGTAAATGTCATCTAGTATTACATGATATTGCATAAAAAGACCGTTTACCACTACTTACAGAATCTTCATAAATCCTACCTAAAATTTTCCCCTTTTGACTCTGCATTCATGTTTGCATTTTTACTCCTCCTATTTGCATTAAGGCCTTCAGGTCATGTGGTGTAGTTGTTGCTGTTAACTTAATTGATACTACTAACTGAAATATTCTCAAATCCTTAAAAGAGCTTAGAGCATGATTTCCCAGCATTTCCATCAAAAATGCCTACTTTCCTTCACATGAATGCTCTTATTAGAGCAGTGGAGAAAGACAGCACAAATTATTTATGACTACACATAGCCTATATAAACATTTTTTATTTGAATAAAAGTAGTTGTGAATTCATTAGGAATGCTGTAAATTTTTCTTCAGAAATATAATTATTTGTCAGCAGAATCAGAATCTGGACACAATGCAACACAATGCAACACATAGCATTGCACACCATAGCATACCATAGCATGCATTTACAGCATATTCTTGTGTATGCGTAACTATTTTGACAAACATGCAATAATTTTTCTTGTCTTACATGTATCAGCATGTACATATCAGTAATCAAATTTGTGTTTGGCATGTGATTTAAATCTTGGTCAGAATACTTCCAGAAATTTCTGTTCTCTATAACTATCTCAGATTTTACACCCTTAGAATTTGCTTTGGAAATAGGAGAACTCCACTTAGTGATGCAGTGGTATTGAAATTGGGGTTAGTAGCTACCATCATCAGGCAAAATGTAAGAAGATCTAATGTTTGCTCTAGTGATTTAGAAGAGACTCATTTCCTTGTCAGCTTCACCTACTGAGATTTCTTCTATTTTGTAGCATGAGATGTAACTGCAGAGAGGGCAAGAGTGGTGATGAGGCAAAAGGACTTTACTATCATGAGGGATGAAGATAACAAGTATGTATATTGTCACCTAGACAGCAGGACTCCAGCCTTTCCTGATGAAAGGGCAAGACATTTTTTAACTGTGAAAACCAAATTACCACACCAAATCCTTAGGCTGTGTAGACCCATCTTGTGATATTCCTTCTCTTCTTTTGATTAGCACATTTCTGGAAGAATTGTTCCTTAGACTCTGTAGGGCTTCATGTCAAATATTAGTATTCATTATCAATCTGCAATAAACACACAGTTTAGTGGTGAAGGTTTGCTCTGCGGTATGCCATTTGAAAACATAGATACCTGTGTCCCTGTATTTCAGCTTTCTTCTTTATAGAATTGGTTAATGTAGTTGAGTTTTTGGTCAGCCTATGAGAAAAAGTTACCTCTGAGTAGGGAATTGATGGATGAAGTTGGGTCATTTGATTGGGTAGAGAAGGCAATTTGTACAGGGCAATATATTGACAATATCAGTTCATGTGACCCGTGGACTTCCCTTTGTCATCCTATGCCTGAGAATATATGAAGGAGGCTGGGAAGGCAAAGGGACGTTCAACTGTCATCAGCCGGCATCTTCTCTGACCATTGCACCACCATCAAATGCATTGGAAGTCTCATTTGTTTCAGACTTTTCCTTCATATTCCATGCAGCCCCAGATACATTTTCATAACAACATAGCTGGGAAGAAGTAGGTACTTTTTTTCCTAGGAGAGGAAGGCTGCTGCAAGTTTAACTTCTGTGAAATCTGAGTAAAACTCTGAACTGTTTGAAGCTTGACTTATTTCAGATTTTCTTAGGGATCAGAAACTTGTGGTTTTTTCATCAAAAGAAAGCTATCATCTCAGAAAGGGCTGAGAATACATATGCAAGTTCAAAACTGTTCTTGAAACACAGGTAAATACACAATTGAGTGCAAGTGGATCCATAAATAATTCTTGTGGACTTGACTTGGAACAGATGAGTTTGTTGAAAAAGCATGTTTTCATATGATTGATGTACAAGCTAAAGATCAGAGGTCATTTCAGCTCTATAACTTTTGGACATTTTAGATTTACTGAATTTTACTATAAAAATCAGAACAAAGCTATAAAACTAAGAAATAGAGATTATTTTAGGGTGAATCCTTTTTAGCAAAATATCTGCTGTTCTTTACCTCACCTGTTGTAGTTTTCTAGCACAGATGAGAAAGAAAGTATGGTTTTCTGATATTATATAGTGTCCGCTATATTGACAAATATGCAAAATAAGGCAAAGAAAAACTCCTTGATATGTAGAAAGATACATAATTTCAGGTAGTGTAAAAGTTGATTGTGTTATTGTGATAACTTTCTAAAGCACTGACTACAGTATGTGGTAGTGCTCATGTGCAAAGGGAACTGGAAAAATACTGAGGAAGATTAGACAGAATGTGAGAATTAATAAAATTGTAATTGCTCCTGAGTCTCTTAGGCCATTACCTACAGCTGATGAGCTCCAATAAAACGAAAACCCGTTACTTCCTCTGGTTCTGGCCTAATAGAAAGTTGACTGTTAGGACGGATAGGATAAATATTGACTAAAAACCATAAAGCTTCTTGTGTGTCTATCTTTGAACTTGAAGTGCCAGTTTTGAATTGTGTAATGCCATCCTGTAGAAAGTAACCAAGTGAGTCATTACTGTCTTGTGAGGGAAGGGTTTAGTCTTATGTGGTGTCTTCCCAAGTCTTGCTTGTTCTGAGAACTCTCTAACCTTTGTCCTTTTGCAAAGACAATTATGAAAGTAGGTATCACAAATTTCTCATAAGTTTTTCTTGTTACCATGCCTGATGTCCTTTGGAGAAGTTTTTAAAATTAGTCCAATATTAAATGAAGTTATGGTCCAGATGTCAGGTCCTCAGATTTTTCTGTCAATGCCACATCTATTAGCATAGTAGATACATCACTAGGCAGATTTAAACAGATGATGAGGTAGCACTGAAGAAATAAAAATAAGAGTTAAAGTACTGAGGTGAGGAGAAAGAGAAAGGAGAGCAGACGGGGACAAATGGAAAGTGATCATACTCTTAGAATCATAAAAGCATAAAATCATGGAATTACTTGGTTGGTAAAGACCTTTGAGATCATCTAGTCCAACCGTACTTGTTCAATACTAAACCATATCCCTGAGCACTTCATCTACCTGTCTTTTGAATACCTCCAGAGATGGTGACTCAGCCACCTCCCTGGGCAGCTTATTCCAGTACCTGACAACCCTTTCAATGAATAAATTTTTCCTGATGTCTAATCTGAACCTTCTGCAACACAACTTGAGGCCATGTAACATGAAGAACTAAAAATAGAGGAGACAAAAGAGGATTATGGATTAGATACAAAGAGGCAGAGAGGAAGTGAAATTGTGTTTGTGATGTCAAAAAGGAAATTAGAAAGATGAGAATGCAGAATGGAAGTGACCGTAACAAGGGGAACAGGAGAATGAGTGCAAACTACAAAGGAAACAATGAAGCTGAACAAAATAAAATTTATAGTAGTCATTTTTAAATATGATTTAGAAGCATGAAAAAGAAAAAGGAAGTTATAGCAGATGAGACTCAATGAACCTAGAGAAGAAAAGCCAAAAAATAAATGAAAAAGCAAAAGTAATTCCAATGGTTGTCATCTTTCCTTTATTAGTTGTGGTTCTGTGTCATTCTGTCACACATAATCCTTTAGTTCCATGAATTTGAGCAAAACCGCAAATACTTTTAGAATTTGTTGTGTTGGCTGACCAAGTCACTTTGATTTCTCTGGACACGTAATGAGCCTCCAAACGAGTGAAAGTACCACTTAGCTTATGAAAACAGAAAACTGTTAAAGTTGTTCAGAAGAGGGTAGAATAAGTTTGGGTTCCTTTTTCTCTGCTTTTATTACTGAATGGCCAATTAAAATAGATATCTGTCTCATCTTTGGCATATCTGGAATAAGTAGTAACTGGTTCTGCTCTGGGGAAAATACTGAAAGCAAGGACTGAGCAAAAGTGAGAGCTGACTGTAAGTGCAGCTATGTGAAATTAAGTTTGAGCTGGTTACAGCATCTGGAGGATATTCCTGTCTCTCTGGGTAATAAGACCCAGCATCCCTCTCCATCACCCTATGAAGGCAAGCTACATTCCCTTTTTTCCAGTCATGTTCACTTAGTAGGTAATAATGTTCTTGTTCTGGTGGTAAGTATACTGTGGCTGTGATTTGCAGAGCTGGGGAAGCAAATCTGTTGTATATGCAGGTGATCTTATCTATCTGCTATTGATATACTGATATTTTAGCCAAAATTGTTTCTTTTGCATCAGGAGCTGTTTCCAAAAGGACCTGAATGATGAAAACAATAGCCTGGGAAAAAAATAAAAATAAGTCGCAGTGTTATTTCAATGTATCCTAATGGGAAGGATCAAGATTATTTTAGGGTCTTCTCTGTTACCACTTTGCCTTTCAGGGGCAGCTGGGACCTTAGGCAGTACCACATAGGTGTCCAGAGGTGAAACAGATGTATTTATTTATCTTTTAAAGACTGTTGTAAATCCAATACAATTTTAAATCTATTTAAGCAGCACTTGCCTGTGGTTAAACACAGTTCTATTAACAATCAAAAAGCATTGTCTGTTGACTCTGTAACAGAAAGGCAAATATTAAGTCAGAAATTGAAAATTACTTTCCTCAAACTTTTAAGCTCACAGTGGCTTGACTTTGCTTATTAAAATTCTAGAACATATTTAATTGTTTATCCATTGTGTGGTAAGTACCTCTCACTAGGATATTCAATTGCTATGCAAACACTTGGACCAAAGTACTTCTAAAATCCACAGGTTCTGTGTAGTATGTTTCTTTCAGCCTTTGCAGATGCAACACACTGCTGCATATTCTGCTAGCCCCATGAAATATAGCAATGGCTGGGATGCTGGACTTCTTTAGCTAAGGACTTTCTTTGGTTTCCTTTAATTTCCCAGAAACATCAAGTTCTAACATGAGTTTCAAGAGACCATAAGCTTCAAACTCTGAAAAAAAAAACTCAGAAAGAAATGATATTTTGCTCTGTTTCAAATATGACTGATTAATGCTTATTACTTGATTTCAACTCAAAAACTGTATTTCATCTCCCATATTTAGGTCAAAACTAAGATCAAGTTTGATCAAAATGTAGTTCAAAATTCAAAGACCTTTTAAGCACATAACATTTTTATTGAGCTTCACACTTTATCAGTCTTCCTTTGACAGTTAAGTGGATTTTTCCACTATATGCCATTGATAAACAATCCTCGTATTAAAAAGTTCTGAACTGTAACATCATCTGATGAATAAACAGCCTGTACCTGGGAAACACATCATCTGTTTGATGCAATTAAAGATTTGTTATGTTGTCACTTGCTTTAGGATTAGTGGCCCATGTATGCAGGGTCGTTTTGGTGTTTCCATTCCTAGTTAGAATTGCATGTATAAATTTGTAATTTCATCAACTTCTTATTCATTTTTCACTTCACTTTAGCACATATTCATCCACATGACATTTAAATGTAGTCCCATTTAGTTTCAGTTGTTACACATGCAAAACATTTGTTAAAATCAAAGAAAACCAAAACAAGGCATACTACTTAGAATTTACTAAATTAAGGTGAGTATCGAGATACCTATTGGTAATAGAGTTGCAGTAAATGTGGTCAGAGTGCATTCGTGTTAATACTAAATAAACCTCTGAACCCAAGTTTTGTTTCATGTCCAAGTTGCAAAATACTTGTATTTGTGAAGTTTCTTGTTTTGTCGTCATATCATATAGTTCTGTGTGGATGTACATGTCTGTACATTATTGCATTTGAAAGGGGAGGGATGATTACTTTCAGCATATTAAAAAAACCCATTTTCCTACTTGTTATACCATGATGGCCATTTGCCTTTACCATTATTGTTGCAGTGGACTAATGCTTAAGCCAGCTATCCACCATAGTCTGGGGCCTTAAATGATAGATTAGGCTGCAGCCAAGGGTGGGATTGGATCATACCTCAGAGTAACACAGGTACTTGCTGGCTAGCAAAAGGAGCAATTTGTCAGGGAAGAGAGAAGCACTAGTGCAGGGCTTGTGAAACAAAACTGGAAATCAAAGAGTTTTTAACTCTAGAAGTAGGGACATCTCAAAATTACTGAAGCTGCATTTGCAAAGAAAGCTGTGATCCAAATTAACATGTATGTAGTTAAAAGAGCAAAGACTGGAGAGAATTTTTTCTTAGTATCTTTGGGAAAACTTGGTGATTAATTCTATATAATAAAGGAGCATTTTGCATTAACTGGTACAACATTAAAAAAATATTTTTTTAAAAAAAATTATATCCTAACATTTTCTCCATAAAGGCAGGAAAATCTGGAAAAAAACCAGAAGTCCTCATTATGTAAAATTGTATATGTCAAGAAAAGTTTAAAATTATCTGGCTTTGCATGCAAATTAGTTTTGCTTTTGCACGTGAAAGCATTTAAAGGCTTCACTTTCAGAAGTGGGCATTTGTGCTGAACACCCTGTCCAAATTGGTCTGTATAGGTGATCTATATACGTGTTTGAGTGCAATGTGCAGCTGCAAACACTTGCAGGCACACTAACATGTATATATCTGTTGATTTCCATTTTTTATCTTCTGTTTTATGACTGTTTGTCAGCCCCTAAGAGAGCACTGAGTTTACCCTTTACAAATGTCGTGATCCTAGAAGAATTTTGTAGGTAGAAAAACAGTTGTTCTCACACATTTTGCAGGATATATACAAGTTAGAGACCTGAAACAAACCTAAAGCCTGTTATAGAAACTTCCTGCTGTGAAGAGTCTATTATTTCATTATCTCAGACAAGCACATGACAGCCTGTGGTGTGATGACCAGTGGAGAAGCCTGCTAATTTATGTACCCCACTGTTAGCAGTACATCTGGTCCAGGAAACTTTAGTAATCTGTGGAGCTGGATGGTGGTGCTATGCAAAACAGTAGAGTCTCCTTGATCGTGCAAATATACCTGCTTCATGAAGAAGTCATGTGCCATTCCATATCAGTGTTGCCTTATACATCCCTGTAGACACCTGCAGTAGCTTCAAGATGTCCAGGAAGTGTGGGAGTATGGTTTACACACAGCACAGATGAGCAGTGTGTGTGCCTCATTACAAAAAAACTTAGAGATGTCAGGCTGACTGCATGTGCACAATATGTAGGTTCATAGAGTCATTCTCCCCAACCTTTGCGACAGTTTGGACTCTGTGGGTATTTCCATGGTGACTCTGTCTTATGTGCCTTAAGTTCTTCCATTGTGACCAGCTTCTGGAGGACTGTGCAGTATCTCCTCCAGTGAGACAGCCATGGGCCTCAACATCCCAAACAAATGCAAATGATTATAAAATTCTCTAGCCAAAATTTCTAGGTAGAAAAAGAAAATTAATGTAGGGGAACCCATATCAACATTTCTGTCCTCAGGAAGGAGCAAAGGTGGCCAGCGGGACATCCACTCAGATGAACCTAGCACCACTCAGTGTTAAGATGCAGAAATTAAAGACAATACTAGAGCCCCTCAGTTTTATTTGCCCTGATCTCAGGGGTGAACTTAGAAATGTGCAACATACTGATATGTCTCAGTTATTCTTATAACCACACTTAAAAACATGACTAGTAAATGCATTTTGTGGTAAATGAGGCATTTTATTCACTTGATGGCCTTTAAAAAAAATGAGTAACATGTTTAGCTCTTCATAAAAATAATTAGACATAATTTATAAGACAGGTTATTTATAGATATAGTCATAGTATAAAATATTCATGTTCTTCTAAGAACTGGGAAAATGAATTAGGGCTTCTGCAAAGCATGGTAGATTTCTTAAAATCTCATTTCACAGGGCACAGATGTGATGCAGTTTTTCCTTGCTTCCATTTCCAAATTCATTAATTTCTTCTAGTTTATTGTTTTTAACTTACATATTCATGAGCTACACCTGTGTCAAGGGAAAAATGGCATTACTTTTCTGTATAAAAACATGAAGGCCTACTGGTGCACATCAGGACAAATGTTCCAGTATGTATGTACCTTCCAGGAATCACAATTGCAGGGAAGTCTCTCACTGACTCTGTTGCTGGCCACAAAGTTAATAACACAGTGATGAAGCTTAAGGTTGACTGTATAAATCTTTCATACAATATTGCAGTCTAATTTACAGTATTGCACCAACAATATCCACAATAGTTGACCTTCTGAAATACATAGTAATCTAGTCTGCTCTGCAAAAATCTGTGCTTATTGAAATGCTCCAAATACAAGTTACTGTTTTAGAAATCAAGATTGTGATGAGCCTCAGAGAACCGATTTTAATTCCCAGATAGTTGATACTATTTTCCTTTTTGCATGAATCATGATATAAAACGAAAATAAAAACATTTCTGTCTGTATTCTGTTCATTAAGTCATGAAAGTACCTGTCTTTTTGCATTTATAGAGAGAATGCTAAGACTTCAAGTATGTGAGATGAAGGCCTTATTAAATGAGGTATAGTTAATATGCAAGTTTGTGTGAGATGTTTCACACATGCCTGCTCCTATTTATTTTGAAATATTGAGCTGAATATTTAGTTTGAAAAGTCCTCTCTGACTTACTGAATATTTTCAATAACAGAATATTCTGAGAACATTCTTCAGTAGGAAGATCTTTGATTTGGGATTTTCTTTTGACCGTAATTATATAAAATGGGTCCTATCAGTCAGTTTCCAGCAGAAGATGCTACACTCCCAAAGATGAATGCTAATGTAAGATCTCAGCAAATTGTGGGCCTTGTCAGTCAGAGTTCATGTTAGATCTGCTCTGTGATCAGCCTTTTGAGCAAGGAGGACTGAAACAAGAATAATGACAGGTAATCCTCATTCAACTACCAAGAATTCATATCTTTAAAAAACTACCAGCAGAACTAAAAGTGCCAGAAGTATTGGCTATACTGTGTGGTATGAAAAAAAGCTACATAAGAAGAAGCAAGTACTGACAGAAATTTAAAAAAAACTTGGTAAATTAGCCAGACCACTAGACATTAAATGATAAAACGTCTCCTTCCAATTCTATGTTAAAATTTTAACTGAAAGGAGTCTCTCATCAGCCCCCTCATCAGTTGGGAAGTATAAAGAAAAATATACTGCACCAAGAAGTAGCAAAGGAAAACCAGGGCAGACTTACGACATGAGGTTCTCTACTGCGTGCTCAAGTGCTACTGGATGTATCATATTACATGTGCTGATATGGGAATGAAATCATATTTATAAGATTCTCAGAAAAAATGGGGGAGGGGGTAATTGCTAATATCTAGAATGTGCTTTAAGGGATGAGGGTTTAAGCATGATTAAAGTGAAAGTAAACAAAACAAATTTGCCAAACAAAATTCATCCTTAGCTTAAGTCTCTTAAAGTTAATGAAAGTAGATGTGGGACAGGTTAACCCATCAGACTTATAATTCATTCTTCTTAAGCAAAGTTCTTAATCTTCCTTTCTTATTTAAGCCTATTGCTTCAAACTGCTTTTCCACTAGGACTATTGAAAGATCTTAACCAATGAAATAACTTAATTGATTAGGTACAGCAGCAATTCAGGGGAGTCCTTAATTTCAATAAAAATATTAACCTTTGAGCTCTTTGCAAATCTTTCTGTTAATCACTTTCTTATGTTCTACCCTTCTTTCTTTCATGAGCCTGGATTTTATAATTCTAATTATAGTTCTCTTAACATACATAAACACCCTGCATTTTACTTAAGTTTTACATAATAAAAGAGCCACAAACAAACAGTAGATAACAGCCATTACAGGAAACATGATGTTTGTTTGTGAAGTAGTCCAGAAGGTGCTCACAATATTTTGCTGTTTGTATATAAGAGCTGGATATTTTCCTTTTTCAAAGTACAGTTCACTTCATTTTTTGATCGTAATTGAAATCCTTAACAATTTTTGTGACTATCCAAAATCCAGTTGTGAATATTTCTAGAGGTTCTAACCAGATTTAAAGATTGAGTCTCACCAGGCTTGCCTTTGCTTTTGTGGAGTGAACTCCCTCGAAATGGAAAACTGAGGCACTCACATTAAAACTTGCTGCCTTGCCTCATGCAACTTTCTTACGTAAAAGGAAAAAGTCTTCCTGTTGACAAAAAAAATGCTAGTAGAAAGTGTTCAGCAAGTGCTACTGCCTGAATCCTTTTGAATGTCCCCAGTCTCAGATGGTCAAGAAGGGAGAACCGTAAAAGCTTTTTCAGTCATTTTAACACCAATTTGGTGTCAGACTGCCTTTGTCTGGATCGATAAGACATTCCTAGCAAAGTCTGTGCTGTAACTTTTGCAGAGGGCTCTCATCTAATTATACCACAAGTACTGAAAATGAAGATGTCTCTCCTCTGGTTCAGCACTAGTTTAGCTCTCTCTGGAGCAATGTCCCCAGTGTGGGTTCTTCAAAATAAGGAATATGCTTCAAATTTGGAGAAAATTCAGATAAAAACTGAAAGAACAGCTAGAACTAGAAAACAAGTATTGCATTGACTTGTAACAGAATATGTCTAGTTAATCAAAGAGAATATTAAAGGACTATCCAGCTGCAATGTTAAAATACATCTAATACACTAACAAAAATATCATAGAGGGGATTTTAAAAGGAAGACCAATGATTGGAAACTGACACCATGCAAAATTTAGATAACAAGCAAACTGCAAAGTCATGACTCTGAATATGTTAGGAAGAATTGTGATAGCTTTTCTATGCTTTCAGACCAAGATGTGATATTTTTAAAAGTTCATGGTTTCAGCCACAAATATTGTATTTAAAAAGAAGATCATTCTAGAAAATCTTTTTTTATACAGTGGAACCGACAAGATGACTGCAGTGGTTCCTTCTGTCCTTATAATCTATGGTTTTCCAAACACATTTTCTTTAACATAATACTGTACAGTCACAATACAGTAATTTCAGTCTCATTCTTTTTTTCTGTCTTCTGTTATGTTTTGTTTACTTTACCGGTTTTGCCTGTTGTTTTTCCTTTTCCTTTTTGTTTGGTTTTTTTCTTTCTTTCTTATACTCCAGGAATTGGTCAAGGGGTTCCAGTGGTGGCCCTCATTGTGGAAGGAGGTCCCAATGTTATCTCCATTGTTCTGGAGTACCTGCGAGACACTCCTCCTGTTCCCGTTGTGATATGTGATGGTAGTGGCCGAGCATCTGACATCCTTGCCTTTGGTCACAAATACTCAGAGGAAGGAGGGTAAGTAATTTCCTCATGTGTGTTCTTTCTCTGTCCAAAGTTTCGGTTTAGTAGTAAGATAGAGCCCAGGAAATTATTCGCAATATAATGTATAACATAGTGTACCACTGTCATCAGATTTTATTTAGCCCTACATGTTCATATAAGCTAGTTTGTATTTGCCTTACCTATTAGGCATGATTCTGCACACCTATGCATCTTTACACATGACTGCTTTTGCACTGATCTGTTTTTGCACTGTCCCACATTCCTTTTACAGACTCTAGGTGAAACAAGGATAGGATTTAGCTTTTGTTGTAGAAGATTCAAGTGTGTTTTTGTTGAATCAGGCTATAAGCACTCTTTGCAAGTTCCAAAGTACATGTTGTTATTAAATGCCCAAATCTTTACTATTCTTTGTTCTTCTCCTCTACTCCAAAAAATATGTAATCACAAAACAGTTGAGGTTGGAAAGGAACTCTGAAGGTCATCTAGTCCAACACCCCTGCTCAAGCAGGGCTATTTAGAGCCAGTTGCCCAGGACCATGTCCAGATGACGTTTGAATATCTCCAAGGGTGGAAACGCCATAACCTCTCTTGGCAACCTGTGTCAGTGTTCAGTTACTGTTTTTTACTGTGTGGGTATTTCCTAATGTTTAGAGGGAACCCTCTGTGTTTCAGCTTGTGCTCATTGCCACTGGCCCTGTCATCGGACATCACTGAAAACAGTCTGGCTCCATTTTCTCTACACCCTCCCTTCAGGTATTCATCTACATGGGTGTGATCCTCTGTGAGACTTCTCTGCTCTGGGATGAACATTCCCAGCTCCCTCAGCCTTTTCTTATATGGGAGGTAGTCCAGTCCTTTCATTATCATAGTGGCCCATTGTTGGATGCTCTCCCATATGTTCATTTCTCTCATGTACTAGGAAACCAGAACTGGACAGAACCAGAACAGGTGCCCGAGTATGTCCTCACAATTTGTGAAGAGAGAGGAAGGTCACTTGCCTCAACCTGCTTGGCAGCATGTCTTCTAATGCAGACCAAGATACCATTAGTTTTTGTTATTGCAGTAGCACGTTGCTGAGTCGTGTTCAACTTCAGATCCACCAGGACCCCCAGGTCCTTTTCTGCCAAGCATCTTGCCTGCTGAAAGGCCCTTAGCATGTATTGATACATGGGGATGTTCCTCCCCAGGTGCAGGACTTTGCACTTCCTCTTGTTGAACTTCATGAGGTTCCTGTCAGTCCATTTCTCCAGCTTGTCAAGGTCCATCTGGCAGAGGGCAGCACGACCTTCTGGCATATCAGCCACTCATCCTAGTTTTATATCATCAGCAAACTTACAAAGGGCACTCTCAGCCCCATTTTACAGATCATGAGTGAGAATGTTGAGCAGGACTGGATGCAGGATTTGCCCCTGGAAAATACCACTTTTTGCTGGCCATCAATGAGACTTCATACCCCTAATCACAAACCTTTGCACCTAGCCATTCAGCCAGTCTTCAATTTACCTCACTATCTGCTCCTCCAGCTCATTCTTGAACAGTCTTCTTATGAGGACCTTATGGGAGATAGTGAGGGCCTTACTGAAGACAATATCCACTGCTTGCCCCTCTACCAAACCTTTCATTTCATCACAGAAGATAACCAGGTTGTCAAGCATGACTTCCCCTTGATGAATCCATGATGACTACTACCGATCATCTTCATGTATTTTGCATGCCTGGATATGGTTTCCTGGATTAGCTACCCCACCACCTCGCCAGGGAACAAGGGGAGGCTGCCCAGCCTGTTCTTGCCTCCACCTTTTTTGCCTCTCTTTGTTGGTGAGTATGAGGTCCAGCAGAGCACCTCTTCTCATTGGCTGCTCTTTTGCTTGGGTCAAGAAGTTCTTGTCATTGTACTCCAGGAACTTCCACAATTGCTTTAGCTGGGTCTAGCCTCTGTAGAACGCCTCATCCACTTGCTTTTCCTGGTCTTGCAGCCTGTAACAGCCACCAGTTACCATGTCACTTTTGTCTTCTCTTTAGTCTTAGCCTATAATAAACTCTCAGTTTGCTCATCATCTATCCCCCGCAGAGCGCCATGCACTTCAATTGTTCTCACACAAAGGGCAACTCCCAGCTTGTATCAGAAACAGTGCAGCCAGCGATCGACCTTCTGTACTCGACAGTGGTGAGGCCTTGAATACTACATTCAGTTTTGGGCCCCTCTCTAGAGCACTTCAGGTGCTGCAGCATGTGCAAAGAAGGGCGACAAAGCTGGTGAAGATTCTAGAGCGTAAGTCTTATTAGGAGCAGCTGAAGGAACTGGAATTGTTTAGTCTAGAGAAAAGAAGGCTGAGGGGAAACCTCATTGCTTTCTACAGCTACCAGAAAGGAGGTTGTAGTGAGATGTGTGTTGTCTTTTCTCCTGAGTAACAACTGATAGGACAAGAAATGGCCTCAAAGTGGACCAGGGAAGGTTTAGGTTGGAAATTAGGAAAAATTACTTGACCAAAAGTGTTCTCAAGCATTGGAACAGGCTGCTCAGGGAAACAGTTGAGTGACCACCCCTAGAGGTATTTAAAAGATATGTAGATGTGGTCCTTAGGGACATGGTTACTGATGAATGTGGCGGTGTTAAGTTTACAGTTGCACTTGATGATCTTAAAGGTCTTTTACAACCTAAACAATTCTGTGATTCTGATTGTAGCATCTTCAGTCACTGGAGCTATCCCACCATATCTTTGTCATCCTAAAAAAGCTGAAGCCCTGCAACTGCACACAGATCTAACTCATTATGTTCATTCCCCACAGTATGCACACAGCATACTGATCTCCCAGAAAAAGCTTTGAGGATTTCTCCATAATGGTGCCCTGTAGGCACTTCCTTGCTTACATAAAAATGATAGAGGTGAGCCCTTTTAAGCCTCATTTTGTTGATTTTGTGATCCCTTCCAGTCACATCACTCCAGGCTTTTTGCTTATCAACTCTGTGCACCACACTCTCACAGGGTTGCTGGTGACTCTCTCTCTCGCCTACAGCATTCCTTCTTTTAAGTCCTTCTTACAGGGTTAGCCATTTTGTCAAAGGTAACTTTGCCCTGCTTAGTGAGGTGAATCTCATCTCTCACAAGCAGACAGTAATCTGCAAACAGGTTCCAATGGTCATAGATTCCAGAACACTCTCACCAACAGCAAACCAATATTCTGGGCACGGCCAGAACATCAACTCAGTATTCATTTTGGACACGGCCAAAACAACAAACTTATATTTTGGACACAGCCAAAATGTGGAATCAATACTAGTTTTGGACACCGCCAAAACAGCAAAAGTTGCTAAAAAATCCAGATCCCAATCTGCTCAGATCCCAGTCTGATACCCTCAATGCAGCTAGACAAAACAACACAACTCAGATCTGATCTGATGCACAGTAGTGCCATGAAAAACAGAAGAAAGGAACGAAAAGAGAGAGAGAGATAGTCATCACTCCATGAGCCTCTGGAATATGTGGTCTTCAGGAGCATGTGGTCCTGTGGTTCTTCTGCAGCATCTTCTCAGGCAGTTTCCATGGGGTAGCAGGTATGTGGCAGCCTGCATCTTGGCAGGCTTCTATTTATAGAACAAGTCTGTGCCCCCTCCCCTAACATGAGGGGTGGTCTTTCTGCAAAAGTTCTCGAATTGGCACATGCACAGAGGCTTATTTGTGAAGGTTCTGAAATTGGGTCTGAGGGCTCCAGGGTCACTGGCATTTCAACAGACCATTGCCAGAATGACCTCTGCCTGGGTCCACATGCTCAGTCAGGTGTGGGGAAGCAGCACCTGCTGCTGCACCTTCTGCCGCTCCTCTGCAGCAACACGGTCAGCCCAGCAGGAGCCAAAGCACTCAAGAAGATGTTAAGGACAACAATACAAGTAGATTCAGGCAGTGCTTAAGACAGTACAAGTAGAATCAGTTGATGTTTAAGACAATAGAAGTAGAGTCATTCTCTACAGGGTTACCTACTGTAATCACTCACTGCTTCTTCCTGGTGGTCTTGCACAGGTTAGGGTCAGATGGCACAGATCCTTTGCTTTAAGGCATATGTGGCTTCTCTTCAGCTTTGAAAGCAGTGAACCTGTTTTGTAGTTGTAAGTGATTAGGTGGGGCTGGAGCCCTATTCTTGATGTCAGCAGTCACCAGCTTTCATTGTTTGCCTTCTCCAGAGGTTGCACTTACCTAAATACTAAGTGTGGACACTGCCTGCATCACTATTGCAGTCAGAGTTCAGGGTTCTGTTATATTTCAAAGAAGATCCTGTCTTACCTCCTTTTCACCTTCTCTGGTGCTGCATAGCCTGCTTACTTCTTTCCGTAACTCCTTTCCTTGGTGGCACAGCTCCTTCAAGACAGCAGACCTACAGGAAACAGGCATCTCTCCTGGCATCAAAGATAGACCCTGCAGCCTGGGACTTGGAGAGGTACCTCCACCACCCAAAGCTCCATCTGCATCAAAGCCTCTGCTCTGGTAGAGGCAGCTACTCCAGCAAGCTGCCAGGAAATTTACCCTGTACCTGAGACTGTGTACATTTGAACAATTTCAGCTAAGGTCCCTTTCCTTGTACTCTCTTGCACAAGCTGCTGCATATGTTGGCTGTACTTGTGGCCTGGTTTTTACATAAGCCTCTCCTGAGTACCAGATAATAGATGCTTGACTGTCCCTAATGAGGCACCTTGGATCAAAGGCTGCTCATTAGAAAATACCGGAACTTTCTCAAGCCCAAACCTTTGTGGCTGTCTTTACGTTGTCCTTACTTGGCAGCAGCAAAGCATCATAGAGGGTTTCTAGCTGTTGCACCAATGATGGTGGACCTCGTCCCCAGAAGTTCCCAAAGCAGTACCCAGAATCTGCTGCTTACAGTAGGAAATAACAAATAAGAGAGGGTTTAATAATTTAAGAACTGAACATAAAAGTGGAAGGAAAAACCCCCTCAAATTTTTATAACTGAGAGCTATTTCGTACTTTTTATCTATGTAGCTGCAATAATCTTCTGATCAGGATTCAATGGGAAATTACTCATTTTTGTGTGTGTTAGAATATGTGAAGATATGTATTCACATCTACAACAGCTATGCAAGTTAGAAAACATAGATCCATAAACACTGAGCTCTAGACCAAACACTTCAATGTTTTTTAAAAATAAATATGACCATGAACTTACTCCTACTGGGAGATGGTCTGAAGTTGTGCCAGGAGATGTTTAGAATGGCTTGTTAGGAAATTGCACTTCACCAAAAGGATTGTCAAGAATTGGAACAAGCTGCCCAGGGAAGTGGTTGAGCCAGCATCTCTAGAGACACTTAAAAAAATGTGTAGATTTGATGCTTAGGGACATGGTTTAGTGATGGGCTTGGCAGTGTTATGTTTGCAGTTGGACTCAGTGATCTTTAAGTTCTTTTCCAGCCTAAATGATTCTGTGATTCAGTGATTGAGAAAATAATATTCTAAAGTGCAATGATATATGATATTTTTAAGAATACCACAAGTAAACCAACAATATTATTTATATTATATATTATTATATAATATATATTATTATATTATATATTATTATATAATATATATTAATTTATATATATTATATATAATTATGTATTATTTATATATTGGGCTGCTCATCTCTATTTTCCTTAATTTAAAGGTCAGGTTCTCCAGGCTCTGAAGTGTTTCTCATTTACTTAGAAGTTGAAAATATGTTCAACTGCATTAAGGAGTAAGAATAGAAGATAGACCATAAACACCCAAATTTAGTTCCTACAAAGCCCTAAGTGAATATCCTAGTTTTTAAGAACTCTCCTCCACATAAAGCTGAAGAATTTTTGACTGTATAATCAAGAATGCCTTCTTATTTCATTGTCTTGCATAAAAGCAAAAGCTAGAAGTAAAACAACTGTACATTGCAGCCATTTATGACATCATTCAGCAGTTTTTAATCCTCAGAGATTTTTTCAATTAAATGCTGAATTTAAAGTAGAAAAATGAGATACTAGGTTAAAATTATTCACTTCTTGGACAAATATTTCCTTACGGAATGGGAAATGACTTGTAGTATTCAAATGCACTCTCCAAGCTGAGTTTGTAGCATATTAACTATCTGTTTTACTCTTTAAGGAATTCAATTCAATGCCCTAAAAATGTACTTCTTCCCTAATATGCACAAGGAAACCTAAAACATTCTCTATGCTTTAAATGAGCATTCTCATGTGACAATCATTAAAGACTGCCTTTGGATTGATCTGTCTCTGCATCCTCTATGGCACAGGTTTTAGGTTTCATAACTGAAGTATATTACTTCAACCTGTTTTTTTCCTGGTAGGGAAAATACAGAAATTTTTCACTTTGAGCAAAAAGTATCATAATGTAGGTATGGTGTGGGTCTTCTGTATCCCCATGTCACGGGGATCATGGATGCTATCACATCTAATTCATATTGTAAGATGGTTTTCAAATTGCATATTGTGATATCAATACTTTTGTATAAAAGCTGGCTAGAAAAAGGTAGTTTTTTTACTGGAATACAGTTGTCTCTTGATGAAGGGACAACAACTTAATAAACATAGGGAAAAATGGCATAGAAGAACAACGATCTGTGAAGAGCTACAAGTAAAGCTGATTCCTCATCAAAACACCCAGAAGTTACCCATTTGAACTGAACAAAGGAATAATTACATTTATTTTCTGTCTCTTCTCATAACAATGCTATGCAAAATGTGTGGCTTTAAAAAAGTATGAGAAATTCAGTCAGTCCCACAGAGCTGCATAACTATGTTTTATTTCTAATTCCAATGGAAGAAAATATCAGCAGAGCCCCTGGTCAGGTTTCTTACACATGGAGCGACTGTCTAAAGTGTAAATCATAATTAAACAGAAAATCCCCTAAACTTTTCATGAAGGAGGGCAAAGAATACTTTTCACATCACACTGATATTTTATGGATATATTTTCCTTATCCTGAATAAAAAGAATAATTAGGAAAATAAGAATTAACAAATGAAAAGTCAGAAACAGATTATGAGCAGTTCATTGAAAATGATGTTTCATTTAGAGGATTTCAAAGCATTTTGAGAACATTAAGTTTAAAAAAAGTCTGTTATGAACTTGCATTTTGTAATCAGGTTAGAGCATAACCTTTATAAATCTCTAGTACAGTGTACAACTCCAGTACTAAAAAATCTCTGGAGGAAAAAAAAAGGCTAAATAATTAAGGGAGCCGAGTATGGGCCACATCTTTCAAATCCTTTCCTACGTTCACTACAAAATCATATGCTGTGAGTTGGAAAGACTGTAATGTTATTGAGTGGAATGTCTACTATCTCATCAAATATTAGGCATGACTTCAAAAAAATTTATTTCTGAGGAGAGAAGATGCCAAAACAGTCATATGTTGCTTCTGCATTGGCCAAAGCGATGAACGGAGTTCTGCTTTGCTATTTAATCTTCCAGTATTTCTTGGACAGAAATAGAATGTAATTTTATTTACTTTGTCATTTCAGTGTTTTTAAGTAACCTCTCCTGATGGATCCAAGACATCTTTCTCCCTTTTTTCCTGTGATGAGTCCATATAGGTCAGGTCTGATAATCTGATGCATCAAAACTAATGCTAGCATCTTCTTTAAGAAAAAAAATTAAAATCACTCTTCGCAATAATTATGAGTAGATTTCTTTTCTGAAACTGAATGTAGATGTGTATAATTCTACTTTAGATGCCAGATTTTTGACAGTGGGTATCTAAATTCCATCAGCAATACAGCTCCTCTAGGGAAAAAACAAGTTGGATACCTGGAAGGAAAATGGGCTTATCTTAGGTATTTAGGGAATGAAAGAGCAGATGGTAACTATGTGGGGAGTGAAAGAAAAAACAGGTTAATTTGTCCTTTTGTAGGACATTTTGTTTAGTCAGAAGCAAGCTACCTGCAGTCTTAATTCCACGGCAAATTAAGTAGAATTCAAGGAATCATGCCATCAAAAAACCAAGACTTTATTGGTGTGTTGCAAAATATTTACTGAAGACTAGCAGAAAAATTATAAAAATGCTATCGTAATCTGACACTATACAGTTTTTTTAGAGTATGCTGACTTTAGAGGAAGTTGGCATCGTAGAGTTTCAGTCTGGTAAAGCAGGCAGTTTTAGGCCATGGAGCTTTATGCATAAGGATGCATAAGGACCATAATTCATGAGAGAGGCTGCTGAACATGTTCTCAGAGTAGTGGGTGAAAATCTCTTGTGTTCTAGGTTAGACCTCTAATCACAAGAATGAAGAATCCACCTGTTTTCCCCTGAATCAAAGATTAGGAATCAGTGATTTTTAAAAATGTGTGCTGAAGTTGTATGTGTAACATATGGTTATCTTTGTGTAGAGGATAAATCGTCTCCTCACCTTGAAGTCCCAGTTGTTTTGCTTACTGTAGTCTGTAAATTTGTTTGTTTTACATGCAATGAATTTGGATGTATGCATCATGGATTTATCCTTTGATAGCCTGGCACAGTTTCTGTTTTTCTTGTCTGGGTTACACAATTGGGTACTTCGATCTGATACCTTCTAACATTTGTAGACGCCTAAGGAGTAGATGTGATATAGTCTTGATACAACTGATTACAGTTTACACAAAGCTTAACTCAGCTATGATTGCTTTATCAGAAAGATTGTTATTATTGTTTCTATTTCTGATTATAATCACTTCAAGATTTTCACCTTACGAAGATTTTGAACAGGCTTGCTGTAGAATTGCAGGTCAATGAGACGTTGAAAAAAAGTACTTAACAAGGTGTCTTAGTTTGGATGAAAAGAAAAACCAAGATACGTTATAAGAAATTAAGTGATTTTAATCAGAGATCGTACAGAAAAGTTAACAGTTCTTAGCTGCAAATGTACGTGTGTACAGAAAAGAATTAACAGCAATTGTAATTGACATCTTAATATGAATCAAATTCTGTACCCAAGCTCTGATGGTGCAGGTCTCTTTAAGGGCAGCAGGTCCACTCCGAGTGGCTCTGGGGGCGGGCACGATACTTCTCTGTGTGGATTCTGTGGGACTTCATGGCAGATCCCCTTCCCCAGAGACAGACAGACAGACACACACACACACACACACGCAGAGAGCAAAGCACGCAACTAGTCCATACATGCAGCGAGATGTCGAGAGAGAGAGGAAATGCTAGAGAAAGGAATGTCTGAGCAAACGGGACCTGACCTCTGCCCTGGTTTCCCCAGAAACGTCCCCCCCGTCCCCTCGTGTCCCACTAGGATCCGCTTTGTTGGCAAAGGAAGAGAAATTCCCCGGAAACCAAAACCAAACCTGAAACTATAACACAAGGCTAGAAAATTGTGCAAATCAAATGATAGCAACAGGAAGTTTCTGAGGAGTGGTACTTCCCTGTAGTAGGGGAACCACTTCCTGATAATTTTTTTCTAAAAAAATCTCCACTTTTCATAAGGATTTCACTTTACATGCTGTTTAAAATTACAATATGATACAGTTTCTGATAGCTTTTGTTCAGAAAAGTGATGACTGCTTATGATGCCTCAAGATCCAATTCTGCTTTTATTCATTGAGGCTGGAATTTTTAACTCACTATCTGTTGTCATTTTGTGAGGGAAGCAGGTCACTCACAAAGAAGTGCTTACATAATGACTGAGCACTATGTAAATGCAGTGTTTTGACAGAGGTATTGCAGAGGTAGACTATCCACTCAAGAGGACTCTGAAATAAAGTAGCTTACAACAGGAGGATATAATACCCAAGAGTATTAAGGGAACTGGCAGAGGTCCTCACTGAACGCCTTTCCCTCATCTACCAGCAGTCCTGGCTGACTGGGGAAGTGCCGCTTGGCAGGAGGTTGGTGAATATTACACCAATTTACAAGAAGGGTTAGAGGGACGATCCAAGGAACTATAGGCCCGTCAATGTGACCTCAATATCAGGGAAGGTCATGGAGCAGATTGGCTTGAGTGCTGTCATACAGCACACGCAGGACAACCTGATGATCAGGCCCAGTCAACATGGGTTTACGAAAGGCAGGTCCTGCCAGACCAATCTCATCTCCTTCTATGACAAGGTTACCCATTTAATGGATGAAGGAAAGGCTCTGGATGTGGTCTACTTGGACTTTGGTAAAGTCTTTGACACCGTTTCTCACAGTATTCTGCTGGAGAAACTGGCTGCCATTGGCCTGAACAGGCACACCTTCTGCTAGGTAAAAAACTGGCTGAATGGCTGGGCCCAAAGAGTTGTTATAAATGGAATTAAATCCAGTTGGAAGCCAGTCACGAGTGGTGTTCCCCAGGGCTCAGTGCTGGGTCCAGTCCTGTTCAATATCTTTATCAACGATCTGAACAAAGGAGGATTGAGTGTACCCTTAGGAAATATGACCAGTAATAGTCAAGTAAGGATGACTAGCGTCATCCACAAACTACCACTAGGGTGGAAGTGTTGATCTGCTAGAAGGAAGGGAGGCTCTGCAGAGGGATCTGGACAGGCTGGATCGATGGGCTGAAACGGGATGAGGTCCAACAAGGCCAAGTGCAGAGTCCTCCATTTGGGTCACAACAACCCCGTGCAGCGTTACAGGCTTGGGGAAGAGTGGCTGGAGAGCTGCCTGGCAGAGAAGGACCTGGGGGTGCTGGTTGACAGCCGGATGAACATGAGCCAGCAGTGTGCCCAGGTGGCCAAGAGGCACAATGGCGTTTTGGCCTGTGTCAGACACAGCGTGGCCAGCAGGAGCAGGGAGGTGATTGTGCCCCTGTGCTCAGCACTGGTGAGGCCACACCTCGAGTGCTGGGTTCAGTTTTGGGCCTCTTACTACAGGAAGGACATTGAGGGGTTGGAGCGTGTACAGAGAAGGGCAACAAGGCTGGTGAGGGGGCTGGAGAATAAGCCCTAAGAGGAGCAGCTGAGGGAGCTGGGGTTGTTTAGCCTGGAGAAGAGGAGGCTGAGGGGAGATCTCATCACTGTCTACAACTGCCTGAAAGGAGGTTGTGACGGGGTGGGTGCTGGGCTCTTCTCTCAAGTGACGAGCGATAGGATGAGAGGAAATGGCCACAAGTTGTGCCAGGGGAGGTTTAGACTGGACATTAGGAAGAATTTCTTCACTGAAAGAGTGGTCAGGGATTGGAACAGGCTGCCCAGGGAGGTGGGGGAGTCACCATCCCTGGATGTGTTTATAAGACAGGTAGATGAGTTTCTGAGGGAGATGGTTTAGTAAGGGGACAGGTATGGTTGGACTTGATGATCTCAGATGTCTTTTCCAATCTTATGATTCTATGACTCTATGATTCTAGGAAGAGCTAGGCATAGAAAGAGCAGTGATCCACAGCATGGTTGAAACCCCATGTAAACTCATTTTAATCCAAACACACTGACATATGCCTTACAGGCTTCTTTGTGAAGTGGAAGTCCTACTCAACAGGGATATTTACAGTCAAAGTCAAATTCAGAGAGTAGAGAACATATGCACTCCATATGCCAGGCCTTCTATATTCTCCTATGCACCTCATTTCCTCTTTCCCATTCTAATTCATTGTTTTTTCTAAGCACGTTTGCTGTAGGAATAAATACTAGATTGTTAAATGATATTTGAATTTCAATTGCGTAATGGACATCCTGCAATCTCATCTGGACTTTCTTGCTGCAGAGAAGTATAAGTGACTTTACCAATAGTATGAAATAAGCAGGCTTTGGTCGTTGTTCTCCCAAAGCAGCTGCCATAAGCTAACAGTGACTTTAAATACTGTACTGCTTCTGATAATTTTCTGCAGTTGCTGCAAGGCTAATCTTTGTTTAACTTCTGTCATAAAATGTGAGTCATGAAGATGTTCTGATTTTTGTTCCCCTAGATTATCAACAGTGACATATCCTATAAAACATTCTCACTCAGCTAATTTGAAACACTCAGTTACAATTTTTAAGTGAGAAAACTGCCATAGTGTAGAAGCTGTCATACATCAAAAGATACATATTCTAAATTAGAAACCACTATCTTGTAAGACTTGAAGAACAGCAATGTTTCACCTAGAACAGTCCTGAGGAAAAGTCTTTGTGATATCAAGGGGTAAGGTTCAAGCACTAATATTCTATGTAATATTACTGTTTATTTCTGCTGTTGCACCACTTTTTGTAAGTGCTAACATTAACTCTGAGGAGGGATGTAAAAATGATGACTCTTTAAACTTCTGGAGGATCAGCATGAACAAAATCAAAATCAAAATCAAAATGGTTTCTTTGCGTGGACTCGGGAACAGAGACTTTTTTTGTTTATTTTCTTACCTAGTCCCATGCAGCACCAATAAAATGAATTGAGATTGTTGGGGAATTCAATCTAAAATCATAAACACTGATGACACAAACACTGCGAGTTTCATAAAATGAACCATACGTTGAATTCTGCCAGCTCACTGATAGGAAGTGGTCTTCAATTCACCTAGAATTGTCAGTTTCTCAAGTTCAGATTGTCAGTGAGGTTCTTTTTTTTTTGTAAGGAAATCCCACAGAGCTGATGATTTGAATGACCTTCTGACATGCAATATGTTGGAGCTGAAATAAAAATTTTGGAGATAAGAGACCCCAACATGATCAATGTGTTTTTCTAGAATAGTGTTTTCAACTATTTGTGTTCTTCAAACCTGTGCAAAACAACCTGCAATGATTTATTGTGCACTTCTTATTTGTTTTGTCCCTTGGCTGAATTTGCAATGTTTTCTCATGTCTGGTTTTCTACTTTGTTTTTTCTTTTTGAATTTCAGACTTATCAATGAGTCTTTGAGGGACCAGTTGCTAGTTACCATACAGAAGACTTTCACATACACCCGAACCCAGGCACAGCATCTCTTCATTATACTTATGGAATGCATGAAGAAGAAGGAGCTGGTATGTTCACACTTCTCTTAGAGGCAGAGAAATCTTGATGCATTGTTTTAATGAAGTCCTTCAGGTGCCTGTTGAAGGATCACAAATTTAATCACTGTGATCCAGCCTCTTAAAGGGTATTATATCATGTTATTATATCATGTTTGCTTTAATATATATTTTCTCATTTAAAGTGATTAATCCAACAGATATGTTTACCTTTTACATTTTCTTCAGTAGGACCAAATCCAGCTAGTAGAGTATGGATATTTCTACTTTTCAGGCATATCATGATTAAAATTCTCCCTCATTCAACTGCAGAAAACCTCAGAAGGAAGCATAACTGTTCATCTGTTGCTGGGATCATATATTAAAAATGCAGTAAAGTTGCACAAGTATCACTAAGGTTATTATTTTATTAAGGAGATATGCAACAGGAAAAGAAAACAGCTTGTCTCCAAGACTCCTATTTCATAGTGGCAAGGATTTTGCTTTAGCAAACACTTACGCTTTCTTGAACAACACAAGAACTTTCAACAATTTGTGGAACCTCCATGAGGCTGCTTTTGCTTTTTTTAAGCAAAATTACATTGTAAAAATCCTGGAATTCAGTTCCAGGAGAGTTTATTTTCTCAAGAGGAAATACTGACTCGGTTTATTGAAGCTTCATTTTCTGAAACTGTTTGAGTTTTTTGTGACTGCATCCTCTCTGGTGCCTTTTAATTTTAGTTAAAAATATTGCATAGAGTAAGTAATACTACTGATGGGGAATGGGGAAGAATAGTCAGGAAGTATTAAAAGAAAAACACTATCCTTCTAGATAGAGCTTTACGATATACATGTCTTCATATGATTTTACTTTCCAAAAGTGCAGTATTCAGTTCAGTAACCACCTGGTCATGCATCCACCAAAAGGTGGCCAGGTTTCCTCATGCATAAGTGATCATTTACATGTACCACAGTCACCTGTCATGTACCTTGGGCAATGGCAGAGGAGAGGATCCCAAGGACAACTTTTCAGGGAAGACATGACAGAAGCATGTAGTTCCACTATGCTGTTGCAATGTAGATGGTTGATGGAACTGAGGTTACTGGAGTCCCTGCTGCCGTTTTCCTCCCATGATGAAAATTCAAACTGTATAGCAGATTTAAACACTCTTTAGCTATTCACTAGCAGTCATTTCAGCCCATAAGGTACAGACTAGTAATGCTTTCCTTAGGTGATTGGTATCTTTTCTCCAAAATCTCCTTTGCACTAAGGACTCTCAGAAAAATATCATTATGCTACAAAAATACTTTTCTTATCCATTTATGACTATCAGGATGTACCATGACCTCCATGGTACTTGAGTATACTTTACATGTGTGGTACATATGTACCTCAGTCTACCTTAATGTTGCAACATTTCTTATCAATGATTAGCAGAGTGAACTTCCTTAGGAAAACAGCATTAATTCTTTTATGCCCGTTTCTGTCATAATAATAATAAATACATATATAAAAGACCTACTTGTGAACTAGTGTTCCGCATGCAAGCATAAAAAGACATGCTTAATGGCAGAAGATGGAAGAAAGGAATAAGGAAGAGAGGGAAGAAAGGTGAGAGACAGGAAGAGAGCAAAAGGGGCAGGGTAGCAGGAATACAGGAAGGAGGAAAGGCGTGAAGGTAGGAAGGAATGAAGAATGGAAAGTAGAGGTAGACATTTAATTATTCATGAAAAAACGCAGTTATGATTGTTCCAGACATCTAAATCTAGAACTGGTTCTTAGGCTTTGAACAAACTCTACTACTGTAAATTTAACTGTGATGTTTTTGTCTGCATTATTCACATCAAGATTTTTATTCCCAGCAAGGTTGTGCTCTTGTTGCAAGTTTCTTTGCAGATGTGTAACCTGTCTCCACTGACATGTTTTCCCTACACATCTTGTGTAGAGCTATTAGCCAGGAGATAATTTGCCCAAAATTAGGTGTTCTGAATTTGAATTATGCCACTAAACACTAACTGTCCCAGCTCTTGCCCTTCCTCAGGCTCAGTCTTCTATTTGGTTGTGTATAAGGCAAAACACTGCTTGATGAGCTGACTTCATCATTAGTCTGATCTCCTCTCTCCCTAAAGAAACAAATAGGCAAAAAATGCAAAGGTTGTGTCAGACAGCTCAGCAGCAGCCAAACGGATCATGGCTATTTTCCCTAATTTCATGGTCAGCATCCCTGACTGACTTTGTGGCTGCTGAATTCATAGGGAACAAAGTAGGCTGTGTGCGTGAGGCTTCTCATATTACAGTGTGCTGCTAAACAATTAGTGCAAGTAGGGTACAGCTAGGAAGATGCGTTTGTAATGAAGTACATAAATTCAGATCAATCACAGATAGGGAGAGAGAAAATAAAATGCAAGTTAATCTCTGGAAAGAAACAAAAAGCTATCTTTGTAATATTTTTCCCTACTCTAACTACTTAGAATGTGTAAAAAAGACTGGCATATCTTTTATAAATTTGACATAAGTGTGGTAGCCAGGGAAAAAGCATAACAGGACATCTCTCTCTCACACATTTGCATAAAAGTCTTTTTAAAAGCGTATTCCAAGAAGTTTGTAAAATAAGAGGATGAAGGCTCACCAAAGCTAAGTGGGCAGGAGGCAGTATTGTAAAGTCCAGTCTACACTTTTTTTCAAAAAGCACCACGAACATTTTTTCTACATATTCCCATCTCCTTCAGTTCATTTCAGATAGTCCCTGAAAAGTTGTTGTGTTGGGTTATAGGTCAGAAGTTTGTTTCCAGCTGTGCAAAGAAATATTTATTTCTTTCTCAGTATATAAATCAGCCTTGTTATTTTCCCTTAAAGACAGAAAATCTGGTATTTGAGTTTCCTGAGAAATATATGTTGCTCCATTCTTTTAGGAGTACTTAATAATTTTGGGGGTTAGAATGGCATGTTGCTGGAGTGCTTTGTTCACAAATCACAGTGTAAATTTCTCAGAAGCCAAAATAGTGGCTTTGAGAGTGAATAGACCTAATCTTGTATCCATCTAATGGAAAAGGCATTTTCTGTGAATCAAGATAGGTCCAGTCTTACTACCTTAGCAATAAAAACATGGCACATTAACACCAGCATTAAAGACTGTGTACTACCTGCTGGTTAATATTGTTTTCTTATTACTACCATGATCATTTTCTGCTAAATTTGTTTCCTTGACTATCTGAAGATTCAGTTACTACATTAAGCAAACTGATAGTGTTGTTGCCTACCCCTGCATTAAAAGAAGGATTTGCAGAATTTAAAGTGTATGGATGGTGGGCATAGGATTGTGTGTATCCATGGAATCTTGGAACTTATTTCCAGGTAGAGGCAACAGACACAATGTAATTAGTTTATTGCTAAAAGAGAAACAATATAATCCCATCTCAATCTCATGTTAACAAGTAATAGATATTTTTTACTTGCTTCTCCTTTTCTCTGTTATTCATGTACCTCACTGTAAGGTTACTGTAATGAACATAATGGTTGCTTTGGGACTGTGTAAACCTTACTTCTACTTCATGTTGCTGAACTTTTGTGCATGGTAATAGGTCATTCCAGATGATTTCACAACTAACTTGCAACACTGGTGCTGTCAGATTAAACATAGAAGGTGCCATGCTGAGGTAGCTGAGTGCATTGAGCTGAGATCAGGACAACCTGTGTCATGATGGTGATTGCTGTTTATTGTATTTCTTATTCAAACAGAGATGAATATAAATTGTCCAGAAATGCATAGTGAATAGCGGGCTATGTCACAAGGCTAACATTCATTCACTGACATTATCTTCCTAATGCAGGGCTTTAACTCAGCTTATACCCAAAGTACTGGTAAGCTGTTGAGTGATTTAGCAGTTTCTTTTCTATATAGACTATGAATAAGACCTATTCATCTTCAGTGATTTCAGTTTTGTCTGACTGAAAAGGCTGAAGCAAACCTGTTTCTGAAAGAGTTTATACTGGGAAGAGCTTGACTTGATCATATACTGGCTGCAAAAAAAATTATGCTTTTTAGCAGAATGTGAGACTCAGTTAATTTCTATGCTAATTAAACACCATCTGCAACTATTTATTAGCATAAATGTAGATCTGTTCTGAATTAAATAATAAGTTATATCAGATGGACTTAGTAATTTGGTATTGTCACTTAATTTCATTGGCCCTGCCAGAGGTTAAAAAGTTCATTCGGATCAATTTTTTTAAGTGAATGTGGCTTCAAAAACAAATGTTTAGGGTTTTTTTTTTTATTTTTTTTCAAATTTTTTTAATGCTGATGGAATCAATTTTGTGAAAGAAACCAAAGAGGATTTGGTAACTTCTCAAAAAGTGAAAATCAACTGTGGTTCCTGCAGGAGTATAGTTCCTGTGAAGAGCATGTAATTTGACAGTAGAGATCTGAATCAGGAAAGCATCATGTAATTACTGGCCTGCTGGCTGCTGAAACAGCTCCTCTCTCCTGTGAAAGCAGATCGCAGAATCACAGAATCATTTAGGTTGGAAAAGAACTTTAAGATCATTGAGTCCAACGATAAACCCAACACTGCAAAGCCCGCTGCTAAGCCATCTCCCTAAGTGCAAAATCTACATATATTTTAAATACCTCCAGGGATGATCACTCAACCGCTTCTCTGGGCAGCCTCTTCCAATGCTTGCAACCCTTTGGTGAAGTAGTATTTCCTAATACCCAGCTTAAACCTCCCCTGGCACAACTTCAGGCCATTTCCTCTCATCCTATATTGCTTGTTACTTGCAAGAAGAGACAAGCATACCTCACTACAACCTCCTTTCAGGTAGTTGTAGAGAGCGATAAGGTCTCCCCTCAGCCTCCTCTTCTGTGATTTACTCCAAGTTCTTAGTTTCCCAAAAGGAGCTAATAGGACTTGTGTGGGGACACCCACCCACATAAAGAACAAAGATAACTGAGACTATAAATGTAGAACAAAGCTCAAATGTTATGCATACAGCTCTTACTCTGCAGTTCAGACACCCATAGGTACAAACTGGACTTGATGATATTAGAGGTCTTTTCCAACCTTTGTGATTCTAAGTTGATTATAACTCTTCCAGTCTGTAGCATGGGTACCTCCTCTTAGGTTCATAAGAAGAGTGCTTTCTGGGATAAATACCCATTTGATAGGATTACATGGCAGCTAACATCTCCTTTAAAAGTATTTTATTTAGGCTTCTGTCCCTGTGCTGGAAACCACATGTGATTCTTGTATCATCAGTGGATCAGTGTTTGTCTATAATAGCTGCTTTGGGACCAGTGAGGTTAATAAACTCCTGTACACTAGGTTTCAATTGATCTTAAGTCTTGTTACTTCAGATTCAGATGTCAGAGCCTTCCAGGTGATAAATCATAGAATCATAGAATGGTTTGGGTTGAAAAGGATTTTGAAGATCATCCAGTTCCAAAACTCCTGCCATGGTTAGGGACACCATCCACTACATCAGGTTGCTCAAAGCCTCATCCAGCCTGGCCCTGAACACCTCCAAGGATGGGGAATCCACAACTTCTCTGCGCCCTGTTCCAGTGCCTCACCACCCTCTTCCTAATATGTAATCTAAATCTATCCTCTTTCAGCCTCAAACTGTTACCCCTCATCACTGCAGTCACTTCTAAAGAGTCCTTCCCCAACTTTCCTGTAGGCAGCCTTTAAGTACTGGAAGGCTGCTGTGAGGTCTCCCCAGAGGCTTCTCTTCTTTAGGCTGAAAAAGCCCAAGTCTCTCATCTTGTCCTCATATGGGAGGTGTTCCAGCCCCTTGATCGTCTTCGTAGCCATTCTCTGGACTTGATCTCACACATGCATGTGCTTCCTGTGCTGAGGACTCCAGAACTAAATGCCGTGCTCCAGGCGAGGTCTCATAAGAGCAGAGCAGATGGGTAAAATCACTTCCCTCAGCCTGCAGGCCACACATCTTTTGATGCAGCCCAGGATACAGTTGGCTTTCTGGGCTGCAAGCACACATTGCGCTTCTTATCCACCAGCACCCACAAGTCCTGTTCAGGGTTACTCTCAATCCTTTTTCCACCCAGCCTGTATTTGTGCTTGAGGTTGTCCTAAGCCAGGTGCAGAACCTTCATTAAAGGTCATTATTTTCATTGAAGTTTCATTATTTTGTTTACTATAATACTCATATCCTTTTCTGGCTATTTAAGTCACTTTATGTTTTCAGAAGAAAATCTATAAAGGTAGTGTCCTGTCAATACCTCCAGCAGAAGAAATGCAGGAGGTGAACTACATCACAATTAGTCCACGTTTCTTTCCACAACCTCGAGGATGTAAAAGCTCAGATTACACTGACATTTGGATGAAAATGCCTGTCATCACCCCAAACCATTTCTGTCTTTGTAATTGTTCTTAACCAGTTCCAACACTGCAGGTCTACATTGGAATCCATTTGTTGATGTGCACAGCCCAGTGATTTAAAGAACAATGTCTATCCTCTGCTTATATGCTTTGTGACTTACAGTTTATGTTTACTCATGTTTCTTTAACTTTAAAATCAGGAACTGGTATTTCACAGCCTGAGTAGAGTCATAAATATGCTAATGTAACAACACCATGAAATTTGTGGTATAAGGGAAAAGGATTGTTTTCAGTGTTCTTACTGCAAAAACTTATTTTTGGTCATTTATTCTATTCCAAAACATTGACAGTGTTGTAAGGCTTATAAAAAGTATATGCACATTAAAAGATATAAAGTTTTTTACATGGGACAGAGCTGTGAGATTTACATAGCTTTTTATCCTCAGTCATTAAGGCATTGACACAGCTACCTTGTTCAGGGAGAAAAGCTATCAATTACAAGGGAAAACAAACATTTACAGTGATTTCTGTCAAATGATTTTCTGTACATCTAGATGGCTCTTCAATTACAGAATTGCTACTTTTTTGATTTATTTTGTTGGTTCCCTGCTTCTTACCAGTCAATGAGTCTATGGCAAATTATTGGATCAAAGAAAAATGTCAAGGGTTGCGATGCTGCCACAACACAGGGGATGTAAAATTTAAAAACTTTACAACCAGCTTTCAAGCTTCTCCCCTTATAACTGCTCCTTCTTGTTTCCTCATTTGAAATTCTTTTTCTCACTCCTCTGAATAGCAGACCACCTAATTCAGGTTTTCTCTATACATAATTGTCTCTATTTTTTCTTTTCCTGAATTTCCTCTTATTTGGCCATTCCCTTTCTTCTGCATTGTTTTCCATTGACTCACCTGGTCACTTTGATCTTTCTTACACCTCCACATCAAGCAGCTTTTCCCTGGCGGTAAACAGGATTATTCATCGCAAGAAAAAAGGAAATGCTTTACGCTCCTATATCTGAACCATTTTGAGGCTTTGCGTAACTGACCTCCTTTAATGTTTTGTTTTATCAAACACTCATTTTTCATTTCACAGTAATTTCTCTGAAACATTGAGGTAGCCCTAGCGAAATTACAAATGTCAACATGTACTCTGGAAGGAACTGCCTAGTTTGCTGAACCAAACTGTGCTCTGAAATGTTGTATTTGCAATTGCATCTGCCTTTTTTGTAGAAAAGGGAGATGTATTTTTCTGACATATATAATTGAGATGCATACAAACATTGTGTGCATTTGTCAAGGGTGAGATGTAAAGACATTAAAAAACTTTCTGAAGACAGCAGGAAAAAAATCATTTTGAATATTAAATCACTGTCTATTTTCTCCTAATATAGTGAAATGATGATGAGAAACAACTACATCTCTAAAAACATGCATAATTTGCAGCATTTTTGTGATACTATGAATACAGTGTGTAAAGAGAGCACTTGGCTGCTTTCTCTGCCCTCATCACTGTTACCTCGTTTTTTATTTCTACCTTCAACTATCCATTGTCTAGTCAGCCAGCACTGTCCATCTGAGGTGTAGAGAATGATTTGTCTTCTTCATCTTCTGTCTGCTTCATGCAAGTGTGCACCGCATTCTCCCGGCTCATTTGATGGTGCTTCCTCTCTCTCCAAACAAACGCAAGCTAAAAATCTGAATATATTTCAAGTCACTCCATATTCTGAAGTGGTCAAGGTTAAGCCTACTATAAGAAATGTTCACGTGCCATAGAATATTTTAGAAACCCCAAATACTGTCTGGTGCTGCATAGCTATTCAGATTCAATCCTGGGCCCTTATACCAGCCTTGAACAGGTGAAGGTCTTCTATCTCTGTGGAGGTTTCTGAATAAGTAGTAGAAAAAAAAGAGTGGTATGGTGGGAGGGAAGGATTCACTTTTTTGTTAGAAAAGGCATGAAAATAGGGACTGGATATGCTAGTAGCTGGAAAGAGTTTTTATGTCCTATAATTAATTTCACCAAAGGCTGTTTTAAACAATTTCAAAACAGCTTTTTACATTAATTCTCATCCTATGACTCGGTAAATTTGCAGTTGATGACTGTGGCTGCTGACCCTGCCTATTATTCTTGCTTCTCATTCTAAGGGTAAAATCAACTTTGTCTATGTCAAGTACCAATCTGTTTGCAGTGTAGCAGCTCATATTGATGAATATTTATATACGCCTGAATGTATAAACTGTGACATGACTATGCTGGCTTAGAGAAGACTCTATAAAGCAACCCGAATTTTGTGCCAAGGAATTTCCTATAGGTCTGCATGATTTGTTCATTAAGGAACTAGAACTGCTTCTGCGTGTCTTCTGCACATGTCCTTCACTCTCCACACATGATAGTTCTGCTTCACCTAAATTAGTAAGGGACGGAAATGTGAACAGTTATGGAAGAACCAGACAGAGGGAAAAGTAGTAAGAATTCCAAAATTTTACTACTAGGACCTATTACAAACTATTATAACCTGCTCCTCATCCTCCTCAGTATGTCAGTGCTTCTGCCACTTCAGGTGCTATCTCAGCTATGACTTCATTTGGGGACAGGGTGCAATATAGCCCCCCTGTCATCCAGGAGGAAGAAGTTAGAGACCTGCTGAGCCACTTGGATCCTCATAAGTCTATGGGGCCAGATGGGATCCACCCTAGGGTGATGAGAGAGCTGGCGGATGAGCTTGCCAAGCCGCTTTCCATCATTTATCAGCAGTCCTGGCTCACTGGACAGGTCCCAGGTGACTGAAAGTTGGCCAATGTGGCACCCATCCACAAGAAGGGCCGTAGGGATGATCCAGGTAACTACAGATCTGTCAGCCTGACCATGGTTACAGGTAAAATTATGGAGCGCTTAATCCTGGGTGCAATCATGCGGCACCTGCAGAATGAGAGAGAGATCAGGCCCAGCCAGCAAAGATTTAGGAGGGGCAGGTCCTGCCTGACCAACCTGATCTCCTTTTACGACCGTGTGACTCGCCTGGTGGATGAGAGGAAGGCTGTGGATGTAGTGTTGCTGGACTTCAGCAAGGCCTTTGACACTGTCTCCCACAGCAGACTCCGGGAGAAGCTGGCAGCCCGTGGCTTGGATGGGAATGTGCTGTGCTGGGTTAGGAATTGGTTGGATGGCCGAGCCCAAAGAGTGGTAGTGAATGGTGTCCCGTCCAGCTGGCGGCCGGTCACTAGTGGTGTCCCCCAGGGTTCGGTGCTGGGCCCGGTCCTGTTTATTATCTTCATTGATGATCTGGGTGAGGAGGTGTCATCAGCAAGTTCGCAGATGACACCAAGCTGGGAGGAAGGTAGGAGGGCCCTACAGAGGAACCTTGACAGGCTGGAGAGATGGGCTGACTCCAATAGCATGAGGTTTAACAAGTCCAAGTGCCGGGTTCTGCACTTTGGACACAACAACCCCATGCAGAGCTACAGGCTGGGGACAGAGTGGCTGGAGAGCAGTCAGGCGGAAAGGGACTTGGGAGTGCTGGTGGACAGGAAACTCAACATGAGCCAACAGTGTGCTCAAGTGGCGAAGAAGACCAACAGCATCCTGGCCTGCATCAGGAATAGTGTGGCCAGCAGGACTAGAGAGGGTATCATTCCCTTATACTTGGCACTGGTCAGGCCGCACCTCGAGTGCTGTGTCCAGTTCTGGGCCCCTCAGTTTAAGAAAGATGTTGAGATGCTGGAGTGCGTCCAGAGGAGAGCGACGAGGGTGGTGAAGGGGCTGGAGCACAAGCCCTATGAGGAGCGACTGAGGGAGCTGGGGTTGTTTAGTCTGGAGAAGAGGAGGCTCAGGGGAGACCTTATTGCTCTCTACAGCCACCTAAAGGGAGGTTGTAGTCAGGCAGGGGTTGGTTTCTTCTCTCAGGGGACTGGCCACAGAACAAGAGGACATGGTCTCAAGCTTCACCAGGGGAGGTTTAGGCTTGACATTAGGAAGAAGTTCTTTACTGAGAGGGTGATTGGCCATTGGAATGAGCTGCCCAGGGAGGTGGTGGAGTCACCGTCCCTGGAGATGTTTAAAGAGAGATTGGATGGGGCACTTAGTGACATGGTGTAGTTGACAAGTAGGAGTAGGTGTAGGTGTTGTGTCATAGGTTGGACTCCATGATCTCAAAGGTCTTTTCCAACCTTATGATACTGTGATACCATGATTTGCTTTTGGTTTGACTAGATCTTCCCTCCTCAGCATCTGTTTGACATATTCCACTTCTATCCTGCTGCTTTTTTTTTTTTTTTTTGATCCCACTCAGCTTTTTTACTTGCTTTCTACCTCCATAACTGAAAATTAGGTTTCTACCCTGCTGGACAGTAATTATTGCTGGCAAGTATCACAGTGTGCTGCAATCATTGTGCTTGCAGGGAAGGTCTGGTTTGGCTCAGTGATTTCCCAGCACATTTTCCTAGGAGGAATTAGAACATAGCTATTTTTTTCTCCTGGAAGTTAATCCTGTTCACAATAACTTAAGTAAAATCTGCAGTGAGGTGGAAGGAAGGCCATTTCAGTTTTTGTCTTTTCCTGCTTGTAAGGGCAAGCTTCAGCCATTTCACTCAGGAAGGTTTTGTGGAGGCAAATGAGGTGATCTTGTAACACAAGGGTTTGACTGGTATGTCCCAACCACCTCCTCCTGAGAGGAGCAAAGCAGAGCTGGTGGTCCTTGTCCAGCTGCCCTCAGAAGTGGAGATAGCTGCCATCTACTGTACCTTGCAAGTAGATCACTAGGGCCATATCAAAAGAAATCCACACATTAGAGTTACAATTAGCAAGAATCCAGATGCCTATTAACACTATTTTTGCAGCTTGTTGGTGCAACCCTTTATGGTGACTCAGAGGCATTTTTGCTTGTCTGTTACAGACATGTTTTCACCTGAGGAGTTCAGTCTTTGTTCAGTGTGATGCAAGATGACTTTGCATTTGTAAAGGATGTTAACATCAGCTTCTGTTATGTTTGTAAAGAAGGGAAGAAAAACATATTTTTAAAAAAGCTTGCTGTTGGAAGTCACAGTTGCTCACTGAGATGCCTCAGGCAATTGTCTGAAACAGTCATTTCAAGCCAATAAATAGTATGAAATCTGAGGAAAGAAAGGAGAAAATACAAAGAAGACCAACCCTGAAATACCTCTGGTGGAGGCAGAGGAACAAAGAAAACTGTTGTTTTAAAATAATTAATATCAACAATTGAAACTTCATGATGTGGCCCAAAATTCCTGAGAGAAAAAAAGAATACTTGATTTTGGGGTTTTCTTTTTCTTTGAACATAAGTTGGGTTTTGGCTCAAAAGAAATAGCTAAGTTGAGCAGTAGTTTTTCTCACTAGCAGAATTTCATTAAGCTCAGAAATATAGAAAACCATTTTATATATACAGTTTGAATCAGATCAACATAAAGAAGATTTCACAGATTTAACTAAACTTTCCTTTTCACAGCAATGTATAAGAATGGCTAGTGGAAGTCTGACTATTAATTCAACTCTTATTTTTCTTTTGGAAGTGTCTTAAGCATTTAACTCCTAATTCTTGGGATTTAATTTTTTATATCCAGGATTTCATATACACATCTTACTATGTTGTTTTTCTTTTTAACTTTTTCAATAAAGTTGTACAGAGACTAGGACTCAACAACAGGCTTAAAAAAGACTGCAGTGAGTCTTTTTAAAGGTAATTTGCTCTCAGGCATTGTCTCTTCATTTAAAGAAGAAAGGCTTTCTTTTTTTCTTATTATTAATGAGCTATTAAGTGGGTTTCTTAGTTTCTAATTTACTGTTATTTTTGTAGCAAACATTAATCCAGAAAGAGGTACCTGGGAATAGAGTTTATTGACCCAGATACTTTCCTTTAGTACAGCAGTTTTACATACATTAGTGCAGTAGCATCTGTAGCCCGTTCTAACAGAGCTCTGCTCAATGTCCTGTTTCATCAGCACTGCTGTTTTGTTTCCCGGTTTTCTGCAGTGATTTACCCACCACAGTACCTGTAAATGGCAAATACCAAGATGTCAGATACATTAATTACTCTTGAAACTAGATGAGTATATTGCAGACAAAAAGTTCTTACCTGTTAACTGGGGGAAAAGAAGTCATCAGAAGAACAGGTCTCCAGCAAGACCAACAGATCACTTCTTTTGAGTCCTAGAGATACTGAACATTTTTAAGTATAAAGTCTGCATAAATACTTTAGGCTATGTTCCTGTTTCCTCATGCCTCCCACTACAAAAATTAAAGGATGCTGGGAAAACTGCAAAGACTGTATAAGTAAAGAAATAAATCCATGTTTTAGGACAAAATAGTCTCCTCATAACTGTACTCATAAAATGCAGAAACAAACCTCATGCTTTCTTTCCAGAAAGGGCAAGAGAATCTTTGGTGCAAGGCACTAGGATCTCATCCAACAACAAATTATACGTTTTTTCTGCTTCTTTCAGTGTTTTGCAAAGCTTGTTTATTTTCTTTTTTTATCCACGTTTAGATGTGACAGTAAACAAAGGGGCAGTATTTGGGAATGCATTTCAAATAGAAGTTGTGAGAAAAGTCAAACCGAATGTGCAGTTTCATTAATGGAATGTTAAAGTCCAACAGCAGCTTAACATAAAGCTGCACTGGATAAGCAATACAGGTCTTCTCAAGATGCTCAGAGTTCCTCACAGGTTGCTAATCTGAGACTCAAAACATAGCAACTATATTCCTCTAGTCCCACTGCCTTGTCCCTGGATCATGAATAGTTACTGAAGGAGAACAAAAGCTGCAGCTACATGGTTTGATAATGAGCTTGCTTTGCCAGGTAAAGTTTAGTAGAAGTGATGATGATACAAATGGTTCAGCAGCCACCATGCTGCAGTTTTAAGCCTGGTCTTCCAAAATTCATTCTGCCAAGCCATGTGTATTGAAATATTTTTCTTTAGCCATTTAAATCAAATGTCCTTATACCCAAATATATCTAACATCCAATAGTGAAAGCAACCAACACATCCAGCAAAGGCGAACAAGTTACATCTGAAGGATGCTGCACATCAGGACTAAGATTTTATCAATAGAGACAAAGATTTTATAAACAGTGTGACAAAGTTAGCTCCTTGCCTAATTACAATGCAGTCCTATTTAAACCCTCCACTTCGTAAACGAACAATAATATTGCTCAAGCTTTAGGGCAATAGTGGAAAGAAGAAACAACTGAACTTCCTCAAATCATGGAAAACAATGGCAAGGCAATGACCTGCCTGTGAGGTCCAGATTGATTAAAAGGTGTTTCACCAGGCTAGGAGGCAACAGTTCAAAGCATGACTAGTTGTGAAAAGTTTCTCAAAAAACCCCTGCATTAATTAGAGCAGCAAAGCACTGCAAGTTGTTCAAAATCATCTTCAGGATCTGTGACAGGAGAGTGTCACAGGGGAAGAGTCAGAGATCACTCAGGCAGATCTGACCTGTAGGTATTTTATTGAGTTCTAATCAGTAAATTTAGGCGTGCAAAATATTTAATAAGTAGAGATGGATTGGTGGTCAATATGATGCTTAAAGTTAGCATGAGATACAAAGATTGTCACGTAAGCTTACTATACTCTCATAATTTAGCCCCAGCCCAGCTTGACTGGCAGCTAAACGTGAGCAGCTGGGTTCTCAATCCCTTCTTCCCCACTCTAGCAAAAGGGGAAAGGAAAATGAGAGAAAGACTTGTAGGCTGAAAACTAAAATTGAAACAACTTTAATGAAATAGTAATAATAATGTAAATACTATCAATAAGAAAATAATAAAATATATACAAATGTGTGAAATTTCCCCCCTCCTCTCCCGGATGACTATGTCACCACAGATGCTATAGACCAGGCATGGGAGAAAAGGTCTCGGGCTGGAATCAGTGGCAGGAGGGAACTGCACTCAGGAACTGGATTCAGGAATGCACAGATCTTGGATAATAGCAAAAAGACAGATAGCAGCCATCAAAGAAGAGAGACTGACCCTCATGATCCCTCCCCTCAGTTTTATATCAAGTTTGATATATACAGGATAGAATAAACTTGGCCAGTTTTGAGTCACCTGTTCTGTTCACCTCTCCCTGCAGGTACAACCATTTTTGCCTCTTTTATTTAACGGCTTTCCATCAGCTCAAGGATGGCCTTGGTTTCTATAAGAATAAGTACAAGCAATGCCCTTTCTGCGTACCGGTGCCCTGTATTATCACTTCTAGAGAGAAACACTGCCCAAAAAACATGTAGTTAACTTTCAGAAGATGAAGTTAGTTAGATGAGGCTTAGCTGAAGTGAGAAAAATAATTCTACTTTAGCTCAAACCAGAACACTATATATATCTTAAATGTTACATGCATGCAAAAAATGTCACTTACCAAACCATCAATATCTGGTGTCAGGTAAGGGACCTCTTACCCTTAAGGGATAAACTTGAGAGGCGTCTCTACTTAAGGGCAGTCACTACTGCCTAGTCTCCAGTCAAACCATTTTGGGAGGATATGGTGCTGAGTTCTCACTGCTACATACAATAGGATTAACTTTGATTAGGCTGAGCATCTGTCTGGACCAAAGATCAGTTAGTTCAAACAGGAAGAGTACATCCATCACAGATGGAAAGCAGCTATGGATAGTTACAGCTAACCAAAACCATACAAAGAGGCTAAACGTATCTTTTACCATCCTAAAAGATTTTGTGCATTCAGAATAGGCAAAAGTCCACAGTATCAGCTAAATCTTTGAGCTACTAAACTCTTAGCATTTGGAAATGAAGTATTGTGATATTTTGCCTTGGTTCTGTCTCAAATTCTAGTTCGAGCTTAGGCATCACCCTAAAATGGTAATAATTTTGGTATAAGTCTGAGTACGCTTTCTATTTTGGGGGGTTTTCCCAATTATTTGATTTCTTTTTCTTTATTTTATTACTTGAATTATGCTGCACCTCTTAAAAATAATAATAATGTAATAGTTACTTATTCTATTGTAACTTATTCTAATGTAACTAAATATAACTATTTTTAATAGAGCAGCAATTTGTTCTGCTGAAGTAGGTTAATTTTTCTGAGGCATGCAGGGAAGAGGGGTGAAAAAGAAGTTGGAAATTTAAGGTCATATGTGGTCTAATACATGCAAAGTGCTTTTCCTTAGTTTTCCTGTGGTGATAAGCTGTTCAGTGCTTGCAGTTTATATGATGCTTTTTAATTAAGCTGGGAGTTCACTAAGCTTGTGTTTAGTCTGAGATATGCTTTGTTCTTTCACTGAATTCCTGTTGTTCAATATTTTCAATCCCTGATGTGTAGACTGGTTCACCTTTGACCTTAAAGGAGAAGGGTATTTTGCTGTATGGTGGTACCACCAAGCACAGGGACACAAAAAACCCCACTTCCAACATTAGCCAATCTGTTTGCCATGGTGTCACACTTCCTTTCAGTGCTACGGAGGTGACTGTTGCTGCAAATATTGTGTAGGAAATTGCAAAGCATTGAGAGGATGTTGTGATCAGACCATTATGTGGCAACATTATTGTCAGCACCTGATGGAGCTGCCCATGAGAAGAGAGATGTTCCTCTCTCCTGATGGGTAAGGGAGGAAGGCTTTCTTTTTCTGATCCTCCTGCCTGGGTGCTAACCTCTGTGGCAAAGTTTGTCATCTGTGATATGGGAAGCACAGCATGAGCACGTATGGTAGAGGGCCTAATCTTACCAGCTCACATTTCTATTGTGTTTTGAGATGCAACATAGATAGAAATGTATGTTTCTACTCACATTATGTGTTCTACAGGACAGAGGAACAGACTGCCTGCATTGCAGGGAAAGCTCCTTGCCAGTCACTGAGATAAGAAAAACATAGGAAAACATTTAAAAAAACATCAGGAGATGTTTCTTTACCACGAATGGTCAAACCATGGAACAGGCTTCCTAGAGAAATGGTTGATGTCCTATGTATGTCAGTGTTTAAGAGGCATTAATGCTCTTAATAATATGCATTAGCATTAGCATTGGCATTGGCATTAGCATTAGCTCATGGTCAGCCCTGAAGTGATCAGGCAATTGGACTAGGTGATGATTGTAGGTCCATTCTAACTGAAATTCTATTTCCCATTCTGTAGGTTGCAGTATGGGGATAAACATCAAGTGGTTCACCAGAAACATCTGTAGATTCCATGGGGAGAGAGGAAATAGATTACTAAAGTATTCATGCTTTGTCTCAGGTACACTTTGAAGGGTCCAACTGAGTCTAATTTGAAGACAGTCTAATTTGAAAACAGTCTAATATAGCTGGGGAGGGCACCTAGCATAAATGCTTTCTCACATTTTTAGGCATCATCTACATGCATTGAGCTAATCCAGTTTCCTATTACTTCATCCAGTCTGCCTTTTTAGTATCTAACATGTGGTACTATGTCACTAATGCCAAAATCTCTTACCCCCCTTTAAACACCCTAGACCTCTAGAGTCAAGTGAAGGTGGAATAGGTGCTACAGGAGGGCTACACTGGATTTCTTAGGATATTTGCAAGGCTTATTCTTCTGGCAAACAAGCTTGTCACCACGGTGGTGTTTATCTTGGCCGCTTAATATTTATCTTCTTTATCTGTCATGCTACACTGTTCTTTGTGTCCTGGTATTTGCTGACCTCTGTGCTAGATGCTGCTGCAGTTCAGTGATGTTGTGTAAGTAGGGATCTAAGAATGTGGGGACAGCATACACTGCTGAATATGAGTACAAAATATATTTACACAATTCCTAATTAAAAGTATTGTGAAATTAAAAAATAAAAATTAGGCAGTCTGTACAGGCAAAAGGAAAACCAAAAACAGATGGCAGGTATTCAGATCAAAATGGTGACATAGGTTTCATTAGTAAAGAAAAGGCGCTGATAAAAAGCTGCAGTCTGAGTTTCTTCACAAGCAGAGGCACAAAAGCAGCTATTGCCATGGCGACAAAAGGAGTGAGGGGATTTATACTTCTATATGTTTCAGTGCAGCCTTAACCAAGAGTAAAACTGGGCTTGAAAGAACAACCCCAATGCATTCATTCTTATGCTTTATAAGTTGTGTTATCTCACCTCATTCAAGCAAAGCTTGTCCTTGTATTGACAGGTCACTGACCATACATGACTAAAGACATTTATGGACCTATTAGAATCCTAATTCTTAGATTCTTTATCTAACTTTCTGCTGTTTAAAAATCATGTGGTTGCACAGGTTGCTAATTTTCATTGAAAATACTTATTCAATGCCATATGTCATAAATTAAGTCCACAACCTATAATACACCTAATTCCTTCTAGTAACATAT
Organism: Neomorphus geoffroyi; assembly: GCA_033558235.1. NCBI lineage: Eukaryota > Metazoa > Chordata > Aves > Cuculiformes > Neomorphidae > Neomorphus > Neomorphus geoffroyi. Next base: position 31,428,074 of record JAUMJM010000048.1, read on the forward strand.
TGGGCACTCTAAATCTAAGCCTATTATAATACAAGAGCATTCTTCCATCTCTGATTTCACCCTATAAGTATCACTGAAGACTTTTCTTTCATATACTTATTAATTCAATTTCTATCTTAAGCAATTTTTATCTCACAAAAAAATACTGTGTGTTAATCCTATCTAATAAGTTTCTCATAAAGTGTTTTGAAGTAAGGTCATCTTGTAGCCATCAGAACATTTTGAGATTCAAATGATACTGCCCTTATTTAATTTCTTTTTTAAAAAAAATTCCATGGTTTCAATAATGCTATTGTCTTTTAACATTTCAGATCACAGTATTTCGCATGGGATCAGAAGGACATCAGGATATTGATCTAGCTATCCTGACAGCATTACTAAAAGGTAATGGAGTTTCACTACACAGTGAGTCTGTATCAATCCAAATCGATTAATGTGCTGAAACTTGCATTTATTGACAATGTCTACAGTATCAAGATGGTAAATTTATACCATGAAATTGAAGTATACTTTTTACTCTAACTGCTTTATACAAATGCAGCTAGTTTTTTCTTTCTGAATTTTTATTGTTCACCCACAGTCGCTAATGCAGCACAATGAACATCTTTGGTGACCGACCCCTCACTGGTTACTTGAAAAGATCAGTACTCACAAAAAGAAAGACAAAGAACCTAGACTTAAACTGCCTTGGTGGCTAGTAGAACATCCAGAAGGTCATCTCTCTTTATATAAAACTAACACTACAGTCAAAGGAAAATGGTATATGTAGTCATCCTAGGAAAGTCTGGCAACTGTGTGGTAACCTTTTCAGGCTCTGCTGGGAGAGCTAGAAACTCAGCTATTGGAGTGATAGAGGTTTTAATCTTAAGCTTTGCATGTGGCTAAATCGTTCTTAGCCATTACATGTTGCACTTAAGCTTTTAAAAGATGGTCTTACAATAAGTCTGGTCATGAACAGAGAAGGATTCGTGGGTAATGTGAAGGTTGAAGACCATCTTGGGCATAATGATTGTGAAATGATAGACTCTTCATTCTTGGAAGTGAGGAGGGAGTGACAGAACTGCCACCTTGGACTCTCTGGCCCGTTTAGGAGACTCATTTTAAACAAGATACCAGTTGTTTGTCCTGCAGGTGGCATGACTATTTTGCCGCTATCCTGAGGTAACAAGTGTCAGCCATCTGCATAATTAAATCTCGAGGCATTTTGGATATCTTCACACAGAAACAATATAAATCAAGGTGAGGAGAGGAAAAAGAAATTAATTCAAAACAAGGAACAAGAATTGTATCCATCATCAAATTGCTCTTTTCTATCCTTAGGAAATGTTTTAATTGCAGATTTTATTTTTACCTTAAATATAACTGCATCTCTCGTTATCCTCAGTGTAAAGTGTATTATCTTCGTATTTGTTCTCAAGACAATCACTGAAACTACTACTTTTGATTTCTATTGTCTTAAAGTTGTGATTCCGCTTTTTCTGGGTATATTTTCAAGGTCTGAACCCCAATATAGGTCCCTGAAGTCTTGAAAGCTGCCTCTTAGAAGCCAAAGAAAATATATTACAGGCTTGGGAGGGATTGTTTTCTGTTTGAGAAGTTCTTTTGCACTGTTTACATGAGAAACCTTGGCCACAGTCTGGATATATGAGTAGTCCTCTCTGATCTGGAATATCCAGTTTGCAAGTGGTCCTGTCATCTCATTAGTAAAATAAGATCACATTCTCTCTTCATAATAGTAGTGCAAGGGATCGCAGTGAACTCCTGCTAGCTCAGGAAGTGCCTAGATCTGTGTAATTAATTTTGACATCTCCTTTCATGGTGGCCTGACAATCTTGATTTGCTAATCTGCTGATGGCAGCAGCATTTGTGTATTGCACAAGAGCCAGAGAAACTAAAATTTACACCTTACCACCCCTGCTCCTCAGCGTTTTCTGATTATGAAGGTACTCAATGAAGATTAGATTTATCTGGTGCCTCTTGTTAATCTGTGCTTTCTGATCATAAGGAATGAAAGTCTATGTAATTTTTTAATCAATATGTGCAAAAATGAGATTACTTGTCACAGGCGAGTCAGTTGTCCTTTTTTATACCATGTCTTTGAACAAAGGCTCTGACCCATCCTGAAAGAAATACTGTCTTTTAGTAAATATATCCCATTAGGCTGATGCATGTTTGGGATTTTCATCAAATCAAGAAATCTAAGGTAGCAATGTGGAACCACTTGTCTATTAACTTACTCGTAAACAGATCTGAAGACTGGATCTGAATTCTCTTGAAATTCATCAGTTTAGATTCAGAAATTAACATCTTTTACCTCTGCAGCACTGTGTGAAAAGGGGGCAAAAAAATTATGAAACTGGTGAGTGACTACTGGTTACTTTTTGTCAGTCTCACTGCTGAGGATTTTGCAGTTCTTGCTAGCCATTTTTCAAAGCACATACCAACTACTTGTGAATCCCACAGCGATGTGAGTGTTCAGGGAGTAGGAGGAGGACAAGGGCTGGGAAACATGAAGTATAATTTCCTGCTTGCGGTGTAATAATTTGCGATGAGCTAGTGTCTTTTAAAACCCGCATCAGGCACTCTGCCAATGAAGGAACTCTCCTGGATGGGATATTCCACAAGCCCCAAACCCTACACTGAATATAAGACATTATTTCCTTGTTTGTTTTCATGAGTCACTTGTTTAATCTCTTCAGCAGAACTCTCTTTTTTGGAAGAGATCTCCAATAAGTTAGGGAATGGCATCCAAACTGGTTATCAATTTACATTGCATGGATGTCACAACAGCATATGGCTTGTGAATTCCTTGGTTTTTTTTCATTTCAGGAGACATGCAAATGTGGGAAGTACATTTCCAATTGTATGAATTTGTAGCAAGTAAATTTATTGATACAGTTTAACTGTTTGTGCTCTCTTAACTGGAACAGTTGGAACTCGAACAGTAACGGATTTTGTCCTTTTGCAGCTGCTAAGTGAGCAGAAGGCATCTAACAGGGAATTTAAAAACAGCATATGGAAATGTCCTAAAATATAATTGTTTTGAAGCGGCATCAAAGACCCTAGTTCACAAAGCTGTTGCAATGTCTGGAGTACACTAGGAGAGCCAGCCATGATTTCAGCTGATGCTCTAGAATCTTCCCAGTGAAATTGTTAGAATTGTGCTGAGTAGTATATGTGTATTGTAATATGACTGCTATATAACCCTTTGACATAAGCCATGCTAGCCTAATGCAGATCTGATGTCTCTGAATACTTTTCAGCTCGTGAATAAGTCATGATTCATGCTCACCGAACAGCCATCATGTAGTATCAGACAGTCCTGGAAGACAGCGCAATGGTCTGCCAACCTTGAAATAACCGACACAGAAGGATTCCAGAGTTAGGCAAAATATCTGGTTACTACCCTTATAGTTGTTTATTCTATCAGCTTTGTTACTGTCTATTGATTTGCTAAGTGCCAGGAAGATGCTTGTAGTAAATGCAGTGGAAACACAGCATTGACACCAAAGAGCTGCTGAAACAGAAGACAATGTAAGATCCTCTTAGATGCAGAGCACAGAGTTGATTTGGATCACTATTTTCCCTAATCTAATTCTTTTCTTTAAATGATGATTCAGAGGACACTGACATACTGAGAAACACTATGGAAATGAGTCTCCAACAACCGTTTCTGTCTAGATATACATCAGATTTGTGTCATTTCAGCTTTGCAGATGATTCCTGAGCACAGAGTATCACAGGAGAATCTTCTAAATGTTTACATTGATCACTCCTCATTTATTCAACTGCACACCATCTTTCCATTGTCTATCTATATCCAGCAATATATATGCCAACACAAAATACTGTCAAATCAATGCACTGTATCCTAAATGTAACTTTTCTTCTAGGAACAGATGAAGGGAAGGAAGAATCCCACTGCAGACCTTAGTCACATTGTCTTGAAACATTCTTTTGAGGAGCAGATCTTAGGTTCAGCCAGACACCAGAATACTGGTATAAATATTACATAGACATTAGTCATATTGCTTAAACATTATTTAATGCAGTGAGTATAAATGTATTCCCACACATTGTCAACAATGCTCTGAGGAGTGGCTGCTAACACATTGAAGTGTGTGTCATTGAAGTTGTTAACAAACTATGACAGTCTCTCATTTTGGCTCACCTGTCCTGTCCTTTCTTCCCTGCAGGTGTGATCCTTTTTTGCCTTTTGACTGACGGCGTTCCATCAGCCTCAGCAATGACCTTTGTTTCTATAGAAATAACTATAAATGAGTGTCTCACTGCATACCATCCATCCTGTTACTTGGCAATAACTATAAATATCAAATGTTATCACTTCTAGAAGTAGAGACTGTCTGAAAAACAATTTCTTCAGAAAATGCAGTCTCTTAGAAAAGATTTAACTGAAAATTTAGGGAGAATTGGTTCTGGTTTAGCTCAAATCAAGACATTGCAATCCTTATTCCATATGTAATGCTTAGGTTGCTAATGCTTTTTGTCTTCATATACATATATACACATATACAATTAATTTATGATTTATCTTTGTACACAAAAGTTCATTAAGTTCATGATTGCAGGTTTATATCTATTACAGCAGTCTCTCACAACAGGAGGGATGGTAAGAGAATTCATCGTGATTTGTGCCTGTGGGTTGCCAGTTGGAAGTGACAACCTCTAGGTTACTGGCTTCTCTTCCATCTAAGTCTATGGTATCAGCCCCATTATGCCAGCATCAGAGCAACCACATACCAAGTAACTGAGAGAATGGGCTGTGTGAGAGGTGATTTATTAAAAATTAATTCCATTGTCCAACTCGGTACTTTCTGGGTTAACATGCCACCACAAGACTTGCTTTTCAAGGCTCAGAATAGTGTTTTGTGTAGTGGCATGGGGCACGGGATATGTTTTCAGCCATGCAGTTGTTGTTTCCGCCATTGTAAGCACATAGTGCTTGCCCAGGCAGGTTTGAGAGAGCGTGACAGAGTCAATTTGCTAGGCCTCCCCATACTTCCATTTCAACTATTGTCCCCCATATGGCAAAGATTTTAACTATGTTTGCTTAAGCAATTTGGGTAATTAAAATAATATAACACAACTAAGAGGCAAATCTTTCCATGAGACAGGATGAAACCGAAGCGTAGGGAAAGGAGATGCTAATTTCTCATCACTGGTAGTGTTACGGGACTAAAAAGTGGTTCCAGTGTGATCCCCATGTTGAGATGATGGAGCAGTAGGTTATTATATTAACTTTACCTTATTTTTTGATTTCCCAAATATCCTTTGGCTCTTGTTTGGATACATTACAGTGATGCTCAAGAGCAAGAGGAGTCCTCAGAGAGGTCACTTTTGGACCATACTCTGTGGCACCAAATGCAATCAAGAAAATGACTGAAAGGAGGCGCTATCCTTAAGAAAGCGACCTCATATTTGTTCTAGGGAGTTTTTCTTATATTAGTGGAATAATTTTTCTCCTAAGTGCTGAATATGATTCTACCTGAAATAGCCTGGATCCTTTCTTTTTTATTTGATTTAAAGGTCATTAGTCCATTCTGGAATAAAATCAATTGGACAGCATCCACAGATCATATGCTGCGTTGGACAAACTTTATAGCTTTTATTTTCCTTCTCTTTCCTTCTCATGTCACACCACATTGTGTAATGCACGTTCACCTGTACCACATAGGAAAAAAGAGAAGAGTGCAAGAACTTTCCAGCAACAAACCTCAGTCTGGGAGCACCTAGCCCACTATGTGTATCAGAGCCCAAGCATGCAGACTTGTACTGTCCAGTCTACACCCTAGCTGAGGAACTGCTTTGGACCTGAACTACAAGTCCCCTTGAGAAACCATTTTCTTCAACTGCCAAATGTCTGCAGTACTCTGTGAGACAAAGAAAGGTACCATTATGGTAACCAGAACTGAGAAGAATATCCAGGACTGCATATGCACCCGCAGGAAAAGTTGTTCACTGCTGGCAGCCTTAAACATTTATAGAATGACATGGGAAGGATAGGGGCTAGACCATGGCTTGCTTTCCCCTGTGCTCAGCATTTGGATCAATAAGCACGCTCAAAGAAAGCAATTATGATGAACTGGGCTTGGGGGCCTCTCTGGACATGCAGCCACCACCTCATACTCTATGCCAGTTGCTCTTTCATATGATCAGATTCACCAGAAGGCTCTGTTTATCCAGCAGCTGGGCCCTTCCTAAAGACTGAAAAGGCCCAGGAATGCTTGGTCACTTGACACAAACTGGGGAGGTTCCCTACTAGCAGTTGGATTGAGTTTTGGCTGAAATGGAGGCAGTGTAAGAAGTCCAGTTGCTTCTCCAAGTCCATCTGATTCCCTCTTGATCCAAATGGTTTCTAATCAGGCTGCATCCCTGGCTACGCAGACTGTAGGCTGCAGTCAGTTTAGGAAAATCAGGAGGTGGAGCTCCCCCATCACATGTGCAAAATGGTGCCAGGCTGTTGGTTCATAGTAACTGCCTCTGGTTTTGTAGTTCGCCCATGTGCTTCCTCCTCTGTTAACCAGACAGCTTGCCTGAGCACCTCCCAAAGTCCTCCCTTCTCCTGCAGGCACATGGATGGGAAACAGGAGATCCAATGACATTTTGAGAGTATCTGGTTTTTGCTTCAGAGAAGGGGAGAACATTATTCGCTCTCTGTACTTATTTACACTATTATACACAATGTGAGTAGCTTTTTTTATGGTTTTATAAATAAAACCGTAGAGACATTTTTGCCCTTCCCAAAGGTAAATGTTTTCTGTTCTTGAATCTTGCATGTTGCTTCTGTAAGGAACTCAGAAATGTTCAGATGTCATTGGCATCCCCCATGAGGTCTGTTCTGAGAGCTTTTGTCTCTGTCATAGTATATAGCAATGAGAAGCTGCGTCTGCACAAACGGGGTTTCCTGTTACTTTTTAATTCACAGAATGGTCTTTTCCTGTTTTCACTGGTTTTCCTTCTTTTCTCCATTTCTGCTTCCACATTCTGCTTCCATATTCATATTCTGCTTCCACATCACCTGCCTGTTAATCAGAGCTCATTTCTGTAATAAAATGAAAGTGATTTGGGTGATCTACAATCTGCCATCTCCCAGATAAATGCTGTAGATACTACCAAGTATTCAGCAAAGCTTCATGGTAGTGAATTAACCTTGACATTAAGAGATACGAAATTAAACTGTACGCTACACTTCCTGAAGGTCTGCTGAACTGATCCTTCAGAAAGAATTTCAGTGGCCAGCATGTTACATATTATGTTTTCTGTGCCCTGAATGTTTGGATTTGACTTTGAGTTGGAACAGTGTGTGATTTTGAATAGTTCTGAAATGGGAACAGAAGTTCTCTGAAATAATGAAAGGCTCTTGTTTGTCTTAACTCCATGATATCAGAATAAGAATTAATAAAGACAAGAAAATAGTGGAGGTATGAGGCCTTTAAAAATGGGCCTTTATACAGTCACCGAATTACTGCAGGCAGCTATGTATTTAAAAGTCGAAGGGCCATTTATTTATTTGTTTGATCAGTTCATTCAGGCCAGTTCTCCCCATAACACTGAAGCACAAATACTGTTTCATTATTACAAATCAGCTAATAACCATTAAATCCTTAACAAAATTTTAAAACAGCACAACAGGGCAGGAATGTCCCACAGTGCCCATTAAAACTTCAGGGAAAAACATACTCTCACTTCGAAAACAAAAAGCTCTAAATACATCTTCTCATCTGCATAGTTTCTAATTTTTCAGATATATTGTTTCTTGACACTAGCTGTATAGCATGCTTTCTTACATGAATACTGCATGTGTGAAGGGAAATTTATCTCACCGAGATCCCTCGGTACAAAATGATAGAGGTGAAATTCCTGTGCTTGTACAGGATGCCCTTTATCAGGTGGGAATGCATAAAAGTTGTGCAAAATGAGTGGGGTCTGCATGAATTGAACTTGTTTGTAACTGCTAGGTGCATGTTTGTGTGTGTATGTGTGCACTTGTCCACATATATGTGTGTGTGTATTCCTGCAGCTGCATCAGTACCATTCCTGTCTTCTGCTCTTGCTTCCTGTGCTAGTTCACCACAAGTTGCATCTGCCAATATCACATGTCCCTAATGTATTTTTCAGGGGAAATGTGAGGAAATAACTAATATTAATGAGACAATCTCAGAATCATATGTTCAGATTTGAAAACCGGTGTTTTATTACAGGGACAATGGAAGGTTTGATTTTGGTTTAATAGGAGATAATTTACAGAAATGACATGGACATCTGTGAGATTTTGGCAAAGGGGAATTACCGTGGTGTTCTGTTGACTGAGTCTAAAGCATGCCTTGTTTCTTTTTCTCCTTCCCTCCTCCCTGCACCTCTGTTTGTATACACAGGAGCTAACGCTTCCGCTCCGGACCAGCTGAGCCTAGCATTAGCCTGGAACAGAGTAGACATCGCCCGCAGTCAGATCTTTATTTATGGGCAACAGTGGCCGGTATAGTATGAATACAGCATCTTCTCCCGAAAACACTTTAAACCCTACACAACATTAAATCCATTGTCTTGGCAGCATGGTTTTAACACAGTTTAAAATATACTGAGTTATGCTCCCTCCCTGAAGCACGAAGTACCTTTCACAGCTACTGAAGGCAGGCACTGTTACAATGTTAATATGTTCACTTGTTCAAGGAAATGGTGACATCTAGTGAGGCCTTAATACTGGGAGACCGTGCCTTTAAGGAAACTGGAAGCAACACATTTATACTATAAAGTAACGGTTCTGCAAACTGAGAAAAATTAGTTTCGATTTACAGTGTTGTTACCATGTTAGGCTGTAAATTAAAGGAAAGGCAAAATTTCTTTTTGCTCTTCAAACAATATGCTTTTATATAGAAATACTGAATTTGTTGATGATCAGTCTGCAGAAATATGCTGCACACATGTTGGAGGTCATCAAGTGGATCGTGAAAGTTAATGGGCAATGTTACTACAGAAGTGCTCCAAACCTGAGCTGGTGTTAATTTCTTGCCTTGTCATTCCTAGTGCTGCTCTGCATCTATCTGCCTGCTTCACATTTGCCCCATCCTATGCTCCAGCTGTCAGCTGTGAGGACAGGCTCCCTGGTCAACTCCATTCCCTTGGGGGCACAGACAGCAGAGCTTCTCTGCGGGAGTGGGAGGGCTGTAAATAGAGGGGTTATTGAATGGTTGTTTGGGGCAGAGTAGTAAATGTGGTAGAAGTCATCCAGAATAAAAAAACAGAAGGATTCTATACCTGTAGTTCCTTAAAGCACACTGTATCCTCATTTGGAAAGTTTAATTGGATCACAGCATTAATTATGGTGACAGTTGTTTTGTCACCGTCATGAAAATGTCATATGCTATCATTACACGAGCATTTACAACTCCCCGTGGAAAATTATATCAGAAGGAAGAGATTCTGTTTAAATATCCTTGCTTTAAATGAAGTTTCTGGAGCTTGCTGCCCCTTAAATCTAGTTTCAAAAATCCTTGCCATTTTGGTTATGGAGTGAACAGGATTGTTTATCTTGTCTTCAATATTGGGCTTTAAAACATACAAGAGATTTTAATGGTACTAAACTGTCCTTAACAATATCACGCCATCACCATATCATAGCAAAAATGCGCATAAATACTGCAAGCAGCAATCATTTTGCCAGCTAAAAGCTGGAAGTATGAGATAATTTCACATTCGTCCAGCTCCCCTAATCTGCAAGAGATATAAAAGGAAGAGTTTTGCATTAGAAGAACTTTTGCATTTATAAATGTTAATTGTGAAACTATTTCTGCTCTCTGGGTGTCAGAGTTTCCTTGAGTTTCCACAGCATGAGCAAAGGAACAAGCTAGTAAAGACAGAATTAGATTAAGTCTGTCTGCACCTAAAAAGTATGCCCAATATAATTAAAATGTCTGTCAGAAAAGCAAGAAATAAAGAAAATAATGAGATACGGAATAGTGTGAAGGTGTAGTCAGCAGTTTCCTGGGTTCCAGTTCCTTGATCCTAATCTGGACTTCCTAGAGTATGTTAATCTTAACACCGTGCCATCCATTTTTTAAATACTGCCCTGAATCACAGAAACCAATATAGACTAACACTGTGATTATTCCATTTTAAGCTTTGCAGAGCAACCTTCAGAATTTTGTCAGGATTCTCTGTTTGCGCTAGGGTGATGAGACCAGCCAGGTACAGTCTGTGATGCCCAGGAATGCCCTGAATTAATCACTTGCTTTGCAGGTGGGCTCCCTTGAGCAAGCAATGCTGGATGCACTGGTGTTGGACAGAGTGGATTTTGTGAAATTGCTCATAGAAAATGGAGTGAGCATGCATCGTTTTCTCACCATCTCCCGGCTGGAGGAATTGTACAATACGGTAGGGCAAACCTAAGGCAAATTCTCTCTCTGTATTCATTGTTCTACCTCCCACTCTTATTACAATGTTATAATGATGCACAGGGCAGCCAACAATAGCTGCAGAAATGTTTTATGCTAGATGTCCACATTGCCTCTTAGCTTTGTCTCTCATATAATGGAACATGCTGTGTCTTACCTACTTAATCTGATGTACAGATTTTGTAAAACATGGATTAAGACTCAGTATCAGATGATTTCTGATCATTGTAATTCCGATATGATAGACCCAAGATTTAGGCAGATGGCACTAGCTGGAAGGCAAGTTAGGACCTGTAGGATGGTGTTATGTGACTATTGACGGTATAAGCATATACATTTTCAGAAAAATCTTGCAACTGTTAATTGAACATAGCCACTAGGAAATAAATAGAAGAAAACTTCTTGTGATGATATTCTAAAGGTGAAATTGGATGATTTCAGGAGGTCTATCACAGTGAAGGACCTCACCAAATGTTTCAAATATTATAGTTTTGAGTTTTAAAAGCTTGTTTGCAAGTTTTAGATCTTTGCCCTTAAAATGAACAAAAAACTGCACAGGTTCAAGTTGCTTTGGAGTTCTGAACTGCAAACCACATTCAGCAATCAAATAATTATTGCCAATGAAGAGAAACCAATAAATTCAAATTGCTTAAGTCATATGGAAAAATTCTTAAAGCATTGTCTAGTTTTTAGGATTGCTAGTTCTGTCTGTTGGAGAGAGGTTGTGACAGAGTGACAGAGTACTTTTCAAAGCTCTGCCATCATAAGCTATCACACTGGGCTGTTATCCAGAGATGTTTCATGGTCATGATGACCAGAAGTCAGTCTTTTAAAATTATCCAAAGTGAAAAGAATTCATTGAATTTGTACAAAATAAAGAGGAACAGGTATCTTTGCCACCCTTGAGACAGACTCCAATCTGATCTTTGATTAGCTAAGCTTTGCCTGTCAACTGACTCCTAAGTATTAAGAACAGAGAGCCTATGAGTTTTCTTACTACCGAGATAAGCATTGTTATATCTTGTACCGAACCCTGTTTTTACTAGGAGTAAGTTTCAGAAAAGTCTTCAGTTCTACAGAAAAGCAGGCCTTTTTGAACAAATCTGTTATCAGCTATAGAAATCACCGTAAATTATTCATGTAAGAGTTCCAAAAGACACAGGCTGTGCAATATCTCAACTCCCAATAATGATATATGAGCTAATGCATCCATAATAGCCTTAGCACCAAAAAAATTACAAGGCCAGTTAAAAAATACCAAATTTCAATGTCAACCCCAAGAGTGACCTGGGAAGCTACTAACCAATGAACCTGACTTCTAACATGGCAGTTGCAAAAATACATTAAAGAATAAAATTAATAGACAAAGGGATCAATTTTCTTTCAAGAATTACTTTTACTGGCTTCTGTAGGAAAATGTTAAACTTCAGAAATCTATTACAATTTCTGAAGCCAACATGCAGGAGAATAAGAATGCTGCATTTGGTCCACTTGTTTTTGTAAAATCTGTTCCACAATTTTTTAAAATCTAGAAGGTTATTAAAGAAATTCAGCTGTCATGGCATAGACAGTAAGGAGCATTTGTGTTTTAAAAATTTCTTAAGGATACAAAACACAGAGCAGGAATGAATAGTCTGTTCTTACCACAAAGGGACATTATGACCAAGGTCATCAAGAACCATGTCCTGGAACCACTGCTATTCAGCCTGGTTAAAGATGATCTGAAAAATACTAACTACTGAAGGGACAATTTTTGCAGGTAATTTAGCATCACTCAGGTTAGGCAAATACGAAGCAGCATATAAGAATCACAGGAAAGTCTCATTGTGCTCAGTGATGGGGTTACATAAAACTAAGTGTTGGCAAATATAGAACAATATATATATGGAAATACTGACTGCACATATGAAGTTGTCTCATCTGTCATCAGTTTCAGCCAAGGATATTATCATAAAAGTCTTTTAAAAGATCAGCAATCATCAAAAACACAAAACAAAAGAAAGTACTTCTCCACATAACATAACTGAAATCGTGGGAGTCTGCTACAGAAATGTTTTGCATGTCAGATAAAAAAAAGATTGAACAAATCCACAGATTGTGCACGATGTTAGTGGCTTTGAGATGAGCCACCAATGGTGGAACTGGTGATCCTGAGCGCAGGGAGGCTGACAATTATCCAGCTTTCTTTTCCTTCCACTCTCTCCCAGTCTGTGCATGTTGTGCTGGGCTCCTGCTTTGCCAAAGCCAGGAGCCTAATCTGGTATATAGGACCACAGTTTTCATCCAGTATGGCAGTTCTTGTGGTTTTCTTAACGAAGAGTTTTGTACAAAAGAGAAGTCAGGTGAAATAAGGCTCTTGTAATTTTTTTTTTTTCTGTTGATAATACTGTACAATTGAAGTGCTCTCAGTTGAATAATTTTTAAAGTACTAAGGTAAGAAAACCATTTCAGCATTTACATCTTGCAGGTATTTGGGCAATGCAAAACTATTTCAATCTTTTTTATTTGTCCTTTGTAGAGACATGGACCATCCAATACTCTCTATCATCTAGTCAGGGATGTCAAAAAGGTAAGAGTCCAATAAACGGTAGGTTGGAGATAATGCTATGATTGCTTTTTGTAGCAAGATACAGTCTCTGTTTTGCATGAGCTTTCAGTCAGAACCTTAACCTTTCCCTGCCATTACAGAATGTCCTGTCTGTATGTACCAATTATGAACCTTTTGCATACAAAGCACAGTTAGCAAGTTATTTGGCTTGCTTTCTCTGTGGTTGTAGATGCTTTAGTAATAGTGCTTCTGCTAGCATAATTGTAGGCTCTTATATATAGTGTGAATTTATGCTGTTATCTGTATTTTTCCATACCTGCAACTATTGTCAAAGCTAATTTCCATGTTGTTAGTTCACTTCCTAGCCTGTAAAATAGCCCTTATCCTTGTGCTGGATTCTAGTTTGTTGAAACAGTTCCTTGTGCTTTGTTGTGTGGTACATTGTAGCTATCTACCTCAGCAGAAATATACAAAAAGAAATAGTGCAACTTTCCCTTGGCCCCTTATCAAGTTAATTTCAAGCATTTTGAATTACAAAGAGGCAGGACTGAAACACAGAAAAAGTGTGGTGACAGGAAGAAGATACCAAATACCTTTAGCAGTATGTTCAGGATTGAAAGTGTTACAGCAGCAATGAATGATAATCCTTATCCTCTAAATATCAAGTAAGGAGATTGAGTCTGCAACTGACCTCATCAACTGCAATATTCTCCTAAAGCATATGCAGATTTCAACCTTGCACATTATGTAAGTCGGATCTTAAGGGCAACATACTTGAGAAAGGAGATTTCTGTATGTGGCACTAGATAGAAGATTGAAAAAGTAATGAAGGTTTTTTTGTAAGAGCGTAGGTTTTGGTGGTTCATTCTCTCACTGACAACTGAGCAGGACTAAAGGCAACTAGGGGAGGGGTGTGGCAATGCTCCATATATCATCTTTCTGTTAAATAATGCTACAGAATAATCAGTAGTTACATTTAGGGAGGTTCTGGTGGTTTTCATTGTTCAGTGCATCATCATTGCTCAGTTACATATAATATATTAAGCAACCATCAAAAAGCGTGAAATGCCTACAGAAGAAATTGTTCTTTTGTGCAGATCGCCCTGGATGGAGCAGAGTAAAGCTATCATGCATTTAGACTGGCAACTACTCTTGAAGCCCATGTTACCAGAGTATTTTTTTACTAAATATGCAGTTACTTATGTGCCTTTAAGACTCTGAAACAAGCACCATCTGCCTCCTTACTTTAAAACATATTCATTTTCAAACTCCTTCTCTCCCCAAGCATCAGCCTTTCAAGTCCTTCTTTGAAGGCATAGCAATTTGTATGTTGAATGACTAAATAATGTCAATATCCTTTTCCGAGTCTCTAACAAAAGATATCTTTTTAAAGCAGCTCTTGGGGAAAAAATGCATCAAAATAGGCAAAGACAATCAGTATTCATAGGTATATATTGATTGACATTGGCATTAAATAAACTTACACCATATTTCATGACATCATTCCATTATGATTGCTAAATGTTTGGTGATAGTCATTTTTCAATAAATATGTCTTTCTTTTCTCTGTCCTTATCTAAAGTCTCTAGTGATTCACACTATATGAAGTCAATGTGGACTCTTATTAGAATACAGATAAGGGCTTTAAAGCAAAAACCCTGGGGCTGTATTTCTCATTTTGTCTGTGATGAGGAACAAGCATAGTTCTCTTAGAGAAATGTGACAGCTTGCCATAGCCCTGCCATCTGAGCAGATCGCTTATCAGTCAGTCAGCTGATCTGACAACAGTTTAAATGAAAACACCTGCTTGGAAATAACTTCTTAATGGACATCACTATTTGACAGTTAAAAGTGACCCGCCATGCATAAAAACCAGGCTACACTGCTGAAAACCAGATTACACTGCTGATGCAAGCTTTTTTGAATTTATATGTATTTTGATGCCAAATACCTAACATCTCAGATTTAATTATGGTATCATAAAATACAAATGCAAGTATCAACTTGATACAACTATGCTTTTTATGCATACATCCCAATTTTAAAACCTGACTATTTAAAAGGGTGTATGATATAAAAAGTGATTTATATGTACCTAATTGTGAATTCACAAATAGAAAATGGATGCTTACAAATCACAGAAGTGTTATTTAATTTACTACTAATGTATTATATAGCTGTATAAATTACTAGGAGGGGCACTTTTTGTTTGAAAGACCACTCTGCCTGCTTAATAAAGCGAAGAACTTGAACACTGGAAGTCACATCACCACATCCTGTTTGTGGCTGCTTACATACACACACAGAAACATAGAATGGTTTGGGTTGAAAGGAATCTTGAAGATCATCCAGTTCCAACCCCATCCCTGCCATGGGCAGGGACACCTTCCACTAGATCAGGTTGCTCAAAGCCCCTTCCAACCTGGCCTTGAACACCTACAGGGAGGGGGCATCGTACAGTTTCTCTGGGCAACCTGTGCCACTGCCTTACCACTCTCACAGTAAAACATGTCTTAGTAACACCTGATCTAAATCTACCCTCTATCAGCTTAAAACTGTTACCCCTCGTCCTATTACTGCACTCCCTGATAAAGAACCCCTTCCCATCTTTCTTGTAGGCCCCCTTTAAGTACTGGAAGGCTGCTATAATGTCTCTCCAGAATCTTGTCTTCTTTAGGCTGAACAAACCCAACTCTCTTAGCCTATCTGTGCACATGCACACACAGAAACACACATGCACAAACATACAAACATATAAGACCACAATTTATTTTCTCTTTGGATTTTCAAATATCTGTGAATATTCACAGATGTTTCCAAACAGCTGTGAAAGACTGTTAGCCTGGTCAACATATTGGAGATGCATACTTAAAGAATCTACAGTCATCAGAGAGCCCCTAAGTTCTGTGTGTATTTACAAGACAGACTACTTAATGACTCCGTTGCAGACAACTGTTCTCATCTCTCTTTTCTATCCTGTCAATTCCATAACTACATACGAAGAGAAATCTGTCTGCATCGTTTGCATTATGACCTTTTTTAATTTTTCGTGTCAAGGGTACAGAATTTAACATACAAGTGTTGACTTTCTTCTCTAGACCTTACAAACCGATACATCCAGATTAAGCAGAAACAGTGGCTGCGCTTGACATCCCATCTGTAAACAGAGGTGGCCCTCTACAGGTTGTTTTTGAAAGATTCTTTCCCTGGCTCAGCTGTATACTGAAGATGAATAGAAATTAACAGATGAATTTTTTTCTTTAATCTGAAAATTTTATAAGATCAGTATTTTTTATTCCCACTCTGGAGGACAGAAGTTTTAGAAGTTCTTTATTTTGAATTGACACTATATGTCTACATTTCCAAAGAATAAACAAGTAACATACAGAATTTTGAAAGTATTATTTTTAAGTTAGCATGAAAAATCAGTGGCTTGGTACCTGATGAATATAACTATGCACTGGGAGTGAAAAAATAATACAATTGATTAGCTACGGTTTAAAGTTAATATCTTTTCAGGAAAATAATGCATTAGCACTGAAGAGTTTGTTCCAACATTAAAAGGTTAGTTGATTGTTAACTGGAGTGTCTATCATGCCTGAAAATCAAACCTTCTCCTCTGTCATGCCTGACCGCCTTGGCTGTACCAGAATCAGCCCAACCATATTTTTTTATGTTCTTAAAGGGGTTCTGACCCATTTGCACCACTGTCATTCATTACAAGCAGGCTCAATGCTGCAAGTGTAGTTCAAGCTGTCTGTGGATACAGCAAGTGCTTTGGCACATGCATAACATCTCTCACAAGGATGGTCCTATTGGCTTTACTAGGGTTGCTCACTTTTGAAAATTCAATGAGTGTTAGCATGGAGCTGTACGTCTATAAAACTTGGTTTTCTGCTGTGATTTTGTGAGTTTTCTTTAGTAAAGTGTTTCAGTATTATCTGGGAGGTTTAGATACATCTTTCATTAAAGTTGCTCTTTCGGAAATGTTTTATCTAAATCTCTTTCAAAAATTTTAGGAAGCAGAACTATATCAAGAAACTCACGCTTCCTAAAACATACTTCACCCTGATGCCTGTTGTGCTTTCTGAATTGCTAAAGTATTTTTTGCCACTTAATATCAAAGCATTCAGTTGTATGTGTCTTACATTAAGACAGCAGGAGTCTGTCTTGGAGCTACAACTCCTACTTCTGCCAGCATCTTCATCCTTGTTCCAGTAAAACTGTAATTGCCTGAAGTATTCTGGAGCATTAAGAATATTTTGGAGAAAACAAACAAAAAACAAAAAACCTAGTAGGATTTAATTTTTAGGCTTACATTATTTTTCTTTAAACAATTCAGAATAAAAATTATTTCAAATAAAGTAAACTAATATGCATTCCTGCAAACCATAGTGATTCCTCCACCCATCAGATTAGCAAAGAATAGGAAGAGTGCAAAAAGATATACTAAGGATCATTACTGAAAGATACTTGGGAGTTCAACTTTGCCACTAAATTTGCTTAGTTTTCTGTCCCTTTGAATCCCATCCCATTGCTAGGCACTGTACGCCACAGCACTACCTCACTCTCTCTTCTGCAACTCTTCAACATTCTGTTTGTATTGTTGTGAGCAGGGAGAGGCATCACTCTTCCTGGCCAAAGTAGAGGGGGAAGGAGGATCTTGGCATCCATTTCTTCTCTTCTGCAGAACCAGTTGCCATATGTTCTTCATTAGTGTTTCTCTGCTCTGAATCTAATAAATACATTTGCAGAGAAACCAAACGGATCTCTACAGACATGCAGATATTTTCAGCAAGACATGGCAATCATAAATTTCTCCATGAAAATTGCTAGCCTTCTTTTGGTGACTACATAAAAAGAGCTACAGGCTAAATATAATCTATGCTTTATATCATTGTAGAAAATCTGATTATTTTATTACAGTGTGCTGAAAAAGTTTGAAGCTAACAATTACAATTTACGGGTCCTTCTGCAATGTTGACTATACAAGTTAAATTTTTACTGGAGTAATTTTCTCTTTTTCCAAGGCTACTGCTTGCAGTTCACAAAAGGATAATCTACCTCTCTTTCCTCTTTTAATTTGTAGTCACGTCTCTTGCACAATGACATACAGGACAGAGAGGGGGTTGTAATCTGCAGGGTTCTAAATGAAATCTTTAAATCTGGGTGACCCATTCACAATTTGCTGAATTATGCTTTCTTTTCTGGTAGGGAACCACTTGCTGAACCACAAAATGCTGCTGAAAATTCAGAGACAGTGATTTAGAGAAGGAGGAAAATTTTCATTTGAGGGCAATCCCTTCCCATTAGCTCTTTCTTCATGTAAAGGCAGACTAAGATTCATATGCAGTAAGAGACAATCTGTTGCTGAGATCTTTCTTCATAACTTTTGCAAGCCATAAGTATTGGAGAACTCATAACTTCAGTGTAGTCGTTTTCAGGCTTGACAGTGAAGAGAAGGAAGATATGTGCAAATGAGTTCACAAAGTGAGGGCAAAAAGATCTGGACATATTTACTGTTCTTTTTCCCTGCAAAATGAGAGGTGCATGCTGAACACGTTATGTGTATATATATTACGTTTAACAGAGGAAAATAAATGGAAAAGCAAGTATGTAGACATCTTTTGCAGAATTCTGCTAATGAGCCTTGACATAACCACAGTTCAGCTCCTGAGAGACAATCTCTCTGATGCTGCTGGAAATTAGTTAGCAAGATTACTGTACTTAAAGGGGCCTTCCATAAAATATGTTGGGACTTCAATAAGGGACTTCAATCCAGGAAAGTTGCTATGCCTGTAGTTTTCTTCTTGAACAAAACCCCAAAGAATTAGCCACAGATATTTTATTACAACTTTCATATTTACTTGCATACATATGGATACTTTCCTCATACTAGTGTGGAATTAAATTAAAGACGTGTTTATTTGTGCATAATGCCAAGAACAAAT
This sequence comes from Neomorphus geoffroyi, assembly GCA_033558235.1. Lineage (NCBI taxonomy): Eukaryota > Metazoa > Chordata > Aves > Cuculiformes > Neomorphidae > Neomorphus > Neomorphus geoffroyi. Next base: position 31,446,985 of record JAUMJM010000048.1, read on the forward strand.
GCTAACAGACTCTCCTTGCTTCTAGTGACAAGCAATAATAACTCATGCACTGTTTAAGTCCTCAAGTGTAGATAACAGCTCCACACCTCCTTTCCTTCGTTTCCTGGAACATGGGAAGGAAACACTGCAGGATGGGAAGATCACATACAGGAGCTGGTTCCATGATATTGTATGATGTCACTTCACCAGGCCTCAGGAAGGCAGATAAGGCACTCCAGCAAGATGCCTGCAAAGACATGAGATGCCAGGACAAGAACTGTGGGGGACAGAAGGTGCAGAAAAAGTGCTGTCTTGCAGGACTAGAGTCCAGCAACTATGTCTGACCTTTCAACTGTGCTGATCCTCGTGCTTTTTGTTCTGCAGTCGTGTTCCTTGTTTTCCCAGCTGAAGAATATGAGTACTGTGTACTGACGTTGTCTTCTGTTACTTCCAACAAGTTCTTCATCTCCTTATTTAACTTATGTCTTCTTTCCAAGCGAGAATATCCAGGTTTCGGTTGGATCTATTTTAAGGTGAATTAATTAACCAGCATAATAATACATTCCTGTTTTTAACTGTTTAATTTGTTTTATTCTAATGTCATTATAGTACATTTAACAATGCCAGTAATAAGCATTTCTTCCTTGCCTACCATTCTTATTTTCACTGCAGGGAAACTTACCTCCTGATTATCGGATAAGTCTGATTGATATTGGTTTGGTGATAGAGTACCTGATGGGAGGAGCATATCGCTGCAATTATACCCGAAAGCGCTTCAGAACACTGTATCACAATTTATTTGGGCCCAAGAGGGTAAGGAGCAAGTTATTTGCCATCTGTATAACTACACCCACTGGCAGGGATTACCATAGCCTCTTAGATGCTTCCAGGCTGGGGGAATTCACATGCACACACTATTCAGTCTACAGATTCATTTCCATTATGAAATTATTTCCATTACATAGCAGCTATTTCACCACAACACATTGTAAGCCAGCCACTGATACAAGCTACATTTTTTATTAGTTTAATGAAAAAATTATTGTGTTCTGCTGCCCTGGTGAGACCAGGACATAAAACAGTCTCCTCTAGACCTAAAGTCTATAATGATGCATATCCAAAGCTTTTGAAAGACAAGTACTTTTACCTGTACAAGAAGGTACCTATGTCATGGCTCATCTTGATTGTGGTGAAGAAACCCATAGCTAGGGTTGGCTTCATTGGCCATATGTGGCTTCAACATAGGAAGTGGGCTTTTGGCAAAACCACAGTTCGGTATTTTTGTGCATTTCATGTTTGATACATTACAATACTGTGAATCCAAAATCTGCTCAACTGCAGTAAGATTTGTAGTTCTTTCTTTGCCTTTTTTACCTCACATTTTAATTTCCTGGCTCAGTTCAGATTTTAGCAATAAGTACCATTCAATATTGTTCTAAGTGGCTATAAAGAGCAACAGCTCTGTGAAACAGTAACAGCAAAACACCTAAAATGGGGGGGGGGGGGTTCCCTACACTTTCATTCTTCACCTTTGAGAGAAAGGTGGTCATTTTAGCTACAAGGAGAGAATTCTTTCCCTTAGTCACTCTATCAAGAAAAGCATTTGAGTAATGATTTCACAGATACTGAACCAACACACAGAGCAGCTCCACAGCAGTCAATAAAAGTGTTCCCAGGGAAGTGGTGGAAATACAGATGTACTCTAGAGAAATCCATTTATGTCTTAGGAGTAACTTTTATTTTCCACTCAAACAGCCCAAACTGGTTGTAATTTGTACCTAAAGCCAAATGTTTATCTTTTGTTGTGTGTCTGATGAAACAGAGTGAAACGCAAGGTTCAATTAAATATCTATATAATTCTTTAATTTATTTGTATATATTATATTACATTATATTGCATTACATCTATACTATCTATATTATATATCATCTGTTATACACTATGTTATACATCACATGTTACCCATGGATGTATGTAAGTGTGTATGTATGAATACACGTTTGCTTGTAATTTTTCTTCACCTTTCTGCGAAAGGTAACATTTTTCTAACTTTTTTATACAGCCAAAAGCCCTGAAACTGTTGGGAATGGAGGTAGGTGATGTGTGATGAATCTTAATTTCTTTTCCTTCTTTGACAAATATACACTATCTCAATAATGTTTAAATTCACGGTAATGAATGCACCAATAGTTATTTTCAATATTGTATGAGAAATATGCCAGAAAAAAATTACCTTTCAGCCAGGTAACTTGTTTACACAGAGGCCAGATTAACAAATATTTAATAATAAAACTCTAATGGATAGACAAGGGAAAAGAAGGCTCTTCCCTCGCTATGCATCATTTTTATTTTCATAAAGACTGAACAAAATATTTCAGTCTGTCAGGCCAATCAGAATTTCATTCAGGTAGCTATATAACTTTAAAACATGTTCAGAGAAATGCAGCAGTTGCAGAGAATGATGCAGAAACCTTTACAGAGGCCAAATTTCTATCAGTTTTGTTGACATTTTTGGGTACCCTAATGTTTCAAGCAAAGAGTAGTGTTTCCTTGTTTGTTTATTTTATACAACAGTTTTCATTTTGCTGTCCACAGATGCAGCACAGAACAGGTCAGCTCATCTGATAAAAAACAGTAGGCTTAAATAAGAAAGAAACTAAAGGAAATTGAAATAATGAAGAGCTGGAGAAAGAAGGGATAGACATGAGATTCAAAGGTAGAATCGGGCTGAAGAAAGGAGATTCCTACTCTTGTGAGAAAATCAAGGGAGAAAAAACAAGAATAAGAAGGGAGGGAGTCTTCATCAAACCAGAACATCCCCTGGATATGTACTTTCTGGAAGTGAAGTGAGGCAGATGCATTATAACATATGTTATATTTGAAGTGAACTCTTCACTTTATTTTAGTAGTGGCTTTTCCAGAATGGTTCTGGATATTGTGTCATTGTGTTCTGTGTTCTTAGGGAGAAAGAAAGAACAGTCAGAGTGATAGTCCAAAGTTCTTTTTTCCTGTATTTAGGTATGGTTTTACTGACAACTTAATTACGCTGCATGGACAATAGTTTTTTTCATTGTTTTTCTGTGTTAAATACTTTATCCAAAAAAGATGAAGGGGCTGGCCTGCAAGGAATGTATTTGACATCTCAAATACTAACTCCAGTGCATTGTATGCATTGATTCAGTTCCTTCACTGGTGCAAAAAATGTCTCTACAATTCTCACAGGATGATGTCCCTTTACGGCGAGGGAGAAAAACAACAAAAAAAAGAGAAGAAGAAGTTGATATTGATTTGGATGACCCTGAGATCAATCATTTCCCCTTCCCTTTCCATGAGCTGATGGTGTGGGCTGTGCTGATGAAGCGTCAGAAGATGGCCCTCTTCTTTTGGCAGCATGGGGAAGAGGCTATGGCTAAAGCACTGGTGGCCTGTAAACTCTGCAAAGCCATGGCCCATGAAGCCTCAGAAAATGACATGGTGGATGACATATCCCAAGAGCTCAATCACAATTCCAGGTGAATTTTCTTTGATGTACACTTTTTGGGGTAAAAAAAAAAAAAAGGAGAAGGTAGAGAGACTGCTGAACCTGACTGAAATTTGCTTATCTGTCTGTACCTTGCTTTCATTTCTTAACTTGTAGTGAAAATGCAGTCCCTATAGAGAAACTCTAAATGTTTTTTCAACAATATCTGCCAGATAAGGAGAGCTGTTAGTGGTATAACTTCTGAAAGGAGAAGGAGACAAGAAGGCAATGAAATATCTATATAGTTTGCATGTTCTTCCTGAGGCCTCAAGAGTTAGGCTGCAGGCTTGCTCTGTGCTTTTTCAAGTCACTGTGTTCATTGCAAGCAGAACAATTGCTGAAATGCTGAACATAATATTCAGGCAGAAGTGTTAATTAACCAAGAGCTCATGCTTAGATGAGCAAGCCAAGATACTACATTCTATAGTAACCTTTCCTGATGTTAAAAGTCTGAGACAGAATTTTAAAAAAGGTTTTGGGCACTCCTTTTTCCAGGCCATGAAGCAATAGACAAAAGGCACAGAAGCAATCCTCTAAGCTGCAGATAACAAGAGGATTTCAGCTAGAAAATGTCAAGGAGGTAGGCAGGCGGGTGGGAGCAAACAGCTGGTGGGTGTGGGTGCTCATTGCTAAGTCAGGGCACATATTTATATGCCTACCATTAGCCACTCACCTTTGAAAATGTGGGTTTCCACGTGTACAGTCAACATCACGATTTGCATGACAGAAAGTGATGCCCCCTTGCAGAGGCTGTCAGTTGCAGAGAGATGTTTTCTGCAGGAGGCTGCTTGGGCTAATGGGAATGAATTAATGTCCTTCTGTTGCAGGGACTTCGGCCAGTTGGCAGTGGAGCTGTTGGACCAGTCGTACAAGCAGGATGAGCAACTGGCAATGAAACTGCTGACCTACGAGCTGAAGAACTGGAGCAACGCCACATGCCTGCAGCTTGCAGTGGCAGCCAAACACAGGGACTTCATTGCTCACACTTGCAGCCAAATGCTGCTCACGGACATGTGGATGGGTCGCCTCCGGATGCGCAAAAATTCTGGCCTAAAGGTCGACACTGTTTTAAAATAAAACTAACAGTCAGAGGAATTCTGATAGATGGTGATGGAGCTCACAACAAATCAGTAATAACTGGCTCAGTTAACTACACTTCAAGTGGCTCTTTGTAGTGCCATTAAGCAGAGTATATTCTTCCTGTGTTCAGTTTTTCATCAGAGAGCTTATCACAAACCCAAGTTCAAAGTATATTACTTGGTTTTTTCATCATCTTTCTGAAAGCCCCCTCCAGCATCAGTGAGAGTTCTCAGAATATGAATTGAGCTAGGAGGATAGTACACCACCCTGCCTGGATACTTGAAGAGTTAGCCAAGGTTTTTGAAGACAAATAAAGGAAAAGGATATGTAAGGGGATTAACCACTAGACAAAGTTGCAGATCCAACAACCTTCCCCAAAACAGGCCAAAGCAAGCAGTAAAAATTGACTGCAATCAACTATCAGTCTTCCTGATGACTGACCTGAAGGGACTATCCTACAAGATCTAGGGGAAAATTCAATTTTCAAAGCTGTTTAAGCTCCTTCCACAGTTGGTGAAACTGCTATCAAAGCAAGGCGAAATTGTGTCCGTGGGCTGGCATCTTTCACCTTCACCAAAGTACTCACCAGTCAGCACTTAACTAGGAATTACCTCTTACTCCTAGATGACTGGGAAATATTTTCAGTGAAGGGCTGTTCTGTCCATCATTAATCATGTGTCTGAAAAGTAGTAATTGCTTAGCTGTTTTGCTGTGTGAAAAGGTGTTCAGTAATGCTGAGAATGCCTCATTGTCATATCAGGTCTAATCCAGTGACAGTGATGAATAAGTAGCTGATAGCATTCTCATCACCCTCCTGCAGAAGCTATATATAAATTTGTTCTGCTTACAGATAGCAAGCATTCTCACTTTTGGGGACATCTTTACTGCCTATTTGTCTTACACAACTCACAGACCTGTTGCCCTTCAGAAGGGCTGCTGCCCTGTTCAGTGCTTGGCTTTGCAGATATTCAACATGGGTAGACGGGGATCACTACAGCGACTCATTTCCCAAAGCATGCTTTCTTCTTTGCAGCATGCTTCTCTTAAGCCATAAAATAGACCTTTCTTTCACAATGAAAACCAAAACCAGGAAAAGCTAAGGTGCATGTGAATACAGACAAGCCACTTGGTTTTGTATTACTATATTATCATCTCCTCAGAGTCACACACGGACTACCTGTGTGCATTAAGTATGTAAACGTGAGACCTGCTCACCCTCTCTGTAGAAATTAATACTCCTTGTGTGACACTTATACTGATATTGTCTGTTATGTAAAATGTAGAAATTTGCAGATCCAAGGTCTGAATAACACTTACCTGCTGTCTACCTGCTGTTGACTGTAAGTAATACTTTGTAGCTATATTCTGGTATGTAACAATATGCATCTGATGACCAGGCAGATAAAATATTCAAGAGAGGTAATTAGCCATAACACTCACAGTAATGCTAACAGAACTTACATGCTTGGAGCTCTGAAAACATCACACCAAGTGGCAAATATTCTATTATAGAAACTCACATGAACATATATCTTTCTTTTCCTAATTGTCCTGAGAAAGTTGTTCCATTTGATACTAAGTAACCTTCATGATTGTAATCTGTTTACTGTGATGATTATTGTTATCATTATTGTTGCTTTAGGTAATTCTAGGAATTCTACTTCCTCCTTCAATTCTCAGCTTGGAATTCAAGAACAAAGATGATATGCCTTACATGTCCCAGGCCAATGAGATCCATCTTCAAGAGAAGGAGGCAGAAGAACCAGAGAAGCCAGTGAAAGAAAAAGAGGAGGAGGACATGGAACTCACTGTAAGTGCTGACGATAAATCACCAGCCTCAATGCTGTCAATTTTTTATTCCCACCTCTGCGGGCATTGCAGTCTGTCTGACGGCTAAATTTAGCACATGATAGGTTAGCGAGCTTAACATTCCCCTCAGTGTGATTTGAAGCAGACAAGTTAGCATTATTTTGTCTTGATGTAGCAGCAGTGCATGGTGCAGCATTACGGTGTGATGCAATATCATTGTATTTTGATTCAATTTGATGCCACATTGTCTGAAATAAATATATGTGATTTCAGAATTGAAAGCACACAGGTATGATAGGTAAGAAGTGAGCCTCTCTAGTACAAAAGAAGCTTGCTAAGACTTTCTTAGTGGAAATGTTCAAAATTCATAGAAGCTAGAGATTTTTTTTTAATTTTGGTTAATTTAATTAGAGGGCAAGTAAGTGTGCAGACAGGCAGGAAAAAACATGAAAATGTTTTTTCAAAACTCTTTATGAATTTGTGGTCATTGTCAGTCACACATACACACATGCAGTTTTTAATCCACTGAAGATATTAACCAACAGTTAGACAGCTCAGACCATCACAAGATCTTCTGCAGCTCAGCAGAATTGTGTAAGGAAGGACTTCTCTGTATGAGTAGTATAGCCTCAGAGGAGTAATTTTCACCACAAACAGAACCAAATAGCTGTAAGTCTGGAAAATTATACAAGTCACCTCCTTCCAGTCACTTGTTCTCAGACTTGATTGACACTTTTTAATTTGGGCAACTATCATATGAGCTATCAGACCTGCCTTAGCTTAGCTTGGTTTGCTTCGGTTTGGGTTTGATTGTGGTGTCTTTGAAAATTCAACCACAGTTGGTCAAATTGAGAACAGAGGCATAGAAGTAAAAGAGATTTTCCTAGTTAATTTTAAAATTAAAAAAAAAATTAAAAAATAAAAAAAACCCAGACTGTTTCCCACAGGCAAACAGCAGGAGCTGCCCGCAGGACCCCGTCTGCAGGCAGGCAGAAGGACCTGCCTACAGGACCCAATATGCAGGCAAGCCGAAGGAGCAGCCCACAAGACCCACCTACAGGACCCGTTTGCAGGCAAGAACCCTGCCGTTGGGAAGGACCAGAAGCCGGAATAGCAGCAATGGGCCATTCTCAGCTCATTAGCTATTGATCACAATTTACTATCCCTGGCTTCTGATCCACTTAAGAAGTGCCTATTCAAATCAAATAAGCACTTTGCAAGCTGCCTTTTTCTTGGCAATGGGGAGAAATTTGGGGAGGAAATAATTTCCATCTCTCTGCCGTTATCCCAGCTCCTGGTTTCTTGTCTACAATACTGTGTTTCTTTTTTTACCTTTTGACTCCTGCTGCAAGAAAGTGATGTGTGAACTCGATCTACTTTTCCAGACCAGTTTTAGATGTTCCCTCGCTTCTCCCTTTCACGTGCTGATAGTTTTATTGCTCTTTCCTGTCATTGACTCTGCCCTTGACTCCTTCAAACTTGATGCATCATTCTAGTGAAGTTTCAGACACTTTACAGTGTTTTCTATGAAACAAGAACTGTTTCTGTGGAGTCCCACAAGTTTAGAAGCAGTATTTTTGGTGCACTACTGATAACCTAGTATTTCCACATAGTACCTGTGCTGTGCTTTAGGACTTCTTCATTTGGGTGCCCTTCAGTGGTGAGGAATGATACTTCCTTAGCAAAGAGACCTTTGCATATATTTCTGTGCTTAAATGCCATAGCAAGTTATATTTAATAACATTCAGGCACCTTGACAGTGACAGTGACAGTGTTCCCATATGACATGTTTTAAATGTAAGAAAATATTTTAGATTGAAGTTTTGTGTTGTTCCAGACGTAGTCAAATGGTCTGGCAGAAGTTAGGTCAGGTCTCTTCTCCACAGATGAGACGTTGCCTGCAGTACTGTTTCGGAAGTTCCTTTGTGAAATTTCCCTTTAGCCACACTTATATCAGGGATAATTTATTCATAGGTCATTAAGATTAGTAATCAATTGTAATATGATATCACAGATGTTCGCTCAATTGCTGAACTCCAGCTCAATAGATCAGTCACTCATCCTAACTACAACTGGTGACTATTGAATTCAGAATGACCTACATGGTTTTTTCCACATTTTCTCCTTCAGAGCAAACAAATAGATTTTTGAGTGTGTATGTGATACTATAATTTTTCTTTTGTTAATTTATTTAATTGGCACATAATTGTTTAAAATACTTTCAAAAATTTTCCATAGTTTGTGTTTCTGAGCTTTGTTCAGCTTAAATAAACAAAACTGCTGAACTGAAAATAATTTTAGTCACCTCGGAAGTCCATTTCTGGCAAATAATGTACCATCCAAACAATATATCTAACTCTGTTTCTAATCATTCCCAATGAATGCTTCTCAAGTTTCTGTATTCCTATAATATTACGTCCATGTGCATTTTTATAAAAGCAGTGCTAAGATAGAGAGATTGCATCTAGTTGAGGTCTGTTCATTAATTTCTTCAGAAGTCTTGTGTGTCCTGTATTGCTAAGCCCAGGTAACTAATGATAGGCCAAAAGAGTCAGTTTCTTCTTCTGGACTGCACTTGTTCCGAGTGGATGAGGTACAGGGCCATGGTGATTTTTGCGCTGTTTTACATCTCATTTGCACAGAATATTGTGATAGCACAGCAGCAGTCTCCGATTGGGTGTATCTGCATGCAAGTATGTATTTATTTTATGCTTCTCTCAAAGGATCTGGTGGGTAGCTAAACATTTGGATATACAGAGATGTAGTGTTCATTGACTGTAACTCGTTAGTCATACCTGCTTTTAATTCTATGAGTACTGGGCACACATTTCTTAACACCTAGATGCTAGGCAACAGACTTCCCTTATAGCATCTACTCATAAAAACATACTTGAATACTACTGTTGCCACTACTCGCTCAGCACTAAGTTATTTACTACAGTTTATACAAGGAGCTGCCAGTTATTAATCCTGAATATCAGACATGGAGGAGCACAAGGGCACTAAAGTCTAAAGGCCCGGGACAGCTTTTACTTGTGCAATGTCCTGACCAGAGCTTTAATAAGTTGCTGGGTTTTAGGTCAATCAGAAACCCTAGCAAACCTTCTCCCAAAATAGCACTGATTCTGGAAGCCATAGCTGGAAGCATCCTTATCCCTGTTTGGTGCATTATTGTTTGGATATTAGAGTTTCCCAGTAAATAGTCTTATGTCAGAGTACAGAATAACTCATCTAAATCCTTTAGAAGGTATTTCAGTTGTTGTTTTCCTCTTTTTGTTCTAATTTTCCACATCAAGTAGGAAGTTTGGACTTCTATGAGCATCACTAAGAATTTGAGTTAGGACTTTTCAGCAACAGCAAAGCTAGTTGTTTGCCTCCTGGCCCACATTATCTCATTTGTAGTGTGTATGCTTAGCATACACACTTGATGGCAAGAAAGAAGAACCACTAAGCACATGCAAAATACAATATTACACATCTGTAACTCAAAGGAATTAAACCGTTTTTGCTACTAGTATTTAAAGGCAGGTAACAGTAACCTTAAAACAACTACTATAGAGTAGCATTTCCATACATAGCATATGAGGTGCAGAGAGAGGTATAGTATATTAACCCAGCTGTGTCACATTTGCATAACAATTCTGTGTGAATACAGGTAAGTTTATACGTAGCATGTAAATTTCACTAAGGAGAAAATTTGAAGGGCCTATGATTGTTCTAGCAGGACTGAAATTTCTGTTATTTAATTATAAAACAGATAAATATATTATAGGATCATTAATATATATTAATGCAAAAATGCACAAAACTGTCCTGGTTCCCTATCAGTGAATAGACCTGAATTACATAAAACAAAATCTGGCAGAAGAAAAAGAAGGAAAAAAAAAAAAGAAAAGAAGAAAAAAATCAAACCAAAGAAAACAACAGAATCCTGATTAGAAAAGTCTCCATGTAGAAACAATGCTCACATCACTGTCCTCAGGCTAAAATGATGCAGTTTCACTGTTCTTTACAATGTAGTTGAGCTGCTGTTGGGCTTACCTTTCATGACTCATGGTGAATCATGGGCAAAATTGTGTGTTAAAGAAAGAGATGCCACCCACACAGAGTACTGTTTTGAGTTATTCCCACCCTATTGCTTCCCCCTTCAAGTGAAAACTCGTTTGTTCACATTTGGCACTGCAGCTATTCTATTAGCACAGTCACTTAGGTTATTTTGGTATGTTTCTAACGGGCAGGCTTTTCAGTTTGTTAATACTGTGATATAATTAACAGCTGGGGACATCAGGTCAAATCTAATCCCCAGCCATCTCAGAGCAATTCCCCATCTGTAGCATGGAGAGGGAAGAGGTTAGTAATATATGATACAATTAATTGAAAAATTATTACAAAAAAGTAAAATTACAGCATCATTATCAACAAGAAAGCTATAGCAAACAGGAAATCAGCATCCATGAGCTAAAACATAAATCCATATACTGAAAGAACATTATCCTAAAAACCTACATATCTCTTATTCCAGTGAGAACTAAAGGCACCTCAAAATTAGTAAATTTATAAAATGGGGAAGGATTTAAACTGTGTAAAATAATCCCTTTTACCAAAGAGCAGCACTGCTCATTTGTTAAAGCTTCCGGCATTCATTTTCACTCTGCTACAAAATTATTGAGCACCAGAGGACAGCAGAGACAAAGCCTTGGGAAAACTCTGTAGCACCAGATAGCGGTTTTCCCTAAAATAGCATCAAAAGGAGGGAGAAGTGAAGAAATTAATACGTTCTTGGGTTATAGTTTTCCCAAAGCATTTAGATCATATTCCACTTATTTTCCCAAATATGGTACCCCTGATATAGATTAGGGATTCACTTGTGTTTTATAGATTTCAGGTAGTGCTACATGGGGTTCTGCAAAGATTGTATGATCTCTGCTACTATAGTTACATTCAGTAAGTCTCATTTTATTGCAGACTATTGGCTTATCTAATAAGTCTCCTCCTCTGCTTAGCAGCCACTTCATCTTTTTCCTTTTTTATGAAACTCTTGATGGATTTTTAAGGGAGTTTATGTGCTCTGTAAGAATCAACAGGAGATATGTTTAATTTTTTAATATCCATTGTTTTATCTACATTCATGGCAATAAACTTGGAAAACCGCAGGCGTAAAAAGGTAAAAGAAATAAGTAACTTCATTAAAGCAAGCTACTGTTTCAAAAGGATCTCAGCAGGTTAGCTTCAGTGTGGTATATTTGTGTCCTGAATCTTTCTTCTATTTCATTAAAAGCATGCAAGGCAACAACTGTGTGTAGTCAAATTCAAGAACATAATGGACCACGTGGAAAGTAATAATACCGGAGGAAAAAACTTACTGCATAAATGAAATAACAGAAATATTAGACAGGAGGCATCTAGGGCCACACACTGATCTAATGATATTGCAAATATCTATGCTGACTGAAAGAAAACAAGTGGTCATCAGTTTATCATTTCAAATTATTCTTACAGGGCAAAGACCTATATTAATAGCCGCACATAAGGCCTTGAAAAAGGAAGAAAAAAGGAAGATGTGATTCTTACTTTCAAATACGCGAGAAGTGCATCTCCTGTTCCTACAGGGAACTAGAACCAGAACAAATAGCTCTCCTCAAGCTGATTACTTAAATGCGTGCTGAACTTCTTGTTGAATCAGAGAACACAGAGACAGATAAAAGAAGGATCTCTTTATAGAAGGACAATACGTCTGGCATCTAATTTTTCTCTTTAGGGGCTTAGCTTTCCGTGTTTTTATGTTGCAGATGAGAATGTTATCTTCAGGGATGGTGAAAGTTTGCTTCAGTTAACAAAGAAGTATGGAATTGTTTTGACTTGTAGAAAAACACAATCAAAGCACTTAAATGAAAGCATCCTTGTGCAATCCCTGCATATGTAAATAGGGCGGTTGTATCTCAATTCTTGAAATTGCTTTCATGTGCAGAAGTGCTACAGTCTATAGGTGCTGCCACAAACTATATAGTAAGAACTTGCTCAGGGCACAGTGACCTAAAATCCACTGTTAGTCTACTATTCACGAAAGAATTGTTTCATAAATACCAATTAGTAGATCACACTGTACATTACATACAAAGGAACACCTTCTTTTAAACATTAACTTCAGTGAGTATACAGGTTAGCCAGTTCTTCCACGGTCTGCAGGTGACCATGAAGTTAGGAGTAAATAAAATATTACTGTCATTTGCCTGTTAGGTTTGCATTTACAACTGAGGGCTTCTTAGATATATGTTTCTGAAGCTCATGGTAGCTCTTCAGTGAGCCTGAATTGCAATGGTAACAGGGAGATCAAGCCTAACAGAGACTATGCATGAGCATAGTCTGGAATGAGCGGTCTGGAACTTCATTATGAAAGAAGCTACAATCGTATAGAAGAATCTTTCAATCCAAGGCTTTAATGCTGCAGTGAACTCTACTGGTCAGGCCTTTACATCCACATAAAGTTCACTGTGGGATCATGGCCTGTGACAATGGTCAATGTAAGAAGAGTCACTGGCTTCATTTCTTCCAGTCTAGTTGCTGTGAACTCATCTTTTCCTGTTTTTCTCACTCGGTCTCAGCCTTATGAACTTCTCATTGTTTAAAACCAAAACTTACCTGTTTTCTGTGTACATCTGTTGATTTTATAGAAGTACAGCACAAAAAGCTGTTGTCAAAGAAAAATTTTGCTGTCCATACATGAAAAAGGATAAATGTTCTCCACATCTCATTTTTTGTTCACCAGTCAAAGATTTCACACTGGTGCTGACAGTTGCTGCCAAAGCATTGCTTTTTTGGTTTACAAAGTACTAAACAGCAGCTTCCCTGCAAAAAAGATAATCTGAGAACAAGCCATTTTGTACCTAGCTACAATCACTTGGTTTTGTCTAAGATCAAAAAATCAGAAAAGTTTTGAATAGTTTCCTCTTGATATTTCAAAAAAATAGCTTGGTTTCTCTTTCACAAAGACAGAAACACAAAAATGTCCTTTCTTGTAGGCAATGCTGGGACGAGGGAATGCAGAGTCCTCAAGAAAGAAAGAGGAAGAGGAAGTTCAGAGCAGGCACAGACTGATTCCTGTTGGAAGAAAGATTTATGAGTTCTACAATGCTCCTATCGTTAAATTTTGGTTTTACACAGTAAGAAATATTTCCTGTTATATTACTACTGTTTGGACAAATACTGAAATTGGCTTAAGGTCATCTTGTGTGTTTTGTTGGAAGTCTGCCTCCACATGTACTGGAGAGCTTACCCATAAATAGTTTAAAAAATCTTTTGTGGAGGTTTGCTAGTGCTTGGAAACCTGTCTAAGACTTTTAAAGACTGTCATTTCATTCAGGAAGTTAATAGTTAAAATTTGAATTATTGTGTTTGTTTTTCTTCAAATACAACAGTAAGTTGCAGGTTGCTGCAGTCAGTGCTCCCAAGGAATTTACTGTAGGAAAATTCCCAACAGGAGAGCTCCCAATAGCAAGCCTAATGGGAGGCTGAATTGAATCAGGATATCGAATTGCATAATAATTGGTGAAAAAAAGAAGCAGATAGAATGTATCTTTTCTTGGAACAGTTCTTCTTTGTTCTGTTTTTACTAATCTGCAGAGTATCTCTCAGAGAAAGTGTTTGTGTAAGTACCTACAAGATAACCAAGACCTGAATAGCAGCTTACGTACGTTTTTCAGATACAAGTTATGTCAAATCAGTATAACATCCTTGCAGATGGAGCAGAAAAATACCTAAATCATATATTTTGACTAAAGTAAGACAGTATCAAGAACTTCAGAGACCATTCTTAGACAGAAATTAATAACTGCTATATTAAAGTTATTATGTGTATATAAAGCTTTTTGGCAATTAGTCCTCAAGAGTAGATATTAATTATTCGTTACCAAGGTGGAAGCAGGGATTGGAAAGGATTGCATTAGAGTCTCTCCTGCATAAGATGCTGATATTTTCATTCAAAAATTGGATGATGGAGAAGAGATTACTTATTAAATTTGCAGATTGCACTAGAACATAGAAGGATGAGATCAAAAAGTAAAATTAACATAGAAAATAATTATTTCAGTCAACTTGGCTGGAATTTCGTATTCCAGTTCAGCTTCTGCATCATGTGACAAGTATGGACTGGGTTGAAGGACACAAAAGAAATAAAACAAAAAGTGTTTTAAGAGGTCTGTAAAACATGACTTAAGGGGAAAAATTTAAGTAAGTGAGGTAGTTTTCTTTGGAAAAAAAGAAGTCTGCAGAAGGAATATAGTAGTCTTCAAATATTTGTAAGCAGCTGCAGAAAGGAGCAAAATGGAATAATCGCAAAGTCCTTGCAGAATAAGATAAGATTGGTTTGAGAAGGTTTAAATTGTAGCAAGGGAGTTTTAGGTAAGATTTTAGAAAATGGTTTCTAACTGCTCTGAGAATTATTGTCATAAACTGTGTAAGTAAACGAGAGATTTTCCATTATTAGTGATTTCTAAATCTGTCTTATCAAAACGTATATCCACTGTGGTACACTGTAATTAATCCTGCCTCAGCACCAATGGAACTGGCCATATGATTTCTGGTGGTCCTTCCCAGTTATCCTTTCCATCATTCTGCTTGCTGAATGTACAGCAAATCACAGAGAATGCATCCTTTTGTAGATGACTTTGATACGAGAAAAATTGCCTTGCTGTGAACCAGGCAGTACATCTACAGACAGCAGGAACATCTCACATCAAGAGAGACTAAACCGTGATGGACAGCTTATGCCAGCAAATAACTCCAGTTTGGCAGCTTGGAGAAACTACTTGCTGAACTGTGTGGCCATTAATCAAGCCAATGAGTCTAGAAACTGCTTATCAGCAGTCTAGTCTCATTATTAATTGCAATACGTATTATGCATAACCAGAAAAGTCTTTACACTGTAAACAGAAAGAAGCATCCCAGCTCTCCCTGTTAGTTCAATTCTGAAGTGGTATAAAAAGATCAATATTGCATTTCCATTTAGATCTATTCCTACAGTTTTATGTCCTAAGGCAGGTCTCGGTGAAGAACACAATAAAGCTGGATCTTGGCTACACTGAACTTGAAGAGCAAGTTATGGTGAACTCCAGCTGCAGTGCTTGATCAGTTGAGTACAGTGAGAAACTCCTGGAGACTAAAAACAAAACAACTTTCAGGTGACAAAATTCCACAGCCTATCCCACTTCTTACAAGCATGCAGGCAGAAATACTATCATAGATATCAAAATAAATCCTCCAGATCTTATATTTCACAGAAAAATGAGTATATGTATGGCTGTTGTATGCCATTTAAAGTAATCTGATTATTCTATATCTACCTGTCTGCTTTTACTCAATAGCTACATCCACCTTCATTCTTAAAATACACAAGAACGGATTAAATGTAGTAAGTAACATTTTGGCTTACCACATGAGGCAAAATAAACAGCTTTTTCTCAACAAAAAAAGCCTTTAGCTTTTCTCTCTGGACATGCGATAGTTTCAAGTCACCTACTCTGTTCTGGTTTTGTGACTGTTGCATTGAAAACTGTGACCCAAAGGTTTCATCTCACAGATTGCTTGAGGAGGAGATTGCTTTCCCTTTTAACTACTAGCTTTAGGCCGAAATACTAGCAGGATTTAAGAGGTCACATTTCTACCTTTTCTGTGGAGGGATAGCTGCAGTGAGAAGTGAACCCCAAATAAGAGTCATGTTCTAAACATTAAAAGAGCTTTGCCCTAAGTTTTGCATTTTGGGACCACTTTATGAAATTTATTAGTACATTCAGTAATAAGAGGAAGATAGTCTCCCTCTTGAAGCCCTTCCTGGTTGGTACAATTTCCAGATTTGTCCGTTACCATAATGAGTATTTGAGTATTTTGTATACAATGGCACATCATCCACAGAAGGCCAGGGAGCACCCCACCCTAGAAACCTCTTAGTAGGTATTCGTCTCCTTAGTTTCCTCATATACTGCCCTCTAGGGTGAAAATGGCAGCCTCTAGCTCTTTGTCAAGCCATGTAAAAGCAAGAAAAAGAGGGTTCAGCTACTTCTACAGTAGCACTTTCTAAGAATCCTGAATACCAGCGTGGGAAGCTGTATGGAGTTTTGTTTTATTCTGAAATCAAGACGCAAAAGATCAATAAGATTTAAAAGAAGGGATGTTAACTGACTGTATCTGGCTTTTTGCACTATAGTAGAAGGTGTTATTTCATATAGGAATAGGTTGGATGGCCGAGCCCAAAGAGTGGTAGTGAATGGTGTCCCATCCAGCTGGCGGCCGGTCACTAGTGGCGTCCCCCAGGGTTCGGTGCTGGGCCCAGTCCTGTTTAATATCTTCATTGATGATCTGGATGAGGGGATCGAGTCCTTCATCAGCAAGTTCGCAGATGACACCAAGCTGGGAGGAAATGTCGATCTGCTAGAAGGTAGGAGGGCCCTACAGAGGGACCTTGACAGGCTGGAGAGATGGGCTGATTCCAAGAGCATGAGGTTTAACAAGTCCAAGTGCTGGGTTCTACACTTCGGACACAACAACCCCATGCAGAGCTATAGACTGGGTGCAGAGTGGCTGGAGAGTAGTCAGGCGGAAAGGGACTTGGGAGTGCTGGTGGACAGGAAACTCAACATGAGCCAGCAGTGCGCTCAAATGGCAAAGAAGGCCGATGGTATCTTGGCCTGCATCAGGAACAGTGTGGCCAGCAGGACTAGAGAGGTCATCATTCCCTTATACTCAGCACTGGTCAGGCCGCGCCTCGAGTACTGTGTCCAGTTCTGGGCCCCTCAGTTTAAGAAGGATGTTGAGATGCTGGAGTGTATCCAGAGGACAGCAACAAGGATGGTGAAGGGGCTGGGGCACAAGCCCTATGAGGAGCGACTGAGAGAGCTGGGGTTGTTTAGCCTGGAGAAGAGGAGGCTCAGGGGAGACCTTATTGCTCTCTACAACTACCTAAAGGGAGGCTGTAGTCAGACAGGGGTTGGTCTCTTCTCTCAGGCTACCAGTGACAGAACTAGAGGACACAGTCTCAAGCTTCGCCAGGGGAGGTTTAGGATTGACATTAGGAAGAAATTCTTCACTGAGAGGGTAATTGTTCATTGGAATGCACTGCTTAGGGAGGTGGTCGAGTCATCATCCCTGGAGGTGTTCAAAGAGAATTTGGATGAGGCACTTAGTGACATGGTGTAGTTGACAAGTAGGAGTAGGTGTAGGTGTTGTGTCATAGGTTGGACTCGATGATCTCAAAGGTCTTTTCCAACCTTACGATACTGTGATACTGTGATATGTGGAGGTGTGTGTCCAGTTCTGCCAGCCCAGCAAAAGTTTCTACTGACTCAGCTTACACCCTAGATGCTGACCTAAGTCAATATTGTTCTCTGTTTCCTTTAGGAATGTTAAGAGAAGACCAATCTCTAGACCTGAGCGTTGCAATCCATCATCACACACAAATAAGATCATTTCCTTCTGTCTTGTATGTAGACAAGAAGCAGTGGTTCAACTGACTGTCTGCTCTGTACTGGTACTTACGGCCAAAGTAAAGAATTATCTTGAGCATCCTTCAAACCAGCAACTAGAATAAAAGCCAGAACCCTGTGGCTTTTACACAGAGTAGAAGTGATGTTCTCTAACAAATACAGTAGGACTATAAATTCTGTTCTGTGAGGTGCTGAACACTAAAATAATCCTACCTAAATGTTTCAAGCCCCTGTGTGGTTGAGGGGCTTTTAAGAGTGATGCCAAGTACACAACAGTTGCGAGTAATATGTAGTTGAGAGAGAAAAACTGTATTGAAATACAAATGTATGGGATAATCTTTCTACTACAATGACTAAAATGTGAACTGAATCATCTTTTATCTGATTTAAATTTGGCTTAAGATACATTTTCTTTAAGGGCTGCTGTTTGAAAGTAGACAGGCAGTTGGTTTCTGGCCATCACAGACAAAAGCCACAGCCATTCACCCTTCCTACAGCCTGTTCTCCAGTGCATTACTCAGGTTTCTCTGAGTGTTATGAACTTGATGCAGTTTGCCTGTCTTGTCTTTTTTTCTGACTGATAATTTCATTACATTCAGCATGTAGAAAGAAAGGAAAAAGAAACTAAAAGCATAATCCACACTTCCCGCTGTAGCAAAAATTAGGCCAGAAGGTAGATATATTAGAGAAGGAAAACCAAAACAGCTGTCTGTCAAAAATTGCCAAAAAATAAGGCAAATGAATGCACTGCTACACCCGGCAACTTGTTGCAGCAACGTGTGTAGGAGTAGCAATGTTTTGGGAAAACTCACAATATGCCTTAGGTCCGTGCTACACTGGCTAGGAAGACCTGAACAAGACCGAGGACCTTCCGGGCTCCAGGCAAGGACTGTGCAAAAAGGATTTGGAATACCAGAGCCAGCCTAGGCTAGATGAATGAGAGAAAAAACAGAGAGGAGGGCTATTAGAGAAGTAAAGGCTGTTAAAAATAGATAAGGGAGAAATCTTCACATAGGTAACTTAATTTGGTAGCTGGCATAGAGGTATCGGAGTTCATATCACTGTGGGATGATCCAGGGGGACTGTATTAATACAGTTTTGTTGGGGAGGCAGAGGTAGTTGGAGGAGAGGATGTTTGTGCATGTATTTTGCAGATTGCACACTGTTGGGTGATTTAATGGGAGCTTTTTCAGACAACCTAGGACACATTCTGTTTGTGGTTTTGTATGTTTAACTCTCTGTTTACAGTGGAATTGAATTAGGAATATCAAATCATACCAAAGAAACTGCCTCGGCTGTATAAATACGGTGACAATTGATGTTCATTTTGTTTCTTTACAGTTGGCATATATAGGCTACTTGATGCTGTTCAATTATATAGTGTTAGTGAAGATGGATCGCTGGCCGTCTACACAGGAATGGATTGTCATCTCATACATTTTCACTCTGGGAATAGAGAAGATGAGAGAGGTAAATGACCCCAATCAAGAAAGACAGAAAAATAAATGTGTTGTTTTTCATTTTAGTATCTGGGTTTTATTATTTTTATCAGGATAATTTTTGATGAACAGTCTGATCATAAAATTGGGGGGTTTTCCACAGAAAAGCAGATGGATTGTTAAAAACACAGCACTAAAAAATCCATCTTACTCCATTTTAAAATCAAGAATATCTCTCTTTCTTCCTCTTTCTCCCATGAAATTTCTCTGTTCAGATTTCTGTGATGCACATTTACTAGCATTCACAAGTATGGGGCGGTCTTCTGACATAGCTTAATTTCAGCTATATTCCTTGAAATATGGCCCAGAAATTGGAGTATGTTTTAGAGAGAGGCAAAGGAGATATGCTGTAACAGAATAGACACAGAGATATGGTGATAGGATAACAACCAAAGAGTCCATGTTAAATTCCCCTCCCCAAGTAGAGTTTGTTCAAAATTTATAGCTGTTCTGGCTGTCCAGGTATCTCATGCAAACGCTTTAAATAGTCAGCCACAGCTGGGGGCAAACTGAGATCCACATTGGATGTCCCACCCCATTTCTACTAGGATTTCCTCCTTTTGATCTTGAAAAATTTTGCTAATTATCTCAAGCAAAAGTGTGCATCTCCCTAAAGATGCCAAAGCAGACATGTAGAGCCAAACCAGAGCATTTAAGGTGGCACTCAGTCTAATGGCAGAGGGAAATTGTTCTGTCATTCTCTGCCCCTCATGGTCTTTCCCACCTGCATCTACCACTGTTCCCTTTTCACTTGGCCAAATGTGTGGTTTTTCCATCAGAGGCCAGATTCAGCCCTGATGTGAGTAGGTCCGAGTCCCATTGACCTCAGTTGAATCAGCGCATTTGTACCCCTGGGCTGAACTTGTTACCATCTACATTTGTGTTTTATGCAGCAAATGATTTTTTCAGACTAGACTAAAAATGAGCTTGCAACAGTCTCTTAAACGTCAAAGACATATTTCAAACACTGTATGGTAAACTCTACATTTTAAATGAAAAGAACCACTAAAACCCACTACTTGTGTGGCATATAATGAGTTTACTTCGCTAACTAAAACCAAAAACACTGGCATTAGCCACACAAGGACTGTGTGACTGATGGAGACAAAGCACCACTGGTTTAGTAGGTGGGAGTTTGCTGGCAGGAATTATGTGTTCCAGTTTTGACTTACTATTCACTTCAAATTGTCCTTTCCATAAAAGTCTATCAAGAACATTTGCTGGAATGGATTTCTAAGTAGATGTTTAAGATGAGCTTAAAATTCATTCTGAAATTGACTTATAAGCAAAGAAAAAGAATGGCATTCATCTTTTTAAGGAATTGTATGAGTCTGCTCAAATATTATCAGGCTTAATATAGAAAATTAAACAAACAGCTTTTTAACTCAATAAAAACTAGAAATTATTCTTAGAAATCACTTGAGGAACAGTTTCAACAGTAACTCAGGAAAACAATAAAGTCTTCCAAATCATCTTGCAAATAGAATTACAATAAATTCATAAGGTAAGATTAATTATTTTTTGTGAATTACATTCTCAGTTGTGGAATTTAATTTCCAAAAACAGGTCCAAAGAATAGCTAGTGTCTTTCTGGGTTAAATGCTAAGTCCAGGTCTTTTTGGCTATTAATTATTTCTTGACATTTTGATACACATTTTATAATAATTTTCTTTAAGTATATAGCTTCTTTAAACATGAATTTTTTTATTAAATGTCTTTCTATATTTCTCCCTCAATTCCAAGGCTCTAAGTAGGGCAAATACATTTGAAAAACAGAAAGATATACTATATTTCTTCTGATTACACAGGAGTTTTAAAGTGAGGGAGGTTTTCATCCTTTTATGTAGTTTATGCATAGATACAGGTTAAGAATGGTTGAAATGGAAGATTTTTTAAAAAAATCAGAGACTGCATGAGATATTTTTAGGATAGAAGTCTATGAGAGTCTATGAGATTTGCTTTTGGAGTGTGTGTGATATATCAGTTTACTATAGATTTCTTCAAGCTTACATTAAGACAGCTCAGTTTCTTTCCTCTCCATGTCCTTTGTCCTTCAGATATTGATGTCAGAGCCTGGAAAACTGTTACAAAAAGTAAAAGTTTGGCTCCAGGAGTACTGGAATGTTACTGATCTCATAGCTATCCTCCTGTTCTCTGTTGGGATGGTGCTACGTCTGCAAGATCTACCACTCCGGAGTGATGGCCGGGTGATATACTGTGTTAACATAATTTACTGGTATATACGGTTATTGGACATCTTTGGAGTAAACAAGTATTTGGGACCATATGTTATGATGATTGGGAAAATGGTAAGAAAAGTTGGTGTGCTCCTTCCATGTTTTACCAGCATGTTATTGAATCAATTTATTTGCCCAATGACATCACTGCAGAGTTATTTGTTATTTTTTTACACATTAAGATTTTCATGTAAGCTAGAAATCAGTGCCTTATTGAATCAAAACCTCAACACAGACCCCTAGAACTGAGGATTACACTCTCTCTGTTCTGTTAGATGATGTATTGCTTGTCTTTCTCTGAGATCTCTCTTCAACGGCAAAGCCATCCATCCTACACCTCTGTGTCTCAATATGAAGGATGCTAATTTTAACTAGTTATAAATGAGGGTGGTTAAGGTTGAAAAAAGGGGGGTTGGGCTCTTAAATAAAATGGCATATTCAAAACTATAGTGGTTATGATTAAGACTGTGACATTTCTATAATTTGCTTCATATCCATATGTTCTTTCATCATTCCTGTTCAGGTGTGTCCTTGTGAGATGAGAAATCCATTTGCATAACTCTGTCCCCTAGCCACATTACATCTATACAACATGGCAAGAGTTTGAAGAGTTTATGTATAGTAAAGGCATACAGGAGGAACTGAGAGATATATGCTGCCAGATGTAACTTCTGACTTTCTGGCATTTTTTTTTTATGTTTCAGGAGAAAGGTTGCATTAAAGCAGCATTTTGCTTATATGAGTTAAAGACAATGGCTGAGTTTGCAGATGGGCATGCACATGTCCCTAATATTTGAGTACCTGCACACAGAGCTAATACACATGTTCACATTTTATAGGCAGTTATCTAGCCTTTATTATGTAAATCATGGTTATTTCATACATGAAATGGGGCTTAAGATTTATTTTTTTAAAGATAGAATAAAAAAAAACCTTGAAACTTGCATTCAGTAAGAAGGTAAAAATTGAATGTTAACTTTTCTAAATACAAATATTACTGTTGTCTCATTGCTATGTGGGTGATAATCAGCAAATACAAACAAGCTTACCATGGTTCTTGAAGAAAAGACCTAATCACCCTCCTTCCTCACCATCACAGGAAAAGAGGACATATATGAATGAGTGGATTACAATCCCCCCTTGTTATTACTTAAGTTACAACAAGCTCAGTGATTCCATGCAGGTATAAAACTGAAATTCAAAAATGTATGTCCAGTCAGGCCAGGAACCATTGTTTTACCCCTTCAATTTATGAGCTTTCAACTCCAAGCACACAGTGGTGAATTTGACAAAGAATGAAGAGCTTAGTGAAAAGAAAAAGGAAAAAAAGAAAAAGAGAAAGAGGGAAGGACAGCAGGACAAGAGAAAGGACCAGAGACCAAAGGGTGACCACTGTGTTATCATCTGTTTCTTTCCTGCCACACTTGGACTATGTTCCTCCATCAGGGGACCTGGTGGTTACAGGGGGGCTTACACAATACTGAAAAACAACTACTTCCCTACTCTGTTTTATTTTTCACAGATCCCATGCACAAAAACCTTCAGAGTTGTGGTGCTAGCAAAGGCAGTCTGAAAACCAGTTCAATAATAAATAGATAGGCCATGAACTTCTAGTAGTCAATGTTATGGACACTGAAAGGAGCCCAGCTTCACCAATAGCAAAAAACAGTGGTTTGTTTTTCTCTTAGGTTCAATACAGAAAGAAAGTGGTTGAAATTAGCAAAACAGTGTAACTTCCATTCCTTTATCCTGTGTATATGGAGCCTCACTCCACTTTCTGTGGAAAACAAATGCAGGAAAATCACTAGCTTCTGTAGGCTCAGTACCTGCTCAAAGGACATTTAATATAGCTACTAGGGCAATTGTTAAGGGAGGGAAGTTCTTTTATTTTGTGCCTTACTGTCGTTTGATTTTCATATCTCATCCAACTTCCCATGCACTCAGAAACTCTGACACATCCACTCTGCCCACACATGCCCAACTGGTTTGAGTTACACAGATTTTCTTCTTGCATATGTTTTCTGGCCAACTTATTCCCCTGTGTAATGGCCAGCCCATTTATATCAATCACAGACTTCCATGGGAGTTGCACCTGCCTGCCCCAGGCTGTAATGGGCTCCCTTGTGCACTTTAAATCATATGTCTATTTACCTCCTTGAGTTCTGTCTTTTTCATTGAATGGTCTTGCAAGTAGCATTCAATACTATGAAGAATGTCCAAGCTGGTTATACATATTTCTACAGAGTTAGAACTTTACAGCTGTTGAGTTAAGAGACTATATTTAACCTCTGAGCTTTCCTGAGCTTCTATTGAGAGCAAGTTTTAGACTCAGGAAGAAAAACATTACTCTTTCCATCTTTTCAATGATAAGGAGCTTTCTCTTCACCTGCCTCTATGTTATATCCAACAAACCAGCTGCAAGATGTTTTACCTATGGGCACAGTAAACAAATCTCCAAGTGAAATTGAGCAAGGGGCAGGAATGGACTTAAACAGTTTAAAAGCAATGGGCTAAAGCAAAGTTGAAGACAGGAGGAGAAAGCTGAATGACCAAGTTTATCACTGTCTATTAATTTCAGTAACAGAATATGCTTATTGAAATTGTCTTAAATTGCTACCAAATAGTCGTTATGCTTATTTGCTTGCATGACATTTTAAAATGTATTATATCATATTGTGTTATATATTTCTACCTGAAACAAAGTTTCATCAGAGAAGAAAGGAGGAACCAGGTTTCATCTATACGTTCCTTCCCTAGGAAGAACTAAATATAAGTATGCAGATTTCCCATTTCAGGACAATCTCTGAGGTACAACAATCTGGAATTCCTCTGCAGTCAGGTTTTCTTGCAAGATTAATGCTCTGAATAACATAGGAAATTCAGTGATTTACTTGTTTGGTTTTTAATTCTTTAAGATATTTCCCTCTCTCATGTCCCCAGATTCCTTCCTTCCTTCCTTCCTTCCTTTTTACTTTTTAATGGACTTCAAGATTTTAGCTTTCCCCTCCTTCTTTCTAGCCTCTTGAGTCTTTCCTACCAGAGCCCTGCCCTACAAATGTCTTTCTCCTACAGCCTCCCTCTCAGTAAATATGAGAATATCCTTTACTGTTTGCTCCTCTGTATCCCTCTCTTTTCTCTGTAAGATACTTTGGCAGTACTGTATTACTTCGACCTCCAGTCTCTCTCCTTCTGCTTTAAAGTGGAACCCCTGCGGGACTGCCAGATCCATCTGCTGGAAGTGAGTGCCCTCTTCCACCAGCTCTTGTCAGGAGCAGCTCTGCTCTTGAGCTGCAGCAGGTCCCTCAGGGAGGCTGCCAGTTGAGGTGGAGGTTTGTTGCATGTCTGCCTCACAGGTAAGGCAGAATGCAGCTGACCCACAAAATGCAGAAGCAGAAGGGGTTAAAACTCAAATGGTTTATAAGAGTTTTCACTCCAGTTTTGTCCATAGACAAAAGTTACATACAAAGCTGTGAAAAAACAGCTCTGTTGTAACAAGCTTTTTAACTAAGGACCTGTAAGTAAACCTATAATTAAAGGTTTTACAGGAATCTTACTGAGACGTTACAGGAATCACATTTTTTTCACATTCATATTGGGTTATAAAACATCTCTGCTGTACCTGCTTGATGCCCATTGCTATGCTTTCTGTAGGGTCTTTTCTAGCACAGCTCCTCTTCTAAACTTCAACCTCTTCAGTACCTCCTAGGATAGCTGTCCCACATTTTCAGGAATATTTTTAATGGCTAGGCATTGTCTGCAAGCCCTAATTAGAATTGTGCATATGCTGATGAGGCCTTCATCAATGGAGGAGACTAAAGTTGAGCGTCTTGTGTTATCTCCATTTTTTTTTTTAAGTATGGCCTTTGTCAGATTCCCCTACCAAGCTGATTTCAAGTCCAGCCAGTATCACAGCTTGCCTTTCTCATGGTTACCATCTTGGTGTTCCTTACGTTGCAATAACAGGCTGTTCTGCCACCCCTTACTCCTTATGTTAGATGCAGTTTCCTTCTTTTGCTCCAAGACAGTGATTAGCAGTGAATGAAATAATCCATGTCAGCCCTTTTGTTTTGGTAACGTTGCCACTAGGTGCCCATAAAAAATACATCATCTCACCACCCTTGCCCAGATCAGGCTGCTATTTCCAGTGAACTCTTGTTCAGGTAACTGGTGTGACCAGATGGTATCCTGTATTTTCAAGCCTATTCATAACATTTTAATTGTTCTTAAAAGCAACACTGGGTAAAACCAAGGACACAATAATACCACCTCTCTTCTTTGAAAATAAAATTTGTTAAGTGTAAGACTGAGAATGGCTTTCAAAATTTGTTTTTGAAAATCCTGTTTCTAAGATTTAAACACCTTTTTTACAGCTCACAATAATAGAAATATGGCCAAATAAGTTATTCTAACTCTTGTCCTTTCTCTTTTCCTGTCATTACATTCAGATGATAGACATGATGTACTTCGTCATCATCATGTTGGTGGTTCTGATGAGCTTTGGTGTCGCAAGACAAGCTATTCTCTTCCCTAATGAGGAGCCTTCATGGAAGCTGGCGAAAAACATTTTTTACATGCCTTATTGGATGATTTATGGGGAAGTTTTTGCAGACCAGATAGACCGTAAGCAAGTTTATGATTCTCATACTCCAAAGTCAGGTATCCAACTTTGATCAGATGATGTGCTATTAGATCATGTGTGTGTGCTCAATAAATGGCTCAGGATAGAGGAACTCCTTCATAACAGAGAATGGTCAAAAAATTTCTTTTCAGCTAATATTGGGGTGTGAGTTTAAGAACATGCTTCTGGCATACTTCACAACAATTTAACACGAAATCTGTAATACTAAACTATCTTGTATATGAAGAACATTTTAAATGGTTCCTTTTTAGCAGCTGGGTGACAGGTTATCCACAGGTTATCCACTCCTAGTTATCTACAATGAGTTTGTTAGTATATCTGAGACATAAAATATCATTGGTTTTTTTTCTCATCCATTGGTCTGATTTTAGACATAAAGGCTTTTTACCTAACTTCATACTGAGCATCAAGACTAATAATACTGGGTTAGACCTTCACCTCCTGCACTTCATAAGGGTCTAATCCAATGTGTTTACTTTTCTTTGTTACCTGCTTGCAGCTACCACATTTACCCTACACCATGTGATGCAATTCTTTGGGGATAGTAGATCCATTATTAGAATTTTGATTGATTTATTTATTTATTGGAAGGTAAGACTGTGCTCACAACAGTGCAAACAGAACAAGAGCCAGTATTTCATATACTGTCTCCTCAGGATTCATTTGGCTGATAATCGGGAAAATGCCGGTTTTCTGGTGCCACCTGGTACATTACGCCAAAGGAGAGAGGTGGTCATGAGAAATGATGTGGCAGATGAGCAAACTAAGAGTCACAAACAATGTCTCTTTAGGAAACACTGACATGAAATAGATGTTCATCATTCCTAACTAAATATGCATAAGCCTTGGCAGCATTTAGAAGTGAGTGTCTTTTCTAGTGGCAGATGGCATCCCTTTTTATCCTATTCGCCACTATAGGAAAGGGCAGTGTTTTCATAATTTATCTTCTGCTTGTTCAGTATTGACTAAGTTTGAATGGAAAAAAGGTGTCAATTTCTCCCAAGCTGGTTAGGGTAATAAGTGTATCTATATCACCAATAAATCCTCCACCTTCACGGAGTTTCAGATGGACAGATGTATACATATCACATGGCAGATATTTCAGCAGTTGCATATTCATTTCTTCTTTCTGGTTAGCATGGAATCATTACTGTGGATACAGACAAAAACCTCTTTTCTATGTTTACTTCCCCAGTTTGTTTTCAGAGGCAACATGGCATGCAAGGAAGTAAACAAATACCTGAAATGACAAAGCTTCTCAATGAGTTTAGATTTTTCCTTGATTCCCTCAGTTTTATCCTTATTCCTTTTCTTTTCTCTTAAAAATACATTTCATTTCAAAGGAATAATAGTTGGGGGTATAAAACTTCATCTTTCTCCAAAAGCCTTATACACAGATAAACATGTATCTCATTAAACAATGACTTCCTTACACGAGCAGAATTCTGTCTGTCCCTCTACAAGTGGCCATTTATTGATGTTGTACTAAGAAACTACCATAGTGCAACAAACATGACAATTGGCTGAATAAAAAGTTCTTGGTATTTTTTGTAATGAACTGCTGATTATAGTTTAGAACTCCAAAACCTGAATTACTAAAATGTCTTCAAATGAAGCATGTTTTTTAAGTATGAAAAGAGGGTGGCAGGCTCCATACCCTTGCATGAGGATTTAGGGATAGTCTTGTGTGTTATTCAGATGCCCAACATTTAAACCTTGAAAAGAGATGCGGCATTATTACGTCTGAGGTTTAGGGAAAGCAAAATTCCTGATGGTTTGAGCTCCAGCTGTAAGTGTAGACATGTTACTGTTCTGTCAGTGTCAAGGAAACTAGGAGTTGTAGCAAAGTTGTGATGCCAAAGTGAAAAGCAGCACCTAGTT
Organism: Neomorphus geoffroyi; assembly: GCA_033558235.1. Taxonomy (NCBI): domain Eukaryota; kingdom Metazoa; phylum Chordata; class Aves; order Cuculiformes; family Neomorphidae; genus Neomorphus; species Neomorphus geoffroyi. The sequence continues at coordinate 31,475,104 of JAUMJM010000048.1, forward strand.
TCTCCTTCTTGAGAGACAGATGATGCAGGGAATTAGAATCTGCCACTCTCTCAGCACAAAGTATGTGTGTCATGTCTGTCTGAGGCTTGATTGTCTCAAAAATGTTACCTCTGGAGTAGACTGGGAGCATGAGCAAAAAGTTTCTGCTGTTGTTTTACAATCAAAATGGCCTGATTTGCATCCAAAAGGTTTTACTAGTATATCTACCTTTGTTCATTACTTAGAAATCTGTTATTACATACATTTTACAAGTTGTTCTAAGCTAAATCAGCCACTGTATCCATGTTAGAGTACTACAGTGTTTGTACTTTCTCAAATAAGTTAAACATCTTCTAAAATTTTTATGCCACATCTAAACTACAATTGAACTTTATCACTTGGAACAGATTTTTTTATTACTATTATTTTATCAAACCAAAGGGTTTTCTTGGTGGTTTTCTTTATATTTTGGTGTTACAATGTTATTTGCAAGTTTGGGATTCAGCAAAAGCACTGAACTTAGAAGTGCATGTATATTTCAGTCACACTCCTGGAGATGTACTAGTCTCTGAGAAATGTACAAAAAAGGGTATGCTACTCTAAAATTTCTAACTTAATTTTCTTTTTTTTTTTTCCATTTTGTGTTGATTTTTGAAGCATGCCATTAAGGCTGACCAGATACAATGTCTGGATCCATCTCATTAGCTGGCAGCCTGTCCATCCAGTGGGTCTACTCTGATTTTTATCTCAACACACTACACTGTTAATACATCAGCTAAATGCCTCAATGTAAAATAATGCATGTCTTATTCAATTACATTTTTCCCCATAATTTTTTAAATATATACATTAAATGGAGTGTGCATTATTGTCCTGTGATCTCATCTTCAACTCAAAAGCGGGGACAGAATTACCTCCTCACTTCCGGGAATATGAATACACTATGCAGTGGAGTTGTTTGTTATCAGCGATGTACGTAAACAGCTACATTCCTAAAATTCATGACTATCAACCAATTGTGAAGGAGGGGGAGAAGAAGAGAAAAATCTTTTAGAACTATTTTCAAATTTTCAGGTAAATTTCATAAGAGCAAAACCAGTATCGAAATAGCCCCTTTCAGACTGACAGTTCATCACAGCCATGTTAACTGGAGGAAGGGAAATCAGGGTCAGGGAACCAGTGATAGTATATGCAATAGTCTTACTTTTGGGCTGCCCTTCCAAATCTAGCCTTGTGCTGCCCAATGGGATCCATGGGGCAACAGCCAGCGGCTTAGCTGCTTTAGTGAATACCTGTTCGGAAGGAAATCCACAAACACTGTAAAATCTCTCCCTCGGGTCACTTCACTTACTTTGGTACTATTGCCGGCAATTTTAGCCAAAAAATTCACAACGTGGTTTTCACATGCAAAGAACTTTGTTTTCACCTTAGCAAGTTATCTGCTCCTCCACAATACTATAGATAACAGAAGTACGTTAAGAAGTTCCGAAGAGAAAAGGATTATTCGGGAACTGAGTTTGTGTGGTAAAAAATGTAGACAGATGACATAAGTGGCAACTTAGAAATGGTAGTCACTTCTAGAAAAACCATCAGCAGACCTCACTTCTGTGTTCAGAAGGCAAAATAACTGAGAGTGCCGTTAGCCAACACAGGTTTGGGGTTTTTTGTTTGCGCTGGTTTTCAGATTTGCCTGGTCTTTCATATGTCAGATTTGCATCTGGATTTTTTTTCCAGCTGACAGTATTTCAAATGCCATCTGGAATCTGAAGATCAGTCTGAGTTGTGTTTCTTCCTTGTGCCTACTCCCTTATTGAAAAAATCTACGTAGTTTAAGCGGAAAAGATGGAGCCTCCTTCCATTTCAGTTATCTTGGAGCAACGCCAAGTAGGCAGAATGCAGGTGTTTCAGAAGATGAGAGATGATTATACACAGGTTTTAAGTATCCAATGAACTTAAGAGGAAAGTATAATTGCTACAAAAGACTTTTTAAAAATTATTAAATTTCCTAGTCTATTAGATTTATTTACTTTTTAAAGCTTTTAAAGATTTCTTAGTATAAATGAAAAGTTCATACTAAATTCTATACAAACATAGAGGTTTCATGTCTATAGGAGCTTCTTATAAGGGCTGTAATTTGTATGGAACCTTCTGGAATTAGAACAAACAGAGCAGCTTTGCACAAAAGAGAATAAATCCTACCTGTGCTTTTTTTTCTGCCTTCTTGCCTTTCTGTTTTTTTGCATCTGTATTCCAACTGTGCAGCACAGGCAATATTTTTAGGATTATTAGACAAAGGCAGAGGATAAAATTTGTGCATAGCTTACATATGATTTTGAAAGTCTGTCTGCCCTGAGTTGCAGTAGTGTTCCCCTTCCAATCACTTCCCTGAGGTTATATTTTGGGTTCCATTATGCTGGATATTTTTAATGTGGAGGGGACAAAGAGAGAGAAGGAACTAGAGAAGAAAAATGTAGGGATTTACTATATATTGTGATTAAAACACTGGAAGACTGGAGAGATGCTTCAAAGTCATTTTTAATGTGGCTGAGGGCCAGAATAACATGTAAGATCATGATGCTGTAGTTAAAGCAACTGTTTTGAAGTACCGAGACACTCTGCAATTCCCTGCACATTTCTGCTGATGAACAGAGCAATGGTGTGAGATTCAGAGTTCCCAGAGTTAAGTGTTTTCTCTGTCAGTGAAGAAATGGACAATCCTAGGCAGGTCGCTTAGTCTTTTTTGAGTATTTACCAACATAGCAAGCTGGTAAGGTTGCTTAGACATTTGATTAAAAAATTATAAGATGCTTTCACATCCTTTGGGTTCATTACAGATCACAATTGGAAAGTGCCTATATACTCCTAAACAGGGTGATGAAAGTGCATTTAAAATGTCCAAACTTTAATAATAATAATAAAAAAGATGGGTTTCTTTGTTAATTAATATACATTTATTGGTTTCCTTTTTCTTTATAAATGTGATCATATGAACCTATTCCACAGCTTCTTGTTATTTCAAACAAATTAACTTGTGTTGTAGAAGTGGCATCCATTTTACATGAGTTTTCCTCAAAGACAAAAAGCTATTTGGTAGCAAAGCTGTTTAATTATGCACTTCCTCTCTTCATTATTTCCCACAACTGTTTTGGAAGGGTGCAGCTATGGAAAAATCATGACGCAGAAATTTGCAAGCATTGTTTTCCAAGTCCTCCACCCAATACACAGAAAAATGAGCAATGCCCATTCCATGACAGTAATTACAACAGGGAAACAAATTCTTCCCGAGCTCTGCCACCACTTTAGGCCTGAAATACACAGAGGTGTTGGTTACTGCTGTTTGACTGACTGACTGATTGACATATCATACATATATAATGTCCCGTTTTGCTCATCAGCAAACTTGCTGGTATAATGCAGATGCTGTTGTCCAGTTTCTGGGATCTGCAGCTGGCCCTCATGTTGGTGCTCATGCAGGGGTGTGTGTAGGTGAGGAGGAAGTGATCTACCTCAGGTCACTGTAACATGAGCCATGTCTCCTGCAATATCTAAGGGGAATATCTTGATATTTATGGAAAATAAGACTAACAAGAACTGTAGCTTGTAAAGTCTGTAATAGTAAGTGCAAACTTTTTGGGAGGAGCACTATTATTTGGAACATTGCTTTGGCAGGCAGGCCTTTATGAATATTGAAACATTTCTGTAAAAAGCACTGGAAAAATAAGATTCATCCCCATTTTGCCTTTTTTTTTTTTCTTTTTTTTTTTGTTCCCAGCTCCTTGTGGTCAAAATGAAACCAGAGAAGATGGCAAAATAATCCAGCTACCTCCCTGCAAGACAGGAGCATGGATCGTTCCTGCCATCATGGCCTGTTACCTCTTGGTTGCAAACATCCTTTTGGTGAACCTCCTCATTGCTGTTTTCAAGTGAGTGACACATTGTAAAGTATGGACTTGAGGGGGATGAATATTATTCACAGCCTAAGAAGGCTGCTAAGCTGGAAACTTTGGCTGAGACCCATTTTTAGAGGATGTGAGGGTGAGAGGGAAAGAGGCAGTAGCTTGTCTCCAGGAAATGAGGGAAATGCCAGGTTCTTCACATTGTCACATTTCCAAGAACAGACACCTGATAGGAATCAAGGCAGAGAAGCCAAAACATTTAGAGTTCAGTTATGTCATCATTCATTCCTGATATGGAACACAAGAATGAAAATACTTTCCTGACTTGGGTTAAGATTCAGTGGTTGAACAGAGCAAATGTATGCAGTAATAAGAAACTTTGAAATAGCTAATTGGCACTGTGCTTTGCTGAAACACAAACTTACTGATTTCTTCTTCTTCTTCCTCTTTTTGCAACAAAGGAACATTTGCCACTGTTAGTGAAATCAAAACATCTAATTACGGTCCTGTCATATCCCCTTTGGCAAAGTAACCAAAATAATTTCAATCTGATGTTATTTTCCTCTTCTTACCTTCTAGCAATACATTTTTTGAAGTCAAATCCATATCCAACCAAGTATGGAAGTTTCAAAGATATCAGCTAATCATGACTTTTCATGAAAGACCTGTTCTCCCACCACCTCTGATCATTTTCAGCCATATGACTATGATATTCCAACACCTTTGCTGCAGATGGCGGAAGCATGAAAGCGACCCAGATGAGAGAGACTATGGATTAAGTAAGCCTTAGACAATTTACTGAGTGGGACTTTCCAGTGCCCCGGTAATATCCAGTGTGTGACATGCATGAAGGCTAAGTCTGGCACCTTGATAACTTTGCCAGCAGAGAAATACTTTTAAATGCAAAAATCTTACCTGAATCAGTTAGTTTCATCTGCATTGCCCAACTCTTAGTTCTCTTCAGGGCACTAAAGAGGCTATGTTTTTCTGGGATTTTTTTGAGTTTATTTTGCTGTTGCTAGAGGTCTGTTACTGCTGGAATTCTTACAGTCCGTCACACTTCCAGATCTCAGTTTTATTTCTGAAAAAGCGGAAAGAGCATTCCTGCTTTTTGACCAAACATTACATACTTCCCCCACAACACACTTTTTGCCTAGATAAGCCAAGAAATGGCAAGAAGTAATTGTTTTGTAGACACATGTTTTCTCCTTGACACTAACTCAATCTGAAGGAGTAGCTTCTCCTGGATGCTTTAATATGAGCTCCCATAAGCATGATGGAAAAACTGACGGATTAGTTTGGTAACTCTCTCACTCACCTCTATCTAGTTCTTCAAAGTAAAAGATCATCAGCTTCCCCAATATAAATGCCAGAGGGAGTGAGATAGAAATTTGCATCTCTTCCCAAAATTAGCCATGCCATAGCCCATAAGGAGGGCGCTGGAGACCTTTGGTGTTAATGCAAATGCAAATGCAACCAGACTGCTCTGCTCCCACTCACATACCACAGCCCTTGCTGATGCCTGCACCTATCAGCTGTGGCCATGTCAAGCAGACCCTCTGTACTCTCAGACTTCTTTCCTAGCAGCCTGCTAATCTAATTATATTTCTGTTAGGTTACAGGTGGGCTTTGGCTCCCACCATCTCTCCAGGTCCTGACCAGCAGCTGTGTTTAGATCTCATGCAATCAAAACACTTTCACGTTTGCTTAGCATTTGCCTGCTTAAGTGTTTCTGTCTCCAGAATCATATATAACTGAAGCCACTAATCTGGTAATTATCTGCATCTCTCTGCCTTCATACCAAAATGCCAGATAAATTTGAAGCCTGCTTTTGGAAATTCAGTCTATGAATTCCACAATAAGAAGAATGTAGTTAATTTCACATGTTAATCTTTGCCAAATTCACATTTTCCCATTGTTTCCACAGAACTTTTCATAACTGAGGATGAACTGAAAAAAGTCCATGATTTTGAAGAGCAGTGCATAGAAGAATATTTTAGAGAAAAGGATGATAGATTCAATTCTTCCAATGATGAAAGAATCCGTGTCACTTCAGAAAGGTGCACTTTTTCTTGATTTTTCTCTCATAAGTTGATCTGTAAATGGGTTACAGTTGCCATTCTCAAACTTTCTTTCTTAAAAAGGGAAAAATTGAGGTATTTTTTATTAAGTTTTAACTAAAAAGTAGAGTGATAAAAGGTGGTGAATTTCTTTTCTCTTTTTTTCTTTTTTGTTAAAGCAAATGTTCATCAAAGTTTTGAAAATGTGAATCTTTTAACTAGTTTCATTAGAACACAACTGACATAGTGAGAAGCACAGATTATTCTTGCACTTCAGTTCTTAAAGCAAAACTCTGAGGCACAATGAGATAGTAAGTAACAGTTCCTCAATGAAAACTATAGATTTAGCTTTTAGCCATTCCGATAAAGAGTAGGCCTTGTTTCTGGATGGCCTTGCTAAATAAACTAGTTTTGTTGAGATCAACAAGGATCTTGACATTAATTCAAAAGAAACTAGACTTTTCACCTACAGCAATGAAATGCACAGAGGACGAACATAATATCTTCATTCAGTGGAAGTGGCCAGTCTTCATATTCATCAGTCTTAAAAATTTATAAATCTGCTCATCTGCTCTGCTGCTTATATGCTTTCATCACATAGGAGCTGAGTAACAGTTCAAATTTTGAGGACAGTTTGTTGTTTGATTCACAACAGTGTTACCAATAAATGTTTCATAAAACTTACAAACCACTGAATACTCCATTTCTTGAGTAGTCCAGTTTAACTTGAATAACAGAGATCAGGTGAGTTATCACTGTAATCAATTGCACAGATATAACATGCTTCTCCTGATACATAATCTTCTAGCACTGGCCCAGATGTAGCTATATCTAAAATATGTTTTCTGTAGGCAAGCAAACACACTTTTAATTTTGCTTTGAAATAATGGGATTAGCTGATAAAATATCCTTTAATCATCTGCATTACTGAAAACAGCACTCCTAAAATACGTACTTTAGAAAGTCTATTAGAGGAAAAGTATGGTAACAAATGGAATATCTTCCTCATAAGGAATGGACAATTATCCAATGCTGCTTGGTCTGGAAGAGACAAATGAGGAATGAAATGACAGAGGTCTGTGTAATTATGAGTGCAAGGAGAGGGTGAGTAGACATCAATTGTTTGCTCTGTCTCCCAGAGCAAGATGTAGGGGAGCAACAGATTAATCTAGCAGAAGTGCAGGCTCAAAATAAACAAAAATAGGTGATTTTTTTTCATGCAGTGAATACTGGAATGGAGCAAATTCTTGAAAGCTAGTGAGGTCAAAAAGAAACTGATAATGTCAGTTACAATTCTACTCTGGATCAAACAGAAACTAGACAAACTTGCAGAAAAGAAATCCAGTAAGGACTGCTAAATACATAGAGATGATGTCAAGCCCATGGAGTTCCTGAGCAGAACACGTTTAACGACTGGAGAATATAAGGACAGAAGAATTACATATCCTTCAAAGTAATACAGTGGGCTGAACTGATCTGTTATCTGAGTGCTCTTTTTTGTATGTGTTCTGATAGTCCAGTGGCCAGAGAACTAACTTGAAAGTCACAGATGCATGTTCAAATCTCCATTCAGGCACAGCTTTCCTTTTGGTGGCCAAGGAAAGAAGAGGTGTATTTGAAGCCTCTGTAAATAAGAAGTAATCCAGCTGCAGCCTCCCCTACATTAGACAAGTGCTGTAAGTCCCTGAATATTATTACATAGCAGTCTGGCTTTGTACTCTGTGCTGGCCCTATTTTATAGGAGAAGAGTCCTTATGTCTGTTTTAACAGCTTAAAGCAGCTCATTCCAGAAGACAGCTCATGATTATGAAGATTAACACCTGAACCCACAGAGAACTAGTTCTTTAAAAATTTATTTACCTTAGCCAGCAGCATAATATGAAAAGCAGCATGCCCCAGCTCTGCAAGGAAGACTCAGGAAGTGACACCATAGTGTACAGAAGTCACTCCCACACTCAAGCACACTATTGTGGCTTGCAGCAATGACATCCAAGGTGAATGCAGTTCTCACCTCATAACTGCTCTTTCTCCCTGCCAAACCAACTTACATGCTCTACCACACAAGGCAAATGCAAATATTTCAAAGATCTGAGGAATACTTTAGCAATGTTTGAGGAATCAGGGCTATCTAAGTATCTTAAATATCACACATTTTATAAACCAGATGCCTAAGTATGTTATTTTGCCTGGCATTTATGGCCAGAGATGTGTCCTTTGAAGGGTTCCTAATCTAAAACAGGAAACTTCTTTTTTCTAACCTGTTGAGCATTCAAATATTTAAAATCCAAATTTGCACTTCTATATAGAGATGTCTTTGTACAATTAACAATATATAAAGTAAAGAAAATGGTAAGATCCAAGACTATACAGTTTCCTTTTCCAGTGTCCAGTCATTAACCCGTAGTAGTAGACTCAGCACAATACCTACATTATAACTTAATTATCTGTCTAATTAACTCAGCTTTACAGGTAAAACTGAACTAGAAAGCCCTGCAAATATAAGTGAAGTTCCAGCTGAGGATACTGTTAGGCTCAAGGAGAAGGAAGGGCCAGGACAAGAGCTGTGTGACATACCTGCATATGCACCTGGACTGCTCACTGCCTTCCCTCTTCTCCACACGTATGTGACAAGCTCACCTCTTGTTTGAGCAGCTCCAACTTGCAATTGGATTTATCAGAGTGCCCGGGCTCCTACTGGGAGGAAGAACAGCTGCATACTGTTGATGCAAAGTCCAGTGTAACTGGGAAGAGGGAATATTGGAAAGGAAATGAGAAAAGGGAACAGAGTTTTGTTTGAAGGCTCGGCCTAGGTGGGCTAAGGAAAACAAAAGAACAAAAGATCTTGTTTCTTGCTGCATTGACTTGAGTGAACAATTTCAGCAGTCAGCAGCTGTGCTGGGTCAGGACCATAGCATCTTGTCTGACTCACCTACAAGAAGCTGCAGTTTATACTCTGACCTTGGAATAGTCCATCCGGGCATTCTGTGAGGCCTGTCTTGGTTCATCTACTCCTAGTTACTACTCCTCTAGTAACAAAGACTACCACAGAGGTGTCCAGATTTGATGTCACCACACAGAATCTCTCCTTTACCTGATCTTTTCACATTCAGAAATCAAAAGTGTGAAATGAGACTTAATGTTTGTCCTTCCCTTACATAAGTACTAAGTTAATTGGAGGAGTAGCTCACTAGCTAGGATCTCACACAGGCACATGGAACTAGCAACAGGTTAGTTATACACATCAGAGGAAGTGATTGTGTGGAAAAATACAGAACAGTGCAAAGCTGTAAGCTGCTCCCTAAACTGCATTTGTCAGGTTAGGCAAATCTTGGTGAATATCCTGGAGACCCGTGAGGAAAGCAAAGTTGGACAAATTCCCTTCGTTGCAGCAGAAGAATCACAATTTTTCCTGAAGTCTTCCTTTCTATTCACTGCAAAACTCAGTGGCACATTTTGGCACAAGGACACGTATAATATGATCAAAAAAGATTGCACTGTTTTTCTTGATGTGGCACAAAGACACTAAAACTATCTCTTCAGTAGTCATTTTTTCCATATTGGCAGGTCTCAACTCTTTCAAACCCAATGCAAAATCTCTTGTTGATTCCAAAGAGAGTAGGGCCAGATCCTAACAGTATTTAAAAAGCAGATAGCGTGGTTAGAGTAGATATTATTATGTCATCTTTGGTACTATCTGGTGTCCGTTTCTACAGCACCTTAACACTTTATGTATAGTCTGCAGTGCAATTACACTGACAGCATCTGTGTGAATGAGGACATAGTTATCTTGATTTCAGAAATGGGCGGCTGAAATCCACAGAAATGGATTGGGCTGGTAACAGGGCAGCGACTGAGCATACCAGATCTAGCTACACACGCAGAGTGACAGTAGGAAAGGTCTGTGAATCTCTCTGTAGCCATAAAAAATTAAGTGGTCTTAGGCTCCAGATGGGAATGCAGCGAAGACAATCCAACATCCACCAATCCATCAGCCAAGACAAAGCACTGCACCTGGAAAAAAATAGATGAACACTTGCATCACCAAAAGACGTCAGGCAAAACACCAATAGCCTGCTACAGACTTGGGAACTGCTGTCTATGTTTTATTGAAATAAAACCATTCTACAGTGACCTATAACAAGCAGGGTGGATATTGCTGTAAGTGACTTTCAGTGTCTGCAGTCTTTGTGGCAGATGCCTTAAAAATGGACTTGGGTCCACAAAGGGACTTGTGAACCTAATTCTAGCATTCAGTTAAGAGGTCTGCTTCTGAAAAGAGTGCCTTATTACCATTAAATTATTACTTTAATTAAATTATTGACATGAAAATGTTAAATATAATCAAAATGAATGCCAGCAAAAGCCATCATCTCCCAAACCATAATTTAAAAGGCTTATCACAAGTAAAATCAAATCTTTGCCTGCTTTCCAGTTCTGGCCTTTTGGTTTTTTCCTGGTTACTAAATATTGTCCTTGGATAGTGCATGTTTGTTTCACTCTTACAAATTCTTGAGATTCAGCAGAACACTGTTGAGCAATTTACACGTTGCATCCTCTTTTTCTGTTCTCATTCCCATCTGTTAGAATGGCTTGACACCTTCACATCTGTCAGATAAATTTTGCTATAAGGAAAAGCACAAGAGCAATGGAGGCATCATACATGGGTATTGTGAGATTCGCTAAAAGGTATATACCTTTAATCCAAAGCAAAACTTGGGCATGCTTATTTTGAAATAGTGTTTTAATTCAAAATTGTTGCTCAAGGAAATGCAGCTCTAACCGTCTATTCACTGAGTGCAAGACCATCTAACAATATGCAAAAATTAGAATATTTCACTTATTAAAACATTTTAAGGAAAGGTTATGACTGTATTTCTCCAGAATATATCCTTTTATGTCCACAGTATTTGGACACTGTCATGCACAGATGGCACTATCCTTAGCTTGTTGAATTTCTATATAAATTTCCCAACACTATCAATGCAATCACATCTGTGATAAATTCTGCAGCAACCAACAGACTATGTAACTCAAAAGTCTCTCTTTGTCTTGGCCAGCAGTACCACCAGTTTTACTTTCTGCACCTCTGGCAGTAGGTACTAGATGATGTTCAGTGAAGGCAGGACAAACATGAACATGTACCAGCAAGGTACAAGTCTAGGTTTTTCTTGGGATGTTTTAGTTCTGTACAGTAACATTGTATGACCTTCCTGTGAATGCAGGATTCAAAACTTGTCTCACTATGGACAGTTCTACTCCTATTCCAGATACAAATATGTTACCAAGTTCAATAATTCAGTTGGCTATGTTTGTATTAAAAATTATTTCACTGGTGCACATCTCTCAAAGCAAGCAAAAAATAGTTGATCAAACAAATAAGACTATCCAGTTAGTTTCACGGGATATTTTCTGTTGGTTGTAATTTGAGCATTCTCAAGTAAAATCCAGGAGACTTCTCGAACTGTTCCATATGTGTGACAGCCCTAAAATTATAATTTTATATCTGTTCATCATCTTGGAGCAATTTTTAAGGAATCAGAATGTGTGATGAGGCACTCAATTATCAGCTGATAAATATTTTAAAAGTATAATTGTTTTTATAAAATAGCAGTTCAGATAACTAATAACGTGTGAAAATTCAACTGCTTCCCTGCTAAACTGCTCTCTCACTATGTAGTTATATCCTTTACTTGCAATAACATTACTCAGGTTTGTTGGAGAAGTTTATAGAACTAGAGGTACACTGATGCCTAAATAAGAATGAGAGTAGAATGAGATTCATTGAAACTACCAGTTCACCACTTAGCAGTGATTACTTGATCATCCTTACTTGAAGTCTGCTGACAGCAATACAGTTGCTGCCTCATATTCAATTTGCTGTGCTTGTGTTTTTGAGACTTATGATCTTCAACAGAGAAAGGCCATCTTTCACAGGACGGTGAGACTTGCTGTAGGTAGTGGCATGACACTCCTCACTCTCTTCTCTTGTGCAGAAGGCTTGCTCGTTACTGTGAGGTAGTAAGACCTCAGTGTTTCACCAGCTAAAGTTCTATGTGTAGATTAATAAGACATTAATGCTGCCCAGTATTCATTTATTGCTGAAATCTGGTTTCCTTCTGAGCCGGTAAGAGTGTTTATGATGTTGCCAGCTCCAGGTCATTCGTCCTGTTGGAAATTCAACTATCAGTAGTAGAAGATAATATTTCTCTCATGAGAAATCCTGGCTATGATTGACAGGGTGTCTTTTAACGTTGGAGTATGGATTGCATTAACAGGCAGAGAGTAAGAAACTTGTAAAGAGAAAAGCATGGAAATCTTGTCATTTGGTATTTGTTGCTTCTCTGGTCATTTTCCCATGTTTACAGTAATGGGGAAATCCAGAATTTTGATCTTAAAAATCAGACAAAAATAACTATATAAATGTGTTGCTTTTAATACTTCTTTGATAAATAATGGAAGTCTCTGGTCTACCCTAGGGACTACAACCAGAGAAAATAATTATAAGAAATTTCATATGTGCTAAAAGCAATTTCATTGCGTAAAATCAGAGGACTCAATATAAATCCTTCAGTAGAGGTGTTTTAGAAGCCACAAAACTGAAATGGTTGAAAGCCACCAGCATAAATTAGTACACAGTTAATTTGAAAGTCAAAAACATTTTAAAATGAGACAAATCAACAGTACAAACCAAGTTTAAATTAGGATCATACAGTCAATTATTACCTAATAATATTTTTAACTTTTAACTTTTTAATTATATATTATGATAGGCAGCTAATAAATAACTTCCATCCATCACTTCAGTCCCTAAACTATTAATGCGGACTACCCAGAGCACAATTATATTAAAGGAGCATTATTACTATATGTACCCTATTTCAGGCTGCATTTGGATTGATCAGTGTTTTCTTCCTTGCAGTTTTCATGCATACCTGACTTGATATTACCTACATTCAGTATAATAGTTAATTTTATTTTTCTATGTATCTGAGCTAAAAAGTAATCACAGAACAAAGAAACTATCTCCTGTAAATCTAAGTTGAACACCAGAAAAAATAAAAGTGCTGTTACCCACCTCTATGGCCTATCACCTACTTTCATTAATTCATTTAATTCTGCTGTTAGCTGTAGCAGTCATATCTGTGGTGCAACTGGGGACAATGTCATGTGGTAACTGGTCTAAGTGTTATTCATTCATAACAACCTAATTAGAAGTTTTAGCACCAGAGAGGAAGCAAATCATAGTAACATACCTGTTAGAAACTCTGTCCCTGGGATAGGGCACAATCAAAGCACGATCTACGTTACACTGCAGACACCCCTGGTTTAACCTACTGAGGCAGTTTCCTGAGTGAGTGGTATTTGTTTCAAAGCAGATGAGGTGGCAGAGATTGGTTTTGAAGACCTATTCGTTCCCATTTGTTTTGGTGACCTATTAGCTGAACATCACTGCTTTGCAAAAATTAACCTGTTTAATTCTTCCTTTTATTAAGGGTAGAGAACATGGCCATGCGACTGGAAGAAGTAAATGAACGAGAGCACTGCATGAAGGCCTCTCTACAGACTGTTGACATCAGGCTTGCTCAACTGGAAGATATGATGGGACGAATGGTGACCGCATTAGAAAAACTGACTGGCATAGAAAGAGGTGAGACGACCAAGATACGATCCAGGACCTCATCCGATTGTACTGATGCAGCCTACATTGTGAGGCAGAGTAGCTTCAATAGCCAGGAAGGAAATACTTACAAGCTTCAAGAGAGCATAGATCCTACAGGAGAGGAGTCTATGTCCCCAACATCTCCTACAATCATGCCCCGCATGCGAAGCCACTCTTTCTATGCAACAAATGTGAAGGACAGATGTGGACTGGAAAAGCTTGAAAACATTTTTAAGGAAAGATCTCCAAGCCTGCATCGGGCTATCAGTTCCCACTCAATAGCAAAAGAAGTGAAGGTTCCCTTAGCACCTACCAGCACTTTGTCAATTGCCCCAGACTCCAGAAGGCCTTCATCTTGTATAGATATCTATGTTTCTGCCATGGATGAGATGCATTCTGACACAGAGCCTCTTGACAGCTCCATAAATATTCTTGGTACTGGAGATGCAGCTCTGCAGGCTCACATATCCTCTTCCATTTTAGCTAACAGTGCGTACATTAGCAGTACACTTAGTGAAAAAATTTCTGGCAGGAGTCTTGATTATGAGGAAACCTCTGGAATAGAAACAAGAGCATTTTCTTCAGACTATTCACAAATCACAGATTGCCAAATCCCCTGGGACTCAGACCCTCCCTTGTATCACACTTTGGAGAGATCTAAAAGCAGTCGTTATTTGGCTACAACTCCATTTATTCTGGAGGAAACGCCGATTGTGAAATCTCACAGTTTCATGTTCTCTCCATCTCGAAGCTATTTCAGCAGTCTTGGTGTCCCAGTCAAAACAGCAGAGTATACCAGTATTACGGACTGCATAGACACGAGGTGTGTGAGTGCTCCCCAGGCAATTGCAGAGAGGGCCAGATTCCCTGGAAGTCTTGAGGGCAAGGTGGAGGACTTGGGATGCTGCCACCCAGAGAGAGAAGCTGAACTAAGCCACCCAAGCTCTGATCATGAGGATATTGAGGCCAAAGACAAGAAGGGGATCCCCTTATCTCCTCAAGATGGCAATGTCACAAGAACACTGGCCAATAGCATCCCACTTCCAAAAATAGAGCGGGCTAACAGCTACTCTGCAGAGGAGTCCAACATGTTGTATGCACAGCACACACGGAAGAGCTACTCTATTAGCGACAAACTTGACAGACAGCGAAATGCAGTAGGGCTGCGAAACCCCTTCCAGAGGAGTAAATCCTCGAGGCCAGAGAGCAGAGGGGACAACCTGTCCATGAGGAGACTGTCTAGAACAGGAGCCTTTCGCAGCTTTGAGAGCAAGCACAGCTAGACCTAGACAAATCTCACCAGCAGTCTAAGGGTCATCTGCTCTTCAGTCCATTTTTCTTAGCAGAATTTAAAAAAAGGAAACTCATTTCACTCCATGTCAGCTCCAGTTGGCATTAGCCACTGGTCAAGGGAACACATTGTCAGTCTCAGCATTGCCCACTAAGTTACTGCATCTTGACCCAGTTGATACTTGCACTTATGGAAAAAGGGAGAGAAGAAAGCTTTATAAAGACTTCAGTAACAACATGAATAGCAGGCCCACTTTATGAAGTCACAAGAAATAAATTTGTAGGTTCAGAAATCTGCCTTTTATTAGAAGGCATCCTAAGATCATTGACCATTATTCAAGTTTTTAGGATGCAGGAATTAACTGGGAAAAAGAGATGTAGAAATTGGATGTGTTAATCTTCAATCATGACTTTTTCATCTGTTCCACTGTTGTGATGACTGATGAAAAGCATTTGTTATTTCTGTAGGAACTGGCAGCAAACAAACCTAAATTTTCCCAAATCCCTTGCATCCCACACTTACGGAAATGAAGAAAGATGAACAAGATAGCAACTAAGACAACAACCATAACGTTCACTTGTCTGATTTTGTATCAACTTCTAGTGCCACAAAAAGTTTATATTTTCAAGAGCAGAAAGGGAAATTAAATGCCTTTTGTACTGCATCTTAAATGAAGAAAGAATTTATGTTAAAATATCAGGTGATTTCCTGTATAAAACAGGCATTCTAGATTCTAGCACAGCTGAGCAAGCTCAGGATGAATGTAATTAAGCGGAATAGTATATATTTATTTTTTTACCACATTTGTCATCAATATGTTGTCTCACTAAATCAAAGAAGAGTAAGATCAGGGTGATCAGAACAAAGCACAGTAATATTGTCAGATTCTCACTGCTCCATTTAATTACTTCTGTGAATTGGGTAGATCTACCTGTTATAGTTGAATTCTTACATACCCACCAGGCTGCTACCAGGTTGTTCTTGCTGTTCCATTTGAGCTATCAATTTTTCACATCATTCTTTCACCTAAAAATATACACCTGTTTGTTTTTTTTTTCCATGAGGACATGGTAGTATCTGAACATTTCGAAGTGTATAAGATTTATTAAGCAATCTGAATTCAGATAAATGCAATGAAACTGAAGTTGCTTAAAGGAAAATATTCTTGACAGAAGACTGGAAAATACTAAAAAGTATATATGCTTTTAAAGGTAAGTTAAAGAACCAAAGTGAAACTGCAGGTATCTGTAAACAGCAAAAAGCTATCAGTTGTGACTAGGCTTCTACTGTTCAGCAGCATATCATAAAATGTGTATTTTAGTAGGAGAAAGTAGATGTCAAGGGTAGTGCAGTTATGGGTTTTGGTTGGAGACAGCTGTAACTCCACTCATCCCACCTACCTTTCAGGGACTCACGATGTCAACTAGATTTTCAGACTTCTCATGAGAAGATATCACAGTGATCACAGGTGGAAGGGTATGCAGAATAGAGGAAAAGTGTGGAGAAGCATAAACTGCAACTGGATCCAAATTTCACATCCTTTATGAAGGCACAAACTTTAAGTTTGTAAAAAGTTGAAGCTAGTGCTATTAGAAAACATCTCTACAATGACTAACATCTGTGTAGAATCAACTGGGGTTTGGTATTAAAAATGAACGCATGTGAGTGGGCTACATCCCATTATTTAAATGGGAATTATCTTCCAGATCTCTAAGGCAGCTTTGAAAATGCAGGCTGACATTTTCTCACTGGGATCTCACCTTGGGAGACTCTGAGCACCATATGAGAATAAGTCTGACCGGCAACAAACCTAGACAAAAAAATTATCATCAGCCTCAAGAAAAGAGGCAGAGAAGGTGGAAACATTTAGGTACCGAGTCACTATGTTGGAAAATTCAGGAAATAAAGAAATGCAGCATGTGGACTTTAAGCACAATGTGTGTCATACTTCCTGCACCAACATGTTCCTTGCTTTCTTCTGTTTGATCAGGCTTTCAATAAGCTAAACTCCACCAAGACACCGTGTTTATGCAATTGCCTTGCATTCCGTGTGCAACGCTACAGTCACATGGCAACACCTAGAAAAGTCAGAAACATTTCTGTGTGTTATGAAGCGTGCTTGTGACAGGCTGATTGTTGAACCATAGCAAAATGCCCAGGGGCAAAGGAACTTGTGTTTAACAATCTGTTTCTAATGTGCCAACTTTTGTTAGCAGCCTTTCTGTAAGGCTTTTCCGAATCTATCTATCTTTGGTGAGTAGAGGGGGATATTTCACTTTGTTTTCTTTGTTAATTTAACGAATGTCTGCTAAAATTGTTCATGGACTTTTCCACATTCACCGTATTACTAGCCTACTCTAGAGAAACTTCAGATTCATTAAAAATTCCTCAACAGCACTCAGTGAATTAGTTCAAGGCATAGGGCTTTCCTCTGGGGTAGATTTCATTGCTTAGTTTATCAGGGTAAAGGAATCTGCCAAACCCAGAAGCTGTATAAATGTTTAGGATACAGCACTTTATTGATCTGGAGCACACATTCCAGGTAAAATGAATCAGAACACTTTATTTACCTCTTAAAATTGCCATTATATATAAAATGTAAATTCAAATGTTAAAAGTGTGATTGCAAGATGTCAGAACAGTACTTTTCCTGAATGTTTCCCATTTATTCTACAATGTAGTGTCTGTAGAATATATTATGATGGATGTTAGATTATTTTATCTTCACCTGTTTTTTACACATTGCATTAAACTGCTCCTTTTTGAATTTGATGGTGAAACACCCATTCCTTGCAATGGGACCAGATTTCCCACTCCCAACATTATGATCATTTAGTGAGAGAACTCTTATCATCCATCATCGTGTAGCTATAGCATGTGCCGTATGACATATTCTGTATCAAAGAATAGCTTATGAAATAGACATATATATACACACATATATACATATCTCCCATATATGAACCAATATAGTTGTGACATGTGGTAATATTAGTGAACGTTACAGGACAGTTTTAATATCACATTATAAGGTCTTGTTTGTAAATCTGTAACATTCAATAAAATAGCACATGTTGCATTGATGATTAAGTTCCATTATCCAATTATTAGCTAACATATCGAATATGCATTTCTGGTCACAGTGAGTCAGTGGTACGTTTCACACATTTCTCTATATAGCTCCACTTAAATGTCTGTATGAGCTGATGTATAAACCTCTAATGAGCCACTGTGGGCTGTGACAGGTGAGTTCTGATAGTGTGAAAGATGACTGGCATGTTATGCAAAAGATTATAAGATAAATTAACTTTAATAATATTTTGAAACTCAACTGAACTTAGTTGTTTGTTTACATATGCTGGCTGATGAAGGAAGTGATGTACAGTATTTTATAAATATTTTCCTATAGTAATCCATTCTGTTGTTTCCAGTTTAAGTGATGCTATTCTGCAGTTGGGGTATACACTTGTCCTAGGTATTGAATTATAGCACATTATTCTTCCACAATAACAGTGCGATATGACTGAAGTAGTTTCTCTTCCTTACAGTCCAGTCTTTTTTAGTGTCAATGAAAATGCATGCATTGTTCCACGAGTTTCTTTGGATTACTATGAAACTTAACATTTTGCTATTGCCTGCCTGTAAAGATGAATCCAGTTAGGAATGAATTCAAACTTTTGGATGTTTACATTATTTCCATTATGTTTGATTAGCAAAGTAAAGTGATTTTTTTATTATTTTTAAATGAAAATTGTATTTTATGAAATTGAAATATTCAACACAAAATGCGAACATACAGCAGTGCTCAGACATTTGGCTCTCTCTTTTTTTGGAAGAGATAAGGTGCTACATTATTGTTCTTAGCACAAGTGCCAGTTAACAAATGGCAGTGAGGGGATAATTTGAAAATATAATGAAAAACCAAACCTCCATTCATCCACATAAGGAAATCCCTCTGAGTTCCAGATATAGGTTGCTTCTTTTAATTTTCCACTTACTGATTTTTTGGTAAAAAAAAAAACAACAAAAAAAACCAAAACAAAAACTGATTTGTACCTTTTGTGGAATGGATAGCCTTTTGTCAGGGGATAAATATCTTAGTTAGGTATATTTTTTGTATGAGAAGAAAATTATTTGTTTCTTAGAAACTGTCAGCATGTGGAAAATGCAGCTACACAAATAACTGCTCAAAAAAATATGCTGGTAGCAGCATACAGCCTTAGTCCAATGACTGCAGTCAGAGCAAACAAGTATCTGTCCTGAGAGTAGAAATTATGAGAGATATTAGCTTAGAGTGAGCCAGTGAAAAAAAAAATCTGTGTAAATTCATGGTGCAAATTTTCAAAGCAAGAATAAATGTCTTGTTATGTTGCTCAGGTTGTGTATCTGATAAGCACCAGAAGGGAAAATGTGAGTTGGTCGTTCCTGGATTTCCCTAGGAATACCTACGTAGTTGTGATGTCTCTCTCCTGCTTAAAAAATAATAGTATATTTGCATTTTTGCACAAATATGCACAAATGTTTCAACAAAGACCACATTTTCAGTTCTGTTAAAAGACACCAGGTATAGATAACTTTTGTCAAAAGGAATGGTAAATCTTCCTAACATGAATTCTCCCTTATCCACCTCAAATAACAGCATAGTCCAGACTGGGTGGAAGTAAAGCACTGGGGGTATCTGCTTACCTAATGAAACCTTTCATTCCTATAGATGGTATTCATTGGCCTTGCCACACATTGGCATAAAATCAGTTATGCTGAACGTGGAAGGACTGAGTCTCTGCAGCCCAGGGAGAATTATCCTGCTTTATAGCCAATCACAGGGTGAACACTACAGGTCACACAGGCTTCTCCAAGATTGATGATGATTATGGTCTTACTGATGCTGGTGCAAAACTGTGGAAACTCCACTGATTTCAATGGAGTACTCTGACTTTTTTCAGAGGATGGATTTATTCTGTATTTCTAACTCCGTATTACTTTGAGCCATGGCACAGATTATCCTAAATCATCATCAAGTGGGAAGTCTAATGACTGAGCCATTGAGCCAGGCTGGTTGTGAAACAGTCTCTGACCTTTTAATGTTTTGCTGTGTGCTTTCAGATCTCTTGTAGAGCCACACAGTATTTATTCCAAAAAGCTATTTGGAAAAAAATGTTTGATTATGAAATTGCTGCTGTTTCTGCTGCAGGGAAGTGATAACTCTTGTTTATTTTAGTATTTGGTAGGGATGGGGAAGGGTCAGAAGTGAGAACTGGCTATGGTAATACAATTTTATGCCTGCACAAGAGTAAATTGTATTAAAGTTGTATCCTTCTTCCACCGCTGCAGTTGTTGTACATAAGGAGAGTCTATTTGCTGCTACTGCTGTCTGGAACAGTGTTTGCAATATGCTATACTAATAGCTATTTAATCGTTTATTATTTGGGCTACCATTTGTAAGTGTAGAACAATCCTTTATAAAGGGAGAAAAATTATTAAAATGTCATTTTAAAAAAATTCCTACTAATATGAAGCTTTTCAAGTATAATTTGTCTAAATCTGTATCACTAGGGAAAATTGTCCTTTCCAAAAGTCTACTGGATTCACAATGCACTTTTAGACTGTGTTTAGAAATGTAATAAACAGCAGAAGTTGGCAATTACTACAGTAGAACTTTCTGAAATTTCTGTAACAATTGTTTTGCAATAAAAAAAAGAGATGTAGTTCAAAACAGCTCTCCTTACCAGAGCATTTATTTATGGTCAGTTGCTTTCCTGGATGGTGACTCCACCACCT
The DNA here is from genome assembly GCA_033558235.1 of Neomorphus geoffroyi. Taxonomy (NCBI): domain Eukaryota; kingdom Metazoa; phylum Chordata; class Aves; order Cuculiformes; family Neomorphidae; genus Neomorphus; species Neomorphus geoffroyi. Next base: position 31,495,768 of record JAUMJM010000048.1, read on the forward strand.
CCCTGGGCAGCCTGTTCCAATCCCTGACCACCGTTTCAGTGAAGAAAATCTTCATAATGTCCAGTCTAAACCTCCCCTGGCACAACTTGCGGCCATTTCCTCTTGTCCTATCGCTTGTCACTTGTGAGAAGAGACCAACACTCACCTCACCACAGCCTCCTTTCAGGCAGTTGTAGACAGTGATGGGGTCTCTCCTCAGCCTCCTCCAGGCTAAACAACCCTAATTCCCTCAGCGGCTTCTCCTGGCTTTGAGCTTTTCAGGGAGGTGCATCCACAGCTTCTCTGGGCAACCTGTTCCAGGGCCTCACCACTCCCATCTTCACAAAATATTCCAGTGTCTTTTGTTCATTGTGCAGACAAGAATTTTCTTAACAGGCTTGGAAACTAACATATCAAGGCTCTGAAAATGTTGACACATAATCCTTTTTTTCCACCTGTTTGAAAGATGACAAAAAATTTAACTACCAAGGTAGTGTTTCACTATTCATTAATGAAAATCTTGAAACTAAAATTACAACTGTAGCAAAAGAAAAAATCAATCTTCTGGAAATATCAGTAAAAATAGTAAATCTGATTAAAGAATTACTTTATTCAAAAAATGTCATAGAAATATTAGTCACAAAACTGAATTCTAGCTCATGACTGCTGAACTACAGTAACTGCACTGTAATTTGAAGTAGAGGGGAGCAGGCAAGGAGTGTGCAAGTGGGGAATAGGGAAATTTAGTCCAGCTAAATGAATATACGAGCAATGAACTCTAAAATTCCCATCACTCTTACACTATATGGCTAGATCCCACTTTTTTCAGGGTGGATTATTGCAGAACTATACTATAGCTATGCAACTAGGAATAGGGTTAGTTTATGATGAACCGTTTCTACCATGCTAACTATTTTGCTAATACCATAGAATGTCCCTCAGAAAATCATAACTCAGACAAACACTTTACAGCAACAAGGGCTAATCTATGCTTATGGAATAGAAAGTTCTTACCTCAGTGGAGCTGCTGAGTGGGTTTAGATTCTTATCTAAAAGGACATAATGTCTTTTTGCTCCAGTCTTATCTCGGGAATTGTGAGTAGCTGCCCTGTTGCAAGAATGGGCCAAAGATTAGAAAATGTGACCTAGCTCCCAGTTCCCCAGTAGATCACTTTCTCCTTGATTTGTTTTGGCTTTCTAACCAGATTGCCTTCACCTCCACCCCAGTTCAGCTGTATCAGAGAGCAGCAGCAGGCACTGTGGGAAGTATACAGCAATGCAGGGATATTCTTTTCCCCTTCCTCACTGTGCAGGGGTATAGCTAGGGTTTACATTACCACTGCAGTCCTTCAAACATTTATCTGAATCTTTTATATACTTATCTGCTTACTCAATAAGCCTACCTTAGTCCAAACACAATCTCTTCTAAAATGCCTGGGCATTTTCAGGCAAAAATATACTGTGGACATTTATGGGGAAACAAATTCTCCTTACCAGTAGCTGATACTACTAACTGACCACTGATGATGATAAAAATTTCAACTGTCTCCATTTTGTGTGAGATAATGGATGAAACAGTGCCTTGCAGCACCTCTGCAGTTTCAGAGAGTAGCCTAGCCCCAGGGTGAGATAAGCAGGCTTCACACTAGCTCTGTGTAATGCATACTTCTATTTACCCACTCTGGCATCAGGAATAGGTGCAAGCTACTGCATTTGGGGAGTGGATGGGTACACTGAGTCTATTAACTTCAGGAGAAAATGGTACAGCCAAAAGAGGGAGGAAGAAAAGACACAGATGGTTTACCACCAGTTTACTGAAGACAGGCTTGACAGCAAGGTTGGGATGATTATCTATATCCCCATTCTTTTGTGGGTTTCCCTATCTGAGATATGGTGGAACTTTGTTAGTATATGTGTCATAACATATAGGCCTACTCCAGGTAAGTCAAATACTTTGCAATTCAAGATACAGGTTAAGGGTGGGATTGCAAAAAAACTTGAGTGCTTCAGGCATACAAATCCCATAGTAAAATCATATAGAAATAAATAAAATCAAATGTAGATCCTTACATACTTAAGCAAGGTACATGAGCGATATTAGCACCATGTTGGAGTGTTCATCTCAAGTATTATCACTGAAGCACAAAGCTGATCCGAGTCTCACACTTGCAAGATAAGTGTATGAAGTTGCTGTCTTCAAAGCCATAATTTCTTCCTCTTGTCTCCAAGAAAATGTACATATTCATGTCCTGCAGGCAAGGCAAAATAGATGCTAATTTATGGATCTAAACAGGTTTAAGGTGAGGTACATGCTAGAGAATCATTTTAACTGAGAATTTAGTACTGGGTGCACCAGGAATTTAGGCATGATTTTTTTAAGTTCGGAAGAAGTTGCATAAAACAAACATTAAAAACATATTAATCAAGAAAACAAGACTACTAACACGAGTTGCTATTGTGTTGAAACTTAGAACTTGAATTTCTGTTCTAAATAAGCATTTTCAAAATGTGTGCTACAATACAATACAATACAAAATAATGCACAATATGCATTATTTGTTAAAATTGTTCTGATACTCCTTTCATACGTAAGAAAGGACCAAGAACTTTATCTTGTCTCTACTAAAAGTGAGACATTTAATAACTGCTCCTTTCTATTCTGTTGGAATTAACCCTACAATCAAAATGCTACATTTTAACATGTTTCAATATGTTACAATCTAAGGTAACTGAGGGAAACCCCTTGTTCATTGAACTGGATGCTGAGATAGGTATAGAAACTAGCAAAACGCTGTACCCAGGGAAGACTGGGCTTATATGGTGTCATGTATGTTTCGGTTTCCACACCCTTATGTCTATGGAACTACCCTCCTGTAAAGATACATTCAGAGTTGATCACAGTGCCTCATAATGTGACATTAAGGGCAGAGCTGTCTCACCTACCAGCTTAGTACAAAGCAATCAGAACCTCTCTACCATACTAAGTAGATCCTAAGATCCTAGATACATTTTTGGTAACATGGCACATGACGTACTGCCATCTGTGAATTCAGGTAGCTTCCCCATTGAAAAGGCTCTGCCTATATCTGAAGTTATTTATGCTGAAAGCCAGAGGCGCTCAAAAGCTGAATGGAAGAACATTGGAAAACGTGTTCTGTACTGTAAGAAAACACAGCATTTCAAACCATTTTCCTTTGGCATCTGTCCTCCAGTAGTCAAGGGTAAGGCTTAGCCGCTGTTCGGGCTGCACTTTGCCGTGAGTGCTCTGCGTCCAGCCTAAGCTGCTGCCACCGATGCCCTGTGCATGCTCTGCACACATCTGGCCGTTTGCTCTTTCTTGCACATTGTCACACATTATATCCTTTTTTTTCAAAGTGGCCGCTGGATGTCACTGTTTCATCTTTCTGAGCCATACAGACACATTTCTCTGGCTCCAAATAAGCGAACAAATAAGCGTCCTTCAAGATAAAAAAAAAAAAAAAAAAAAAAAAAAGATAAAAGATAAGAGCTTCCTGGACTGCCCCAGGACATCCCTTTTAAGCTATACAGACCCTTCAGGATCAAGAACCTTTCTTTTTACAATCTTCGTACAGGATGTGGAAAAATTCAGTGCTATCCCTCCTCTAAGTCACACTTGCCCTCTCTCCCATTCCCCCAGCTAATCGCTTTTCCGTTTGTAACTATTATTGGGCAAACCACTCTCAGTCAGGAGACTGTTTGAAGCTGTTCATTGAGCCAGAGGGCTCCAAAGCCCAGAGCAAAGCTAGGTTAAGGAATTCCCTTGCTGTGGTTTGAAGAATCTCAGACAGAAAAGAGATTGTAAAATGTGGGAAATTTTTCAAAGTTCATGGTGCTTTTTATATGTTGTGTAATAGAAGAGGACACCAATGACATAACCAGCTGTTTCTCCTGCTCCCTGCTTTATTACACGTGTTCTGAGTTGGCCTATTTTAAGCCTCCTGGGCTTAGAAAGCAAAAGAAAAAGACAGAGGGGGGAAAAACTGTTTAAAAATTCCTTAACGGACTTCATGCATCAGCCAAGCTCATGGCTGTTTGGGAATATCACATACAGAAGGTATTGCATATGTTTGCTTTGGGAAACTTTGGGAAAACACAGGCAGTTATGAACTTTAGGAACCTACTGCATTAAGCAACAGCTAGGCAGATGCATCAATCTAACTTTTGTGCATAGGTATTTCAAACTGCCATGCTATTAAATTGTTTTGAAGGTCCAGTTCTAAATCACGCTCTCCTTCAGTTCCATGCCTGCCAACAGAAGCACTGCACATGAGAAACGACTGAAAATGGTGAAGACTAGTATTAAAGATTTTAATCTCCTGCTATGGTAACATCACCTTCAATGAGTATATTAATCTGGAATTTGGGAGGGGTCTTCTGCCACAAGCTTTCTATTCATATCTATTTAATGCAATGCAAAAGCTAAAACACAGGAAAACTTGGCTCTTGCATTTGCCCAAGCAGCTGAGCTATCACAAGACCCCCAGGTTTGTTTCCTCTCAGAACTCTGAGCAGCATAGGACCACCTGTAATACATTTTCTTCTGCATCCAAAAAAGGGGGGTCTATCCAGGACTGCAAAGAAATCCTGGCAATCCCTCGATATGAGTCTATATCTTTCTGAAACCCTTATAGAGTCAGGTCTAAGTCCAGCTCACTCCATCTTACAGCAGGCAGTTGGACAGCCTAAAAGATATCAGTTCCTCTGCTTTGCACTTTCAGTTTTCCTCAAATACAAAATAGCCAGAGCAGGGAACCAACTATCAAAGTTTTCCTACTCAATACTCTTTACACCTCATGTCTTTCTCCTTTTGCAATAAAAACATTAAATAACAATACCAAACGAACATACAGAAACATTATGCAAGCAACATCTATTATGCTGCTGCAAATCGGTTCATGTTCCCTCTGTGGCGAGTAGAACAGCCACAGCTGAATGCAAATGGGAGTAGAATGTATGTGTCCAGGCCAGAAGTCACTTAACACTGTGGGTATAAAAATAACAAATAAATCTTGCTGAAAGAGAGCCAACAGGCAGGAACACAGAGATTAAAATCAATATTTTACTACCTAAATGAAGTGAAACTTTCAGAAATAAGTTCATCACAAGCAACTGCCTTCAAATAGCAAAAGAAACATCAGTGTTTTGTGTTTTCTAAACAGAGTATAAAAAATGAAAACAGAAGGAGAAATGGATACTTTGAAGACCAAAGTCTCACCTTGATTTCAGCCCAAACTGTCCAACTGTTTGTTCCACTGAAGCAATCAAGTTACTCAAACTGCATACTTAAATAACTAGCAGCAAAACTCAGCACAGCAAATGAAATCAACCTGACCAGCAGTGCATACAGTGATCAGTGATGTTGGCTATCTGTTCCAAACAAAGGAGCATCTAAATCCAGATGATTAAGAGCCATCTCATTTTTTTTTAACAGATTCTATAAGCCTTACTTATCCTATGACTTTCTACAAAAAAGTCATTTCAGCCCACTTCTCATATATGCTGGTGGTTCACAAACCATGTGGGCTGCAATGATGCATCAGAATTTACATAGTAGCTGCATGCAAGATTTTATCTCCTTTCAGTAAGGCACACTAAAACAATCTTGAACTTCTGTGTGAGAGCTATTGTTAGACTAGCAGTGCAAAACATTGCCCCAGCTGCTAGCACAACAGTCCTAGCAATTGGGTATGAAAAAAAAGCATTTATAACTCTCTTTCATTCCAGTTATAGAGGACACTACAGTCATATATTTCTATTACTGTTATTATTACTGATAGCCAAAATTCCAAATCTAATACCAGTCTCCTAAAGCCTACCGGTGCTCACTAATGATAATGATTCATAGCTGATGATTAGTCAGAGCCATAATTAATGAAAAGTTAAAGGTAAAAGTCTCTTTTACTTCCCCTTTCAGTCAGCTTTTCCAAGCAATTTTCTCAGCCAGATCTTGGAAATAAAAGGACTAGAAATTTACCTGTTGACACCTGCCAGACCACTGCTGCCACACACACACAGATGGCTCAGTAAGCCAAAGAGCAACACACAAGGCTAACGCAGATGTTCATACTGAACTCTGCTAGCCAGCTGCCACCTTTTCTCCTGTCAACAGGAGATGAGGGAATGGAAGGTATCTGATTAGGCATCCTTTAGGTAAAGCTGCAGCTAGAGCTAAGCACTGTACAACGCTACAGTAATTTCTGATCTGTATAGCAATACGTAGATACAAGAACCATAACTATTCACTTAACTCACATCCCAGCCATCCAGCTCCCTGCAAGAAAACATTAGGTTATCCCAGAGTAACGGCTCACCAGCTATGCAGGGAGCAGTGCATGGCACAAAGAGATACTACAGTGCTGTAGGATGCGAAGAGAATTTATTATGGTAACAGAAGCCGGTTACCTCCCCCATCCAATCATGCAGAGTCCCAAGCACGCCTTATCTCCCTGTTACAGTAACCTGAGGTAGATCACTTCCTCCTCACCTACACACACCCCTGCATGAGCACCAACATGAGGGCCAGCTGCAGATCCCAGAAACTGGACAACAGCATCTGCATTATACCAGCAAGTTTGCTGATGAGCAAAACGGGACATTATATATGTATGATATGTCAATCAGTGCAAGTTCTGTTATCCCCTCCCATAGCGCTTTCCCTTGAGCGTCACTCCCAAGCAAGCTTCACTGCATCGGGTTCCTGTTTGATTAGCATTTGTGTCTGGGGCTCCAACCGTAGTAATGCTACACTTTCCCTAGAGACAAACCTCTCACCTGCTGAGTGCTGTGCCTGGTCCCTGAGGGATACACGCCTCTGTCTTGCTTGTAATAGGTGTGATTAAGCAAGGTGGTTGGGCTTCAACCAGTGAGGTTCAAAGGCCATTTTATATAAACTGTATGGCCACTGCTGTCCTAAATAAGGGCATAACACAAACAGTCAGTCTCTTCCTAGGGGCAAGGGGAAAGTGCATCCCAAGAATAAAAGAGCAGTTTCCAAACTAAAAGCTCAGAGGCAGAAATGGAGTTCTGTAGCAGAAGGGTTAAGCCCTGGCTATGGAGGGTGCTTTAATAAGTCTAGCCTGTAGGTACATCCTGAGATTAGAGCTTTTAGTATTGATTTAAGGCCCCTTGCTTCAGCTACCTATCTTTGGGTCACTGGTCACATCTTTGCAGCTTGTTCCCTACTATGTTGTTGATTAACATGCATTCATTTGTTCCAGAGCTACAAACATGAACCACTACTTGTGGTCGGCCCACTCAGTAAGCAGATTGCTTGGATTTTGATGCACAGAAGGAGCACCATTGAGTTAAATGCTTCATAGGCCACTAACAACGGGATAACTGTTGTTATCTGCATGGTATCTGGTACAGCAGCAGATGGTTGTGTGAGTTCTTTGAGCTTTGTACCTTTTTCTGTACAGATGGTAGATTACGAACACCAGCTAAAAAGGGTCATACCACTCTCATATCTCTCCATTCTTCCTTGCAACTTTCCGTTTTCATGTTAGAAAAACATTCTGCAGTACACTCAGCCCAGACCTCCTCACTTTCCACTGAAAGCATTGACATGTTCATGCATTTCTGTGAGATTCTTATATTTGTATGTACTACAACCCCCTTTCCACTGAAAAAAAAAAACGTAAATAGCATGATAGATTTGATCCTACAGCTTGAAAATTTTCACTTTATTTTTCTAAAAAAGCACTAGAAAATGGGCAAATAACTAAAAGACAGGAAGAGCAATATCCTACAAGTAAAGAAAAAAATCTCAAGTAATCTCTGCATGATTATTACTTTTGCAGTCATTTTTGGCCAATATTTTTTATTAATATAGTAATTTATTTTTATGAAGTTCACCTCTGTTAGAAAACAGTACATAGACTAGTATTAGTCTTTTCAGAATCGTTCTCTGCTTGATCGATCTGTCAAATATCAGCAAAATGCTTTCTTAGTTTTTGACTAACCAGCTCATTCTCTCTGACCAGTTAATAAAAGAACATTTTAGATTCTCTGACAAACTGGAGTATATCCAAATGCTTTTCTGAGAAATTAATTCTTGCACATAAGAATTTGAAGCATGTTTTGTAAATATCTGCAACTAGCACTTGAAACTGCTGCTTCAATCGAGGCTTTGAGGAAAACCCATTTCTTATAAAACATGCAGGATTTTACGTGGCAAGGAAAAGCCATATATCTCCCCATTCAGGTCTAGGAAATCAGAATTTAATATTTCTACTTCTATTTAACTAAACTGTAATTGAGGATCAGATATTTGAAGGTGGTTTGCACCTAATTTTTATGGGTAGTTTAATACGAAAAATACTCAAAGAGTTGAGCTTTGACCAAATAGTCTTTTTGTAACTGAATTATCAAGGTTATTCAAATGAGTCACAGACTCAGCCACAGTAAGTTACTTAAACTGTAAATATGTATTTATTGACATCATTCAGCTATATGTGTCTAACTCACTATGGGTTCACCACAATAAGCCTGTTTTAATATAAGCAGTTCAACAGTTCCTACACAGCTTTCAGGTGTTTCAAAACTGTAAGTAGTAAAATTAACACTATGTATTGAAAGTTCAGGGAACTCTAGTAACAACATTTAGTTTCTTTGTATCTTACATTAAAAAACATTATAAATATTGCATAAGTTAACAAGTAAAAGGTCATCTATGCATTCCCTTTCTGCACAGAACGATAAATTTATTTATATAATCAAATACTATTCCCCTCCCCACCATTAGATTGGTTTAAATTAATGAGTAGCTATGCTATTTTCTCAGCAATCCCACACATCTTTCTCAGTCTGCTCTTGAAGATCAACTTGTAACTTCATTATAACTTTTCCTATAATAGTCAGTGTCAAGTGGTTTTGTATATTTATGAATTAAATTGTTCCCACAACAACTTTTACATGAATAAATGTTGATGATCTCAATTTACAAGATGGTCTGTTATTGCGGAAACCCAATTTGGAAAACCTGTAATCCAAATTTTTAGCATGTTTTATAGTGAATATTACCTATTATAAATATTCTTGGTGGCTTTTTCTACAGCTACAAACTTACATTGCCTTTGCAAATGGCCTCAAGTCAGTCATCTGAAAAACAAAGAATATTTGGTGACTCTGGCAAGTTTAATTAAAACAACTTAACAAAACCCATCAGAGCTTAGTGGCAGAAACAGGGACAGAACCTAGTTCTTTCGAAAAAGACTTGCCTTTCCTTTTCCTGGAATCATTTCCCTCATTCATGACCACTGACTGAAGGCTTTTCAAGAAAAGGTATTTTGTCACAGAAAAATCAAATATTCTTTAGGACATAGAAAAACTACAGAAGCAAAACATGTACTTCTTCAACAGTCCACCTAAAGGTAGACAATTTTCCTTCCTGACTGAGCATGCTGGCCTCTGTCTGCTCCTAGCCTCCTCCTCCTACCTTCTTGTGAGCCAGGCAGAGAAGGGAGGTCTTACAGTGCCCTGCCTAATGGCACCAGGATTAGAAGGGCCTTGTCATCTTCAGTTTGTGTCTGTGGTAAAATTAAACTTAGGCACCCAGGAAAATCAAATTATATTTCTGCTCCCTAATAACTAAATTATTCTTAAAAAAAAAACCCAACACATGCACGAAATTAATACCGATTTGGGGTGAAAATTTTCTAAAAGTCACACCAAAATCCAAATTCATTTTTCCCCACATGAAGTGTTGTTAGATGCTAATTAGCTTTATTCAAAATTCAGAAAGAAATTAATTCTGTCTCCTGTAGACAAAAGCCTCCTTTGCTGCACACCTCTTATTCATCCCCAAAGCAATCCCAATCTGTGCACAAACTGAGTCAAAATCCTGTAGACAAGATGGTATATAACCGTGGAATTAAAGACTACTGAACACAGAAAGCTCAGGGGTAACTGAGGCTATATGGGTACCTCCAAGTGTACCCTTTCTTAAATTGTCAATGTGCATCTTCGAAGGATTAATATTAGTAGTTTGCAACATCTATATTATTTGCATTTTTCTTAAAGGAAGAAAACAACCCACCCACTCACTTCTGCCAGATATTCCTCGTGTGTAATTATATTGAACCATAGCAGAGATGGAGCTTTCAGCATTGTAGCTTTGCGTTTGAATTAATGGAGTGACTGGTAGAAACCGGTGTCACTTTCTGGGTCAGCAATGACAGGGGAGGGTGGTGCCAGGCCTTCTCTCACAACCAGATAGAGATAGGCTACCAGCTCCAGACCACCCATTCTGCTACAGCCATCCCACTCCCAGCTTCCAGACCCCTTTCTCTTTGTCCCTACATTCTGCCTCTTGGACATCAAAGAAGGCTGGGCAGCTCAAAGAGGGTCCTCTGAGCAATAGTTCTGTTTCTGAGTCTCAGTCTGTTTACTTCAATTGCTGGAAAGTGAAGGCTCTCCATGTTGTCATAAATATGTAAGGGAATATGCCTAAAAGGTCTCTTTCTTACCTTTAACTTCACATCAGTTATATTTCATTTTTCTTCAGCAGCACTAATCCTGGCTTACTCTCAGATAAAAAGAGACCAGAATTAGGCCAATGTTTTAATTTGTGTGATATACAGAGTCTAAAAGGAGATCAACAACTTGAAGTCTAGCTGAAACGAATTTTAAAGACTTCCAGTAGCTCCTGAATGTCCCTCACTCCTGCACTGTTGTGAAAGATCCACATAAAAGGCAACACACTACCCTGAGGAAAAAGTCAAAGGGAAATCAATCTAGATGCACAGAAATGTTAACAATACAGTGTATCTGCTGCTGAGGCTGAAAGAATCTTGTCTTTTATCTGCAGCAATATGGAAAACTATGTCAGAAAGAAAATTTGACTTTCAAGTTGTGATCTCTTTAATTTACCACCTGGTTTTAAAATTATAGCCTGTACCAAAAGCATCTGATCTTACCCATTAGCAGAACTGAGGGCTGGATTCTCCCCCGGTTACTGCAGTACAAAACAGTAAACTTCAGTAGGAAGCATTAGAGTGCATAGAGAGAAAGTTTAACTCCAGACCTTCTAACTAAGCTGTAACCTAGCAAACTCCGAATTCCAAATGGCCACAGCAGACCATTGGTCTGAGCAACCTTTGCCTCACTGTTGAAACAGACTCTCAGGAGTGACCTGCAATCAGGGGAGAGGAATATATACTGTGGATGACTACAGACATGACTACCATCCTCTGCTCTAGATAATTCATTTTCAGTTTCAAACCTCTGCCTGTTCTCAATTTCTTCTGTCAGTCATGATGGCAGCCTCCCTTATATGCTACTTCTCATGTCTGTGAAGGACTCCCAACGGTTCTCATTATTCCACTAGAAGTCCTTCAAAGTCTTGTGCAAAGACTAATGCCTAGAGAAAACTCATCTGGTCAGCTTGGTGATGGGGTTATACAGTGCTGTCAATTCCTTCTACTTGTCTCTCTTTCCTACACTCTCTTACAACATAGGCTTGTGAAGTCCATCTCTGTTTTTTTCGCTGGTACCTGCACAGCAGCCAGCATAGCAAGTCCTCTTCCCTACCTTGGGCTCCTTGCCTCTGTGCTAACACAAGCACAGAGTAACCACAGCAGCACTGTGAGTAGCCTGGGATGCAGCTGAATCTCTCCTAAAGAGAACTCTGCAAGAAGAACAAGCACATGCAGTGTTTATTATCCACAGTTGGAGTGAATGACCTGGTATCTTGTTTTTGTCTTCATGTGGTATTTGAAATAGATAGGGGGTTCTCTTCTCCCTGTTTGACAGCTCTCAGAGGAGTTTAGAACAAACTGTCCAGTTCAAGTGGTACTGGAAAAACCTGGGAGTTTAAAAAGGCAGCTTTGGCAGATAAAGAGTACCCAAATGTATAAAAGTTAGGCATAAATCCATAAAGCATTCTTTTTTGAGCATGCTTTGTCACTTACTTTGTTTGCTGAGCATATGTGGTTCATAAAAGAGCTTTCTCTACTGTACAGCAAGACTATTACAGAAGTGTTAATGACTCTTCTTTGTTCTTGAAAAAAACCACAAAAATTAGTTTCATTTTCAGGGACAGTCACCCTTTTATCTGCAACTGCAAATTATTATAAAGTTATTGGGCTGCGCTACATAGCAGGAGAAAAAAGGAAAATAGCCGGAGTTAGTCTTGTGCCTTCTATTCACAAATCTGTGAGGCTGCCATAAAAGTGTCCTCTAAAAATATCCTTTACAGTGACACTAGGTGGAAGGTACCTTCTGTCTTGTGTCACTGTAAAGGCATGACGCAAATCTAGTAAACAGATTTGTAAAATTTAATGTCTGGCATGGACAAAGCAATTCTAAAAAATAGTAAATCTTCTCCTGAGTGATCTACAGCCAAAAGAGATTTTGTTAAAAAGAAAATAGTTTCACATGACTGGAACGTGATTTTTTACATATATGGTTTTGCTAAGCAAGTGAAAGATTATAATCACTCATAGTCAAACATCTTTAGTTCAAAGTTCAGCCTATACTATAGACACACAGTAATGCTTGTAAAAATTCATAAGCTGAGTAATTCATGACTCATTAAGTCCGGTTTCACATACATTTCAGACAGCATACGTTATAAAATCAACAAATTTGCAGACATGAAAAGTATCCCTATACTCACAACCAATAGTTTGGAAAAAAATTATTATAAATGCATTCTGATGAAAACATTTATGTCAGAAAATCTGCCAAGAATACGTTACTTAATAGGGTTTTTTAGAGTACACTTTGAACTTTCAGGCTATCAGTGATAGCAAGATAAGCCTACTTAAATGTTTCATAAAAAAAACTATGCAAATTTATTTTTAATACAAATACAACCATTATAAAATAACGTTACGATGCTGATCTCTCAATGTAAATATACATTCCATATTGAAAATCAATAGATGTATGAATAAATTCATCACAACAGTTCTGAAAAACAGCCTTTGCTCTGATACATACTCTGCTACTTTCATCACTGAGTACACACATATTCCTAAAATATTCATCTATTCTCAAATCACATTTTACATTCCCAACATGAATCATATTTTCTGCCTGTGAAAAAAGCTACCCAAAAGCAGACCCACTTCCAACTTGACACCTTTTAAACAACCAAAAATCAAAGCACCCTTTCTTGGCATCCAGATCTGTCTGGGGCTGAACGTCCTTAGAGTTTAGTGACTTCCCCGTCCTACCAGAATACCTCCATAGCCATTCCCATGTATAGTCATGGGTTTGAGAAACCCCTCCACAACACACCACTGTAATACATCTTGTGATGCCAACGGGATCTATTTGCCTCCCCATTTCAGACTAGAAAGATGCTTTGTTTAATTTATTTAGTCTTTTAAATGAGCTCTTACCAATTCCTTTCAACTAAATGAAAGCTGTTGAACTGGAGAAAGAGAGAAGACAAATTACATCAAACTGCTAAACTCAAAGACAGACTTTCAGATTTCTGAACTGGATCCCAAACCAGATATGCATTTGCTAAGTTAATAGCTAGCAACATCCCACAAAAGTAATACTTCGAGCTTAAAAGGTTCTAATAACACAAGTACAACCTTCAATCTCAAACCTTACAAAACCAGTCTAGAAGCTTGGAGGGCACTAGAAACCAGGTCTCCTCTGGAGGGTCTAATCTTTAGCTTCTAAAGCAGGCACTAAACCCAGTTCCAAATGTATTTGGGGATCAGAACTTGAACCCTACTTTATTTTCTCTTCTCCAATTGTAACTTGGTCATGGGTAAATTTGTGCACCATGCTTCCTTGGAATGAAGTGCTGTAATGCTGCTCAGCCTCCTGATGCAAGTTTGCTACTTATTCAAATGATATATCACAAAAGAAGTTTATCCGCCTTCTGGAGAAAAAGGAGAAGACTTCAGCCAGACCTATATGCTGTCATTAAGGCTAAAGACCTTATGCTAAAGCCAAGGCCTAAGGATGACTGTAGGGGATGGATACAAGGGCTGGAACAGTTCCGAGTAAGCCATAGGAATGAGGATTAGTGTGTCATTCTGCCGGGCTAATTACATCAGAAGCATTCTTAAAGTCATCAGCTATAGCCTGTCAAAAATGTATATAGATAGATATGCAGATCTTTTATGCCTATATAAAAAAAAAAAAAACATATTTCATATATATATGCATATATATTTAACATCTTAACACACATTTTGTGGTTCCAGCACACATGTTCCCTATTAGAAATTTCTTAATGTCAGTCTTAGCGAACTGGTTTCCTTGCCTTCTAAGAAAAACATCCAAACTGCAAGGTGGAGGAGGAAGAGCTGTACATAGCTATCAGTTCCTCACTTGTCCCTACAGTAAACAAGGTTTCAAAGGATGGAAAAGCCAGGAAAAGGGATGGAGAACACTATTCTTGATGGAAGTGATGGACCCCCACCAGGAGGGAGGCAGGAGGTGACAGAGTAGAGCTGTGCTTGGGGAGGAAGGACACAGCACTCTCATCTTGAAGTGGCATCAAAGGAGAGAGATCACTCTGTGCACTCCCCCAGGATTCTCAGCATCTAAGTTCACCCTGACCACAATGCCTCTGCCTGGGGATTGCTGACAACATACAGCTGCTTCCTCCTCAGACAAGGAAGAAAGCCTCACTTCTGAAAAAAGGAAAGAATTACAACCTTTTTATTTTTTACATCTGTGGACCTGTAAAGAGAAACAGGAAGCATTAATCATCTATCCTATTTTGCAACTCTCACAGCTGTCCAGTTATTCTTTATTTATGCTGTAATACATGGAAGGCAGCACTGCCCTCTCCATCCCTCACTGATATGGAGAGCATCAGTTGTCATCATGATAACTAACTCCAAGTCATTGCCTACGCAGCAAGCTCTACCTCCAACAGGGCTGAGAGCAACTGAGAAGGTGCAAAGCCCACCTTGCTGGAGGCCCTGCCACTTGAAAAACTAACAGCTTGTTGTGACCCATCATTATCAGCCAAGTTCATAACTCCATCTGCCTTGTACAGTAACCTTAGTATATGGTAGACATTGGGGCTACTCTCTTTTTGTGGCAACTTAGTAATGTACGGTCCCAAAGACAACAGAAAATCAAGAAAATACAGTTGCCTGCAACTTTCAAACAGGAATGGAACTTGACAAAATTGGCAGAAATCATTACAGCATTTCCCATTATTGCCTAATAAAGTGGTACTAAAAGAAAATAATTCAGAAGGAGATCTTCCACCCTGCAGCATACAGCAAGCCCAGAGCTACTGGAGTCCTACAATCTACTCCCCTGGGTGCACAAAGAAAATCACAAACTGCTGGAAAGGATTATTCAAACACATTGAGACTTCTGCTGCTCATGTAAAAGAATTCACTTGGAAAAGGAACATTTTCTTTATAAGATCCAGGTGTCACTTCACCCTAATGAACATGACTAAGTATTCTGGATTTGAACAGTTATCAAATGGAGTATTTAGGTATTAAATTAGATTGTGGTACACCAATGGTCAGATCAAAGCAAAATTATTGTGACAAATGGCTTTAGATCTCTGAAGACTAGCAAATCTTTGCAGCGTTTGTTGAAATTGAGGGTCTAAGGGGAAAGCATTAGTGAGTGTTGGAAAAACTGAGTCCATACAGCTATATGTGCACAGAAGGACATACACTAGAGAAGAGGGGTAAAGAAATGTGCCACCTCCCAGTACAGATGTGAAAGCAATCTCTCCAATGGGAGAAAAAAAGAAAAAAATCTTGTTGCAAATGGCAGGAATACCATGAACACAATAAAAAAACTGTTTTGCAAAGGAATAACCCTGTTTTCAAAAACTACAAAGAAGCATACAGAGTAAATAAATAATTATAAATAATAAATTCCAAGATACAGTTACACATACGTAGCTAGTGGGCAAGTCATGAAGTAAAAATACACCATTCCTTATGATATAAAAAGAGAATTCTGAGGGACATACATTGCAGAATTTTAGACAGAAATCCCAGCTTGTTTCACGAAGTGGCATAAAAAGTTGCAAAAAACCCCAAAACTCTTGGTCTTCATGCCAAGTCTGCACCTCTGTTATGCACACTGACCTGCTTTGCAATGCATAGAAAACAAGGAAGCTTTCATAAATGCCAGCAAGCTGTGGTAGGAACCAGGCAAGTAAGATTAATCAGCAAACACTGAAAAGACAGGTGTGTCTTAAACTCTGCCTTTTTGTTCAGGGCTTAGATTCAACACTGCCCAGTAGTAGAAACTCAAGTTTATGGCCTGGAGGAAAATTTGTCTCACCAAAGATCTTTATCCAGCCCACAGATTCATTCCAAGTAGGAATGCATGCATAAGATAGGAAAAAAATCCGTCCCAGTACAATTCACC
Organism: Neomorphus geoffroyi; assembly: GCA_033558235.1. Classification (NCBI taxonomy): domain Eukaryota; kingdom Metazoa; phylum Chordata; class Aves; order Cuculiformes; family Neomorphidae; genus Neomorphus; species Neomorphus geoffroyi. The sequence goes on from JAUMJM010000048.1 coordinate 31,512,094, forward strand.
GTACCTCCAGTTCCTCCCTCCCCTTCACCTATCATCTGTGGGCTCTGTATGATCACTGACTTCATCCAGTAGAATAACTGCCCAGAAAAGACCATTTTTCAGACAGATTAGCTCCCTGTTTCAAATCCGCTGCACAGATGCTAGAGCAAGAGTTGGTGCGTGTTCATAGGAGGAGGAAGAAGGCTTTTGTTTTTTTGGAAATGTCCAGGATGCACCTCAGGTTCAAGCAACTGCTGGTGTACAAAAATCCCAAGTGACTTCATGGAGCACTGTGCTTCTGCAGTACCTGCAAACTCTACCCATCCACCCTATGAACTCACCCTGTGAAATTACCATGTGCTGCTGCTCAAGTCATGGTGACTGCCCATAATCCTGGCCCTTAGACTACAAAAAATAGTTTACCCTTGTTTCACAAAATATTGGCCTTGGAATATTTGTGGATGTGTCTTGTACAGCTATCATGCAGCAGCCTTGCAAAACACAAGGAAAGAGGACTAAAGTAGTTCTCAGGGGCTGTGGATAAGCTAAAATGCACAAGGCTGTGAAACAGACACAATAACTGATAAGAACCAGGGGCCAGTGCAGTGCTAGGCACCCATGTCTGAGGAAGGACAAAAGGCAGGGCAGCTGGAAGATAAAGCACAAATAGCAGAGGTAGAAGATTATCCATGCAGACAAGGACAAGGAGTGTCTTGTGGTGGAAAGAGAACATGGAAAGCAACATGTCCCAACAAGAGGATGAACTGGCAGTCTTCTCTAGCAGGCAAGGAATGCATGAGTAAGGGTCAACATGAATTGCCCACTTTGTGCATAGTCCCTGCAGCCAGCTATAAGACTACCCAGACCCCAGACTCTTACTCCATCCCAGCGCGCCTCCTCTCTGCTTGTTCTCCTCTCAGTCCATGTGGTACTTCATATCCCAAAACACTGCTGGGGACCAGCTGGTCAGAGGGCACAAATCAGATCAAAAAGGTGTTACATGTTCACCCACTTTTGGACAAAGGCTTAGAGCAAGTGCTATCTGGGACGCTGCTCTTGCATTTACTGGATGGATCTGCCAGAACGTAATCTGCACAACTTTCAGCGGGGACATGGAATAGCCTTCCTGACAGTACACAGGGAATGAATTCCAAAGTGAGACTGGTAGGAGGTTTCTGTATGTTTTTGCATTTGACAGGCAGAAGACTTATCTTATATCCGGGCCAAAAAAGGGCAAAAAGGACCTTGGTCACTGGGGTTAAACCACAGACCACAAGAAGGTGCATCACTTAGCTGTTGGACAAAAAAAAAAAAAAAGGCAATAAAAATATTCTTAAAAGATTTTATGAGGTGCTTAATGGTCTGGAACACACCAAGAATGTCACACATTGTAGTGATACAAATCCCAGTTTGCTTCTAAAAAAAAACATGCAGATGGTATACAGTCAGCACTGAGAAATAAATTGGAAGTCAGTTAAACTGGACTAGGTAGTGACATTAGCTACTGTGAAGAATACACAGGCATTAAGTTAGAGGGTCAGCTCTATGATCCTCATAATGAAATCAAACTAGACAGAGGCAGAAAGTCTTTCAAAATCTGTGAATGTGTGAGGTTTGCATGAAATATAGGATAGTATACCAAAGATCTTCCAAAATCTCCTGATTCATTTTGATTGGCACTAAACAAGGAAAATGCCTAAGTGTGCTGCTAATCCATTCACTACTTTCATCGAAGCTTTTACAGACACAACTCATAGTAATGTAGTGGCAAGCAATATTCCTGTGATGCCAAGGCATCTGTGTTCCCAAGCCTGCTGACATGTTTACCTGCTGCAGGCTGAAAGTGTTTGTTTCTCTACATCTTTCATGGGGTATTTTGTTCCTGACAGCCCCATGCAGCCTTGCCTGAGAACTGCACCACAGTGGTACAGAACTTCAGAGATCCACCAGCTTTGAAGACATAATCTTAAAAAAAAAGAGCTTGTGCTGAGGGTGAGACATTCATCAAACTTTGGCCTTTTCCTTCTCAGTTGGGGTCACTGGCACTTTCAGTTTCCTTTGGGAATAGAACTGAAGCATAATGTTCAGGGCAGGGAGGAGAGTGAAGCAAAAGTATTAGTTTAACAATGGCAGGCAGTCAAAGAAACAATAGTACTGTAAGTCTACTTCTGTAAAAGCAAGTTTGCCAGGTCTTTTTCTTTATCCATTTTCCTCAAAGCACATTTGTTTAGGGATGCTGATTTCCTTGTAGTTTTTTCTTTGCCTTTTTTTTTTAACTTAAAAAATCTCAAACAGAAACAAAACAAAACAAAATAAAACAGAACAAGCCTTACATCCATCCCACTCAACCTAAGTACTTTGGATGAAACAGACCCTTTGGGAGCTTCATTTTCTCCACCCCTTCTGCTTTTGTCATGTCCTCCCCTCCTCTGCTGGGCTGTACCTGTGCAGTTCCCAGAGCACGGCAGACAGCAGAAGTTTAATCCCAGTTCAGGGGCAGACAGGGAACAGTCTGTACTCACACCGCAGGCAAGGCAGCTGTAAAACACCATCAACAACATGATTTCAGCAGCAGCAAAAGCAGGAGCAGCACTAGCAGGGGACATTGACCACGTTTGAGCTTTGCGCAGCACACCCAGGTTGGGGCAGCATGCACCTGTGCTCCCCTGTCCCACACGTAGGTCTGAGCAGGTACTCCAGCTCTGCCAAGGCTATTGTTGATTTCCCACCTGTGATGTAAACACTGAGATTTTTTTTCCTCTCAGTTTAAAATGGATGGAGAATGGCTTTTCCTTCTCCAACCCATGCCCCACCGAGTTGAATTATAGCAAAGCATTTCCAGGAAAGCGATCCTGCCATTTCTACTTCCCCGTTTCCTCAAAAGCAGCTGGGCCGGCGACTGGAGACAGTTGTTTTGCATGTCATCAGCACCTGAACCCGGAGACCACCCAGCTGCATCCATTACCGATTTCGCCTGACTAGCCTTAGAGGAAAATGACAGAACAAAGGGGGGAAACCTCCTTCCCCCTCAAAGTCGGGGATTTTGCTGGAGCTGATCAAGCCCTACTATAAGACATCTTTCATGAGGCAGGGGTCCCTGTGTGTTGTCAGGCCTGCTCACAGTGATGAAAAGTCTGACTTCTCCATCTCGCAACATGCTTGCTGTTTAAAAAGATCAATAACAGGAATGCGTATGTGTTGGACTGGATATGCCAAGAGGGGGCTGAAAGGGGAGTAGAAAAGGAGGGTGTCGATTTAATGGATGTTTTCAGCAGTGTGTGGATGTCCTCCATAGACTCGTATATGTAAATTACAGTGATTCATTACTTCAGCAGACACTGGATCTTGTCATGCTGTAAATACAGAACTAAGTGAGACTTGTACTATACGTCATCTAATCTGGCTTTTTTCCCCATTTCTGAAGAAATGTATTGAACTGCAAAAGCCAAGGGCATTTACATATATAAGAGCATTGAGGCTTATTCTTGCATAATAACCTGTAACAAAACCTGGGTATGAAAAAGTATGAGTTCTTAAAAAAAAAAAAGAAAAATACACTAACAAACCCCAACTATACTCCTCTGACAGTCAGTTCCCAATGTAAGGGGTTGTCAACAAAATGAAACCAAAGGTCACATGAGTGAAGACTGAGGAAAAAGAAAGGCCATGAAGAAGGAATGCTGTTTGTCTTTAATAGTGGTGATGATAATTGGAGGCTAAAGATGCCTGATAAGGGAAGGCAGGCAGGAACTGGGATTTTGTGGAGAGATGCAACCCAGGCCGCTGTGCCATGGGGATCCTTGTACAGAAGCATGCTCAGGCAGTGGTATTAACCTGCAGGATGACAGCTCCAGGGCAAAGGGGCACTTCTGAAAGTGTGTGTTGAAAAGTTTGTGGTACTTATTGTCTTTTCGGTCTCACGCTGCCTGCATGTAAACAGCTTCTATGTTGGCTAGTAAATGGAGTATGCTGTCAGACAAAGTTTTCTCCAGCTTTAATGTAGACGTACCAGAGGTTAAAAAAAAAAGCAAACTTTACTCATCCCTAGTATTTCTTTCTCTAAAATATATATATCAGGCCTGAACACATCATTTATTCATTCCTCTCCTCCAAGACTGAACTTCTGGCTCATTGGTGCATAAGGTTCAGAAAGGGAGGAGAGAAACTTTGAAATTAATCATGAAATTTATAGCTAAAAGAAAATATGCAAAGCCCAACTGCATAGCTCAAGCATTGGCTTTCTCATGGAGCGAACAGGTCTTGGCCATTACATTTTATTGTATGCATATTATTTTTACATTTTGTGCTTTTTATAACTGCAGTGCTGGAAGCTGAAAACATCTGCATTCCCAGAGAGTCAGACAGGAGATAACAGGGAAACTGAGAGTTATTATATTCTACAAAACTGTGCAGAATTTTTGGATAACCTCCAGCACAAGTTCCTTCCATTTTTTTGTATGTTTGTTCCATGTTTCATCTGATAGCATTATTTATTTTAAACTGTCATCTTTTTTCCCTCTCACTGTCATCTGCCTCCATCAATTCCTGCAATATACAAAAAGATTTTGATCATTTCAAGATGGCAAAATACTCATCCCTAACTCATCTGTGCTTCCCCTCCTTAATAGAGCAGATTAAAGTCTCTACACATATGTATTAGTATCTAATTATTGGTAATTAATCTCTGGGTATACATGTGTTTTTATTTCAGCTTCTATGGAATGATTTCACAAAGGTTTTTTCTATATCTTTTATTTTTCATGAAGTTAATATGGTGCCCCAGGTCTACATATGGTGGTGGTAAAAGACAAGAAGGGTTTTCTAAACATTCATGTGTTGGCGAAAGAATATTACAAAAGGCAAGCACCTACTCTTAAAATGCTTTGAGATGTCACTTTTACATAAGATATATTTAGAGATCAATACACTATACTATAACAAACCACATCATGTATGTGTTTGCATACAACACACAGGCACACACACATATTTTCCATGAGCCTGCACAGTGGCTAGAATAGCTTTTACAGTGTTGCAAACAGAAAAGAAGAAAATGGCCTACAGAAGATCAACAAGGTCTCTTAATCCACATACATTTTTGAGCTAGAAATATCACTATTTAAAACTCAACAGGAGGCAACCTATACACCTCAGGGAGGATTTTCTGAGTGTCTGTATTTCATCACTTTCATTTTCTGATTCAGGATTTAATGCCAGTGGTTCCCAAAACATTTGATATGCTACATTTGATCCTCTACTCTTGTTTCCTTAAATTCTAATTCTGAGCTTTGAAGGCACAGGCAAAGCTATTGCACATTTGTCTCTCACCCTGAAATACAGCTGAATCACTTTGCAAGCCTAGAAACTGCAAGGTACTAGCGTACATGTGTAGCTAAACAATGCTGTTACAAAGTGGGGAGGCAGTGATAGCAGAGTATAGTAAATGTAAGGGAGTGTAAGAGGCTGAATGACAGTGAATACTGAAAGTGAGCAAGGGTGTTCGAACTTGTGGCTTGAAACAGAGATGGAGAAACTTGATGGAGAAACTCAAGAATTTAACTGCCTGAACTATCAAGTGTTGAATGAACTGAGGCTGGAGATAAAGAGGGAAGAAAGGAAAAAAATGTGGTGGTTGCCCATAATGAACATTATGACTTGAGTCAAAGTATTAGCAATAAAAGCAAATGTTGAAATTGGAGAATGCCCATTCCTTTCTTCTAGGAGGTGAAGCCAAACATTTCAACTTGCCTTTTATCTACCAAAAGAGAAGGGGGAGAATAACTTCTTCTCAAGCATCTTAAATTAGTGTGTCATTTCCAATCTTCCATCCATAACACTTTGTTTAAACAATTTATCCTCTCTTCCTGATAGTGGGATGTAGTCCTCCATTTTCCTTATGCTCATGGCTGAACTCACAGATGTTTTGGCAGTCTGTTACTATAGAGACAAAGTAAAAGAACTATATACATCTGTCATGTCACCATGTTAGACAACACACCCTGGTGCCAACTGCAGAACAAAGGAAAGGTATAGCTGTTATCCTCAGCACAGATCTGTGTGGTTACAGCAGGAACTCCAAAACAAGAACATCCTTTATTGATCTGCTTTTTCCAATGTGACTAGATGCATTCACAGTGGTGACAGGGAACGCCATGCAATGGTACAGCCTTTAAAAATGGCAATCAGTCACAGTCTAAATAGTGGGGAGGATTGCACAAGTCCTGTGTGATAGCACAAGAACTTGTACTGCACTACTCTGTGCTAATGAGGGGGTCAGAAAAGCACGGCTCGGCAGTTTGCTAAGACAGTTCGCAAAGGCAGGGCGAAAAGGCAACGGCGAGCAAGGAGGAAACACCGGTAAAGCATGGTGGCCACTCACCAGAAAACCAAGTCTTCCCTTCATACTGCACCAACTACAACTGAGGCAGCCTCACAGACTGAGCCCCAGTGGGTGCATGCTGCCACCCATGTATCGGGCTGCAGGATGTGCCCCACTCCTGCACCGGTATCTGACACCAGTGACAAGGTCACCTGTGGGGGCTGTCCTCGGATGGAGGAACACCTCCGCTCTGGTAACTGAGCTTAGAGAGGAGGTCTCCAGGCTGAGGACTATCAGGGACTGTGAGCATGAAATTGACTTCTGGACTAATGCTCTGTGATCCCGGTCTCAGCCCCAACAGGCAGACGTGCCTGGTACAAAGGTGGACGCCCGACTCGCTAGGTACTCAGCTGAGGAGAGCATCCCAAGAGATGAAGCAGAATGGCAGCAGGTTCCTGCTCGTCGCAGCAGGCACATCTCCCCTGTCCCAAATCTGGCCCTGCTGCTTCCCTTGCAGAACAGATATATGGGTCTGTAATTGGAACTAAACCCAATTATTGAAAATCCTCATAGCCTGGAAACGTTCCCAAGACTAAAAACAGAGAAGCTGTCGACCAAAACAGTTTCTGTTAAGAAGAAGAGGAGGGTTGTAGTTATTGATGATTCCCTCCTTAGGGGCACAGAGGGACCGATATGCAAACCTGACCCATTGCAGAGGGAAGTCTGCTCTCTACTTGGGGCCTTGGTTAGGGATGTGACCAAGAAACTTCCCAAGCTGGTCAAGCCCATGGATTACTATCTCCTAGTAGTTTTCCAATTAGGAAGTTATGAAAGATCTACCAAAAACCTTAGGGCTATTAAAAAGGACTATAAAGCTCTAGGGCAAATGGTTAAGGATTCAGGAGCACAGGTGGTCTTCTCCTCTGTCATAGGAAATGATGAGAGAAGGAGCCAAGAATTAAATAGATGGCTGAGAACATGGTGCAAAGAACAAAACTTTGGGTTCTTCGATAACTGGTGAATGAACTGACTAAAGAAGGTGCCCCACTGGATCTCCTGTTTGTGAACAGATATGGTCTTGTTGTAGAGGTGACGGCTGGAGGACGCCTGGGGCACAGTGATCATGAGATGATACAATTCTTGCTTCTTGGGGCAGTGAGAAGAGGGGTCAGAAGAACTGCCACCCTGGACTTCCGTAGGGCAGACTTTGAACTCTTCAGAAGGCTGCTTGATAAAGCTCACAGGGAGATGGTTCTAAAGGACAAAGGAATGAAAGATGGCTGGATGCTCCTCAAGAAGGAAATCCTGGCGGCACAAGAGCAGGCCATCCCCGTGTGCCGTAAAATGAGTCAGTGGGGAAGAAAACCATGTTGGCTTAGTAGGGAGCTTTGTAGTGATCTCAGAAAAAAGAAGAAAGTTTATGAGCTTTTGAAGAGGGGCAGGCATTGCAGGAGGACTACAAGGGTGAGGTGGGATCATGTAGGGAAAAAATCAGGAGGGCTAAATCCCAACTAGAACTTCAACTGGCCAGTTCAAAGACAATAAAAAGAACTTCTTCAAATATATCAGCAGCAACAGGACGACAAAGGAGACTCTCCCTCCCTTGCAGGGTGCAAAAGGGGCAGGAGTGATGAGGACAAGACAGAGGTACTCAACGCTTTCTTTGCCTCCATCTTTAACTCCAAGGAAGAATTCCCTAGGGATACTCAGTCCCCTCAGCTGGTAGGTAGTGTTAATGAAGCTCCAGCTGTTCGGGAGGACTTGATTAGAGACCTACTTTGGCCAATTAGACATACACAAATCCATGGGGCCAGATGGGATCCATCCGAGGGTATTAAGGGAACTGGAAGACGTCCTTACCAAACCCCTTTCCCTCATCTACCAGCGGTCCTGGCTGACTGGGGAAGCGCTGCTAGACTGGAGACTGGCAAATGTTACACCCATTTACAAGAAGGGTCAGAGGGAGGATCTGGGGAACTACAGGCCTGTCAGTCTGACCTTGGTACTGGGGAAAGTCATGGAGCAGATTGTATTGAGTGCTATCATAGAGCACGTGCAGGACAACCAGGTGATCAGGCCCAGGCAACATGGGTTTACAAAAGGCAGGTCCTGCCAGACCAATCTCATCTCCTTCTATGACAAGGTTACCCATTTAATGGACAAGGAAAAGACTGTGGATGTGGTGTACCTGGACTTCAGTAAAGTCTTTGACACTGTTTCTCACAGTATTCTGCTTGGGAAACCGGCTGCCATTGGCCTGGACAGGCACAACCTCTGCTGGGTTAAAAACTGGCTGGATGGCCAGGACCAAAGGGCTGTGGTAAATGGAATTAAAACCAGTTGGAAACCGGTCACAAGCGGTGTTCCCCAGGGTTCAGTGCTTGGTCCAGGCCTGTTCAACATCTTTATCAATGATCAGGACAAAGGGATTAAGTGTACCCTTAGCAAGTTTGCAGATGACAGCAAACTGGGTGCAAGTGTGGATCTGCTTGAAGGAAGGGAGGCTCTGCAGAGAGACCTGGACAGGCTGGATCAATGGGCTGAAACCAATGGGATGAGGTTCAACAAGGCCAAGTGCAGAGTCCTCCATTTGGGACACAACAACCCCATGCAGCGTTACAGGCTTGGGGCAGAGTGGCTGGAGAGCTGCCTGGCAGAGAAGGACCTGGGGGTGCGGGTTGACAGCTGGCTGAACATGATGAGCCAGCAGTGTGCCCGGGAGCCCAAGAGGGCCAATGGCATCTATCACAGTATCATAAGGTTGGAAAAGACCTTTGAGATCATCGAGTCCAACCTATGACCCTACACCTACACCTACTCCTACTTGTCAATTACACCATGGCACTAAGAGCCTCATCCAATCTCTCCTTAAACACCTCCAGGGACGGTGACTCCACCACCTCCCTGGGCAGCGCATTCCAATGGCCAATCACCCTCTCAGTAAAGAACTTCTTCCTAATGTCAAGCCTAAACCTCCCCTGGCAAAGCTTGAGACCATGTCCTCTTGTTCTGTTGACGGTCACCTAAGAGAAGAGACCAACCCCTGCCTGACTACAACCTCCTTTTAGGTAGTTGTAGAGAGCAATAAGGTCTCCCCTGAGCCTCCTCTTCTCCTGGCTAAACAACCCCAGCTCCCTCAGTCACTCTTCATAGGGTTTGTGCTCCAGCCCCTTCACCATCTTCGTCGCTCTCCTCTGGACTCACTCCAGCATCTCAACACCTTTCTTAAACTGAGGGGCCCAGAACTGGACACAGTACTCAAGGTGCAGCCTGACCAGTGCCGAGTATAAGGGAATGATAACCTCTCTAGTCCTGCTGGCCACACTATTCCTGATGCAGGCCAGGATGCTGTTGGCCTTCTTTGCCACTTGGGCACACTGCGGGCTCATGTTGAGTTTCCTGTCCACCTGCACTCCCAAGTCCCTTTCCGCCTGACTGCTCTCCAGCCACTCTGTCCCCAGCCTGTAGCTCTGCATGGGGTTGTTGTGTCCAAGGTGTAGAACCCGGCACTTGGACTTGTTAAACCTCATGCTATTGGAGTCAGCCCATCTCTCCAGCCTGTCAAGGTCCTTCTGTAGGGCCCTCCTACCCTCCAGCAGATCGACATTTCCTCCCAGCTTGGTGTCATCTGCGAACTTGCTGATGAAGGACTCAATCCCCTCATCCAGATCATCAATGAAGATATTAAACAGGACTGGGCCCAACACCAATCTCTGGGGAACACCACTAGTGACCGGCCGCCAACGGGATGAGACACCATTCACTACCACTCTTCGGGCTCGGTCATCCAACCAATTCCTAATCCAGCACAGAACATTCTCGTCCAAGCCACGGGCTGCCAGCTTCTCCAGGAGTCTGCTGTGGGAGACAGTGTCAAAGGCCTTGCTGAAGTCCAGGCCTTTCAATCTTGGCCTGTATCAGACGCAGCATGGCCAGCAGGAGCAGGGAGGTGATTGTGCCCCTGTGCTCAGCACTGGTGAGGCCGCACCTCGAGTGCTGTGTTCAGTTTTGGGCCCCTCAATACAAGAAGGACATTGAGGGGTTGGAGCGTGTGCAGAGAAGGGCAGCAAGGCTGGTGAGGGGGCTGGAGAACAAGTCCTATGAGGAGCGACTGAGGGAACTGGGGTGTTAAGCTTAGAGAACAGGAGGCTGAGGGGAGATCTCATCACTGTGTACAACTACCTGAAAGGAGGTTGTGATGGGGTGGGCGTTGGTCTCTTCTCACAAGTGACAAGCAATAGGACGAGAGGAAATGGCCTCAAGTTGTGTCAGGGGAGATTTAGACTAGGCATTAGGAAGAATTTCTTCACTGAGAGGGTGGTCAGGCATTGGAACAGCTGCCCAGGGAGGTGGTGGAGTCAACCATCCCTGGAGGTGTTTAAAAGACATTTAGGTGAGTTCCTTAGGGACATGGTTTAGTAGGGAGACAGACACGGTTGGACTTGATGATCTCAGAGGTTTCTTCCAACTTTCTGATTCTATGATTCTATGGTTCCGTGAGTTAGGTTCACAATCTCCTTCAAACCATGGGTTGGCCAATTTTTTCTACCTTCACATCTGTGCTGAGCTATAAGGTGTTAGTAAACAGTTTGCTGAGATTCTTTAGCGCTTTCTATCAGTAAATACGCCCTCTCACCTGCTGATGAGAGTTTTTTCCCCATTATGAACTAATGCTCTCTCAGAGCAACTACTCCTCTTCCTCTGGTTTTCACTCTTTAAGGACACTTTCCTCTAGGAATATGAAAGCTGAGGAATAAGTCTTAAACTTTATGTAAGTTATTATGATTGTTTTTTTACTTTAATATTCATACTGTGGACAGGAAGCAAATACTTGACAAGCTTCCCTTGGTGGGGTCAGTAAGCATATCCAAATACTACCAATTCGCCCGGATATTGTCAAGGGCAGTGGCTTATTACAGGGGTGAGAGTACTACTTCTCACCAAACCAGTGGCCCTTGGGGGCACTGAGTGGCAAAGGAAAGTTTGTCCTGATTTCTCTGTGAATGATTATACAGCTCCAACTCACCCACATTTTTGTATTAAATCAGAACAGGTGTCAACAGGCTTTTCTCTCCCAGTGCCATAAAGTAAAAGCTCAAGATATGAAAGCACAGGGAAATACAGTGTCCATCATGGTGTCAACTCAGATTAAGAGAGAATACTAGACTACAGCTTAGCTCCCCACATAAAAATAAATTCACTGCAACTTGCACTTCTGACACACTAGTAAGAAATTACAAAAAGACCAATTACACCAAAGAAACATGATGTAGAGTACAGTGCATGCTTAGAGACATATTTCAGTTTCCCTCCTCATCTGTGTTTATTTTTTTGTGCATGGTGAGATACTCTGGCCTAGTAAATACTCTTCCTCAGCAACTGCCTTGGTTCTTAAAAACTGTAAGGATTTTTCATCCATATGCTAAAAAGGAGTAAGTTTTGATTTCTTCGCTTTTGTTTTAGGAAGATTACTTTTTAGCATGTGCCAGTTACAGAAATGCAAACAAGAACACAAATGCTGCCACAGCAGCTATGAACTCCCCTTGCTGTTTTGCAATGACAGTGACTAAACCATTTACAGTCAAAGCTTTATGAATTGTGGAGTATGGGGTCATGTAGACATACGCACACAAGTGCTTGGGTGTGTGTCTGTCTATACGTGCAGAAATCTGAACAGAGGTCAGAAACACTACGCTGGTTTTAACCCTGATGTTAGCACCATCTAGTCATATACAGTTCCAACCATATAAATGTATGGTATTCCCCCTTTCTCACTTTTCCTGGCACAGACTAATGATATGTCTGCTCCAGGAGAACAAAAATGGCAATTACCAGTCTTTTTTCTGTTTATAGAGCACATGGAGAAATATTATGTATACTCTTTTTTTTACTCTTTTTGTTTGGTTGGTTTTTGGTAGGTATAGTGAAAACACTCATCTGGATAGATCAAACTACTTTTATAGTTTTCAAGTTTTCAAACAAGTCCAATTGAGAAGTTTCTGACTAGCTAAATTTCATAATCTTGCAACATTTTCCAGTTATCATGTCAAAAGATTTTTCTTCAGTAAGATACCATAGATGTCTCATGCATATGGATGTAAATCAGACACCGGTTCAAAATCCATAGACATGAAGATTTATTGAAGTATTACAATATTTGGTCATATAGAAGAAACAAAAAAATTTAGTTGTGGAATGAAATAGAATTAATTGAATATGGGAGACAGTCTTTTGATGAGGCATTCTATGTTCCGTCCGTTTGGGCAGACATGGAGCTTATCAGCTACACTGCCTGAAAATACTCAGGCTGTTATCAATAAAACATTAGTGGGTTTTGTTGGGATATGGTAGTGGGAGGAAAATCTTGTAATTAAGCTTTTCTTTTTTTACTTAGGTTTCCGCAACATGTATGCCAGATGCAGCACTTCCTGCATAACTGAAAGCAAAATGAGTTAAGAGTATGTGAGAATTTTAGGCTCTCTGTTACATATTAAAAACAAACTCTGCATACATACATTTATGTGAAAAGTTTGTTTATTTTACAAATATAGTAGCCATATACAGATAGCCAAAATATTTGTTGGCTTAGGTCTCAGGTCACAACCACTTTATCTCACTTATTTATAATATAATCAAGCTTATTGTTTATCATTTTGGGCCCTGTTGAGTAAGAAGTAACAGAGAACAGGGTTTCTCTTCATCAGCCAACGTCCACACTTAAGGGGCGGATGAAACAAAGACAAAAGTACTAATTAGTGTTTATTTTCTTTTTCAAATATAAATCCTTTGCTAGAGAAAAGCAATACTTTTAAACAGTGGTATCACTTATTTGTTTGACAGTAACTAATAGCAGTTTATGGTCTTAGCTTTCTGCACAAAACTTCATGCATATTAAACACCCCAGTCTTCTCTAGCAGTAATGAAGACTCATTGTTGCTAGTACTGGTTTCACACTCTCATCAAGAGCTTCATTATTACACTGCTGGCTTAAAAAAGAGTGAAGCAGTATGGATACACATGCACCAGGCTGTAGGCACAAAAAGTGTGAGGTGGAAGGAAAAAAGAGCATCTGAAAGATGGGAGTTAAAAAGTAGATCTCTCCCCTACTAAATGCAGCTCAGCAGTGCTGCAGAACAAGCATTATGCACACATCAGGAAAGAGAAATGTTAAAACAATTTAAACATTAAAAACACATATGTGTTTTTTAATAAAAGGATTGTCTAGCAATATCTGTTCGACCAGATCAGGTTGGAGACACTTCACAAAATGAAACCAGTGGGGATTACAAATTATGGGGTTACGAAATGTTGTTTGGGTCTCATTGCAGAGAAACTCATATCCATATGAGGTAGCTAGAAAGTTGCCATTGTGCATTTCAGAACGAAAGATTGAAAGTTGAAATCTCCTATTCAAATTCCAACATAAACAATTACATTCTGGATATATTTCTGCAGCTGCATAAAGAGCATTCCTCAGTTCTTGCCCTGCATTTTTGTACTGTTTGAGAATTGACTTTTCTTCATTCTTGTGATGAAGTAGTTCCTTTCAGTGAAGGATGAAATGATGATTCCCATGCCTTGCTCTTCAAATATTTGGAGATTCCTCCAGAGGGCACAATACATAATGAATATCTTGATCATCTGCTGATTCTTTTGGCAGTCCAAGAGGAAGTGACACAGTCTTCAAGTGTAATTTCACCCAGGTTGCCTCTCAGAAACAGAGAGGATGCTGGTCTGTAAGGATCTTTATTTTCCAAACTCTATAAAACATGTTGACAGTGCATATTCAAGCTCTATTAGCTACTAAGTAGATGCCTCCTACTTTCTCTTAGTTATTTCTTTTACTGTGTTTTGTTAGAAAATAAAAATATGTGCTTGAAGCAGCCAGAAGGCCAATTGTGTTAATAATTCCATAAATCATCCACTTACCAGGAACAACATAATGGACATAATGGAGTTCATCTGGAGGGTTACTTCACTTTCAGAAACAATCTCTAGGGCACCAGAAAAAAATAACTCATGAGAAACTGAAGTTAACTGCCAACACTCTGAGGTACTGTACCTTTTCAAAAAGAGAACTGATACTAAATTGCTGTATTAGTTTTTAAGGCTACATTAATTGCTTATTTTGATATATCAATTAGCATCAGTGACTGAAACAAAATGTTATTTCAAAAATACATTAATTTTTGATCACTATGTGCCAATCCAGCCTCTTTCAAAAAGTGTAGACCTTCATCTTTCTTATTGATTATAATCAGAATGCCCTAGTGACTAACTGAGTACCTTAAGGGATTAATGTAGAGAAGCAGACCCTGTCTTATATTTGTCCTAGGAGAATTTACTATATGCTGTTTTTGAAAAACAACAAACCCAAGATTTATGTTTACTGTTTGCAACCTGATCTACTGGGAGGTCTCCCATCCCATGCCAGGAGGAACTGGAACCAGATGATCTTGAAGTTCCCTTTCAACCCAAACATTCTATGATTCATTGCGCAACACTGAGAAAAAAAGGTTGATAATGTGAGATACTCAGCATGGTAAGTCTGTTCTAAGTATCGTGTTGTATTTTTACACAGCTAAAAACCACTCTGGATAGCAATGAAAACACAAGCCAGACACAGAACTTTGTAGGAAAACCAACCCAAATCCATGGAAGGATATCAAATTATCAACAGACATTGCAACTACAGAAAAGCTGCTTAGAGCTGTATACGCCAGTTTTCAAGAGAATTCTTGAGTGAGTTGTTTCCACAGGAAGGACATTAAATCACTGCTCCATGGCTGTGCGTTCCTGCATGCCGAAAGAAGCTGGGAGGGCACTATGTGTTGTGACTTAGATCTCCAGTACAGTAATCCAGATAAGGCAGGTAGTGTTTGCCTGTTCACCACTCATGTGAATATTGGCTTGAACTGCTATGATACTTTATCAGTTTTTCCACAACTTGTACATTCTTGGAGGACAGATTACTCTACAATGAAATAATATTAGTTATTAAATATGGCAATCAATTTATCTGACTGACAGCAAAGGTTACAATGATAAGCAAGAAATTTTAAAAAAAATCATCCTTACAAGAGCAGTGGATTGCAGTTTCCAAAAGCACAAGGTTTGAATCTCGACAGAGTGAGTACTAGAAAATGAAGATAGTATTCAACTTGCTATACACAAACTTCGCAACGGCAACTGTGCACACTCTCAGGGTCCCCAACAACTGGTTACTATAAAATGCAATTTTCATCTGTTGGAAAGAATGATTTTTTTCTATATTCAATCTGATCTCAACACCTATTCCATAAAGTGCATTTATTTTATAATCTAAGAAGGAAGAAGATAATTAGGGAAATTCAAATTAGTACCTTCAGCAACCTGAGAAGCTGATAAAATTAACTCTCAAATTGTGTCCCTATTGCCACCTGCTGAGCATAATTGTTCTCTGTGGGCCTTCTCTGGTGCAGCAGATTGAAAGTTAGCAAATGCTTATATGTAAAAATAAAGGAAGAAAAGTCTTTTTGTTGGTCTTTTTTACACATACAGTAAAAAAGATGGTATTTTCTAGTTCCTGCTTGGTTTGTTTTGCTTTTCAGAAACTGTGGCTGTAGTAGCACAACATAGGCAGTGAAATCAACAGCTGTAATTCTTAACTTGCACAAAGAGAAGGCTTCTTAAAGCTGTACATACATGTAAATCTACCTAAACGCACATTTAATCACTTTTCCTGCCTTTCATAGGTGGGTGACTCCTGGGAGGAAAAATCAATATGTATTCATTTCTGCAAAAGTACCAAAACTTCTTCTGTTATCATGTAATAGCCAATCCTGCTGTAGGAGAAACACAGTAGTAAATATTTATTTGATGGATGAAATGAATGCTGAAATTCTCAAAATAGCTGCTGATGTAAACATGAAAAGATAAACTGAACTTCCATTCAGTGTCACACAATACGCAGCATAATGAATATTGAGAAACAGCATACTCATTTAATGTTATTTCTATGGGTAAATATTGACTGAAGTTGACCTTTATTATTTGATCTTATATTGAATTCTAAGCAGGCCAAGTTGTGGATCTGAAAAAAGCCCTTAGCAGATTCAGCATCATGGGCAAATAAGCTCCCCATACGTGTAACTGCTGGGTACAGCTAACAACCACTGCATACCATGAAGTACCACTTGCTGTATTCACATACGTATTTGTGAGGGGAGGTTCTCAACCAGAGTAAAGACAGAATACAAAAAGGAGATTTTTCCACATTCTTCTTGGTCAGGTGAAGGAAGCTTCATGGCAGTGGACAAAATTAAGAAAGTGTACATAATAGACTTCCATCTCTCTACCAAACTCCTTCAAACAATAGGAAACGCACAGGTAAAGATATTTCATACAAGTTTTGTAATTGCAGTGGCAATAGTTGCACCTTGAATAGTATTAATGAGAAAATAATAACCTTTTCACTGAGAAAGTTGGTTTAGTAGACAAAGCTAGCCATGGCACTAGAAGTACTGTCTAACTAGTCCTGCAAAGTTCCCTTGCAGTTGTCTTGTTAAGTTGCTTCAATCAAAAACTAAACCTCTGCGGATATTACACAAAGTTGAACAACACCATCAAACCATTATTTCAAACCATTTCAAACACCATCACCATTATTTGAACAGTCTCAGGCCACCAAGAACTTGGTGTTTTGAGCAATACAGTCTTTTTAAGATTTTTTCTCTGGTTTTGTACCTTGAAGAAATAGAAAAATCCATTTAGTGTTAGCTAGATGTAACCAACCTGGATCTGGCTACTTGTCTGAGCAAATGCCTGAAATGCCAAACTGCAAGCTGCTAATTTTGAAATCTGACACTGACTTTCTCACCAAGCTCTGAATCCAGAGCAAGATGCGTCATTTTTCTGATTCACTGTTAATATTGTAGCAAAAAGAAGTAGCACTCACCTTAACGATGTGAGTACTAATTACTGTTCTTACTAGGTTTCAAACAAATGAAATACATATAAACAGCTGCACGGAAAAAGAAATGAGTGCATTGAAAAGGAAGAACACCCATTCATAAAACAATAATTTCCTTTCCTAGTTTCTCGCTTCAGATATCAAGCACCCTTTATATCATCTGGTTGTCCAAGTCCTTAGACATATATTTAAAGTTGGCTGACATCTTTCCTAAACTTTTTTCCATCCTCTTTACAGTTTTCTCTCTACATTCTGAACTACACAATTCTGCAATGCCAACATGCATGACAATCCACCATGGT
The DNA here is from genome assembly GCA_033558235.1 of Neomorphus geoffroyi. NCBI lineage: Eukaryota > Metazoa > Chordata > Aves > Cuculiformes > Neomorphidae > Neomorphus > Neomorphus geoffroyi. The sequence goes on from JAUMJM010000048.1 coordinate 31,529,645, forward strand.
CAAGTCACACACCCAAAATACGTGTTCGAACCTGGAGTCTGCATTACATTTGTGATGTACTTTTGTGATGGCAGTGTTACAGGCAGTAGTAGTTGAAAAGATTGGGTGGAAATTATGTGGCAGCTCTAAGAAAAGGGGAATACCAGGGGGGCAGAATGCCTGAAGCAGACAGTGATGTGGCTGCAGTGACAACTTTCTCACAGCTGAACCTTTGCGTTGCCCATTATTGAGGAAATGGTGAGGCATCATGCTATGTATGTGACGGTATCTATGTGATATTCATGGGTGTATGGGCATCAGAGCATGGCCTGAGTTTTTGTACTTGGTGATAGAGAAGAGGTGGATAACTCAAGCTAATTATGCAACCTTGCTCATGCACTGACTGTCCTCCAAACCTAGAAGCAGCCAAGCCAGCGCAGTGAGCACAACCTAATATCCCCTTTACCACACCAGGACTGACGGGCCTTAATTTAGCACTCTGTTAACTGCCTGTGGCTGACTTGCAATCAACTATCTATGCAGCAAGGGCAGAGCTTGCTTTTGTCTGCCTTACAAAGGCAGCCTTAGAAAGACTTTCAGAACAATGAGTGCACTGAGTAGCAGGACATTTTGAGCAGCCAAGAAGAAAACACTAAGGATGAACATTCCCCTTTGGAAATGATAAATCTTTCAAAGTCAAGCCAGAGAAAGCCTTCCCCCAAATCCCGGTCTCCAGTCTGGACCCTTGCCCGGGTGTGCTCTGAGGCTGCGGCTGTCCCCAGGAGATCAGACCTTGCAGAGAGCTGGAGTTGTCTGTTCTGAAGATGTTCACCTTTCTTTTTAAGACCATTTGACTTTGAATGAGAGAATGAACTTCTTCCTTAAGATACTTGGATGGAATAGGGTGAGATCTGAATCCCATGCTTTTCTCTAAAGGCTCCTTAAAGTTTTGTAGTAAAGATATCACAAATCTTCTCAGCTGCTTTGAAGTTTGAAGCATTTTCTTAAACTCTTCCCTAGGTCACTGCTACAGACAGTACAATGGGCCTGACAGGCTTGCTACAGCTGACTTGATGTTCTTAGCAGGGGCTGAAATCTGGGCAAATTTACAAACCAAATGCTTATTTATATGAAGCCCTGATTGTGTGAGGGCATGCACAAGAGCTGAATATCAAGGAAATTTAACAGAAGTTAGGATTTTAAGGTCCTGTAGCAGTGTCACATGTGGATCAGGTCTTTGCGATTTTGAATTCATGTAGAGTTTATGTGCCCATATGCTGCTCTAGGAATATAAAAGCTCCACTGGCTCTCTCACAAAACAACCAAAATCAATTTAGCTAAAGCTGATTTGCCACAGACTTTAGTTTAAGCTGATTTCAGTGCAAGACTGACTAGAAGAGATTTTACCTAAACTCAGTACAGGCTAATGCTAAAACAGAGGCACAGAAAATGACTGATACTAAATTCAACAATTCCTTGTTACACAGAAAACCATTTTATAAGTATAAACAAACAGTCCAGTATTTTATTCAGTTTAGGGTTATAATAGCATTTTTCACATTCTGGTGTAAATGTAACAACCTAAATGAGTGAGACAATGTTCTTAACTGATTATTACTAAACAAATCTTAAGCTGATACAGAACAGGGTCTGCTATTGTACGGTTTCGGTACATCTTTGAGAGACAAAACTTTATTTAATGGGGATATCTTCTTTTAGAAAAACAAAGGGACTAGGAGGGTGGATTAAAGGCCAGAGAAGCCCTTCTAGTCTCTTTTGTCCTTAGAGACAATTTATGATAATGTGGTACGTATGTGCAAGCACAAGTATATTCAAGCAAAGTACAATTAATATTGTACTACACATGCAAATACTGTGTAGTAAGTAAATCCTAAAAACTGAAAACGCATTATAAGCATGAGCTGTAGAACCCACAAGAGCCCCATCACTGGTACTAGTAAATATAGCATAATCAATATGAGGATATTACTCAGCAGTAGCCCAAATTCTGAAAGGAAAGCAGTATATTTAAATTCTTTTCTGTCACATATTCCCAAGCATTGACTCTGAACCTGCAGTGACCAACTCATCCAGCTATCAGATCACAGAACCACAGAATGATTGAAGTTGGAAGGGACCTCTGAAGGTCATCTGGTCCAACCCTCCTGCTCAAGCAGGGCCATCCAGAGGTAGTGATCCAGGACCATGTCCAGGCAGCTTTTGAATAGATGGAGACTCCACAATCTTCCTGGGTAACCTATGCCAGTGCTCAGTTGCCCTTGCAGTGAAGAAGTGTTTCCTGAATTTCAGAGGGAACCTCCCGTGTTTCAGGTTGTGCCCATTACCTCTGGCCCTGTGACTGGACACCACTGGAAAAAGCCTAGCTACATCCTCTTTGCACTTTCCCTTCAGCTATTTGTATACCTTGATAAGATCTTGCACTTGGAGCATCCAGTATGGCCTCCCAAATACTCCAGTTGGGAGAGCTCCAATGCCAGCCTATGCTAGTGGTTTAGGACTCCCACTGCTGGAGGATAGGCAGTAGTATCAACATAATGGCGGGAGACCGTGAAAGATCCTCGCTTCCTGAGGAGAATCGTCCAGGGAGACAAATACTGGGGAAGTCTAACATAAAGTCAGACAACATATAACCCACCCCCACCTCTTGTTTCTGATGAAACACCAGTAAAGGGAAGGGATAGGAAACAAATTTCTGCACAACTGGAAACCAAATACTTTACTGGAAAACATTTAAAAACCAACTTTGATTTTCAGGCTACACAACACTAGCATTCCCAAAGTTGTTTCCCTGCCTCACGCCTTTCCGAAAAGCTTCTTGTTAAGAACTGCTTTCATGCAGAAAATCTTTAACAGTTAAGTTACATGAAAATACCCGGCTCTATTAGCTTTGCAGAAAAATTAACGCTTTCAGAACTGCACACACACTGAGGGTGGCAGCCGTGGTGAAACGCGAGGGGCGCTGGCGCTGTGGCAGAGGGCAGCTTCACTGCAGCAGCGAAGCGCCTCCTCACCCCTCGGCATCCTCTCAGGTTTAGTGATGAGGGCGGCGGGAGGACAGAGAGAGGGGAGGCGGACATGTTAGCGGAGGCGGGTGTAAGATGGAGGCTGCGGGCGAGCGCGGCGGCATGGGGGCATCTGAGGTGAGCCGAGGCGGAGCCGACGACGGAGACGCCCGTCCCCTTCCCGAGAAGGAGAAGGAGGATGAGCAGAGGCTGGAGAAGAAGGGGGCGGGAGTGTGGATGCTGGGGCTGTTAATAACCCGCCGCATCCCGGCGCTGCTCCAGCTGCTCAGCAGCCGCGGTCTGGTGCTACGCGCTGCCACTCCCCTAAAACGAACAAAAACCCCCCTCAAAAGTAAATTAAATATATATTTCATATATTTATTATCTGAATATGTATATATTGTATTTATTGTCTATATTATATATTACATTAGATATCAGCACATTAATTTATACACACACAAGTATATTACAGCTATATCTAAAATAACACAATTTTGAAGATACATATATTTCAGTGGCAGTGGCCGCGACGAGGGTTGAGGATGACGTCACGGGCTTGCAGGGGCCCCCATCCCCCGCGACGAAAAAAACCGAACAAAATTAAAATAATACTGATAATTTAAAAATTAATTTCCTTAATCAGGCAGGTGTGATGCAGCGCGCGGAATCAAACTGCCTTAAAGTGCCAGGACCGCGGTGTCCCCGCGGGGGCGGGGGCGGATGCTGTTTCCACGCAGCTCACGTGGGCGTTGTCGGGCGAGGGGGGCGGTCCCGGCAGCCCCGATCTAGGGCAGTTTGTTCAACTGCGGTAACGGGAGCTCGATGTTCCCGCAGCTCGGGGATTTCTGAGAACTGGGGCTGTGTCCTCAGATGAACCTGGCTGCCTGCTTCCCTCTGCCGCCTTCAGAGCCTTAAAACGGCGACGCCGAGACGGCAGCGGGGCCCAGCGCTGCCAGCACTGCACATCCGCTTGCAGCCCGCAGTGCGGAGCGGGGCTGTCTGCAGCTGGGTAGGGCTGGGAAGCGCTGCCCGGCGTCCCCTCCGCCCGGAGGTGGAGACCCTGGACCTACCTCTCACTTCTGGGCGAGGTCCAGGGTCTCCACCTCCAGGCGAAGATGCCGAGCTAGTGTCAGAGACTGGACCTTCAGACCAAAGATCCATCTCCATCTTCGGGGACCTTCCGTGACACATACGGACCGCGCTTCAGGTCGCTGGATTTTCATCCCCCTCCTTTTTCTTCTTCCCACCCCCTTACCCTTTTTAAAATGAAACATTGCAGACAAGCTGCCCAACAGCGCTTATTGCCTGTATCCCAGCACCCCTTCCCCATGAGAGCTTTCCACGACGGAATGGCAGAACTGCCATGAACTCTTGCGGTCACACCAATGTTAATTAGGAAGTTTGGAAAGCCTTGCATACAAGTGCATTAAACAAACTTACCTAATGAGCTCTGATCCAGTGTTCCCTCATGGAAAGTACAAAAGTTATTTTCTCCTGGTATAGTGCTAGAAATCTTGAGAAACAAAAGGCTGGAATGTTTAAACAGTGTGAGCAACTGATTGAAGTGGAATCACATCCTTTAAACCTAGTCATAAACACAAGATAATCCCCAGTCTACATTCCCCACATACGTTATCTGCTGGCTCTGCTGCTAGTCCAGTTTTCACTAGATGTGTTTGCTGTAGTTGAAGGTAGATGTGCCCAAATAAATGTTAGTCTAGATTTCTGTTTCTGAACTTGAGACTCACACACTCGTACACACACTGAAGGATGGTGTCTGATGTAGGCTATGAAATCCATCTGGGATCCTGGGTGCGTAGTGAGGCAGCTAACCCACACTGAGTTCAATGCTGCCATGGCTACACTGCTACCAGTACCCAAACCAAGTTTAAATCCAGATCCCTAGTACTCACATGGGCTGTAATTTTATTCAGGCATAGACATCCTGCAGAGGTAATCCTCGGAGGGAGGAGTCATCCTGGCTGAGGTTTAGGATCAGCAGGATTGGTCATAGTTAAGGACATCAGCTGTGATTCAGGGGACAGCAGAAAGAGCTCAAGATAGAGACCCATAATCAATGCTGCTGTGCAGAATATGGATGTAATTAGACCACAAGGATTTTAAGGTAAGAACAGAGAAACTTTGAGTTTCTTCTTGAATTCTTCAAGTTGCAAATGGCTTGCCACACTGAGAAAGGAACGGGAAAGGAATGGGAAAGGAACACGTTCTCCAATACAGCTCTGTATACACAATGCTTGTTCTTAAAGCATGTTGTATTTAAGATCTCTAGTCCTCCTGGATTTTGAGAACAAGTGTCATCTGTCAGTAGCCTTCTCCTGTGTGGCTGCCTTTAAAATGGAAGGCTAGTTTGCTAGTTTAAAAACTATTTTTAGAATACTTACTGTGTCTTGCAAGCCTTTGTATATGGCAATAAGCTGTGCTGACTCTTGCTTTCCCCCTCTGATCTACAGAAGTTGAATTTGAAGGCTTCTGTTCCTTCAGATGGCTCTGTAAAGCAATTTTCTGTCCACACTGCTTGTTCAGTGACTGAGATGCATTTCTTCAAAAGGTTAAAACACTTCCCTCCTACTGCACCAGGCTTCACAATAGGCAGTTGCTGTTGTCTGATGGAAGCAGTTGCCATATCTCCCCGATAATATATGTAGAAAATCTAGGTAACACATTGGTATGAAGGATACTTCATACATGTAAAATGTTTTACAACATGTTCGTATTTATGTGACTGCTGAATTACCATTCTGTAATGCTGCCAGAATATCGATCACGTAACAAATTTTCAGCACAGTCACAGGTAAGTCAGCAAACAAGCCATTTATCTTGGCATGTAATTTCAGCCATTTCTAACCATTGATTAGTGCCAACTATCTCATCAGATTGTATGGAGCTTATACCACTGTCTTTTCAAGAGCCCTGGAGAATGAAAAAAGTCAAAGCAGAAACTGGAATAATGTTTGGAGCCTGTGTCTTTCAAAATATTAGCAAATATTAATACAGAGGCAAGATGGATTATTTTGTCTTGGCAGAAAGACATCACAAGAGAAACTTGGGCACTCCGGAAAAGCCCAAGAAAAGCTCAGAAAGCCCACAAAAAGCAGCTGAACAAGGTTATGGCTGACTCCTGCCAGCCTTTACATGCCCACTTTATCCTCAAAAAAAAGTCTTTTCGGTCACAGCAGCACCAAAGGCCATTTACATGAAGAGGCCTTCAGAGTACTAAACCTTGAGGTGTCCCGCAGACTGTGGATTTCTCCAAGTGTGCCTGCCAAGCACTTGCAGAACATACTCATCCTCCAAAAAAGGATGCAGTGTTTTAGGCTAACATCAAGCACAGGGTCTCAGGGTGCAGGAGATTTCAGGGGGAATGGTGAAAAGGAGAGCTAGCATGGTTGTTATTCTGATAATTTCTGCCTTTGAAAACAGAAGATGTTTTTAAAAGCCTCAAAGATAATAAACAGCTCTTCTTCCTCCAAAATAGAAGTGTCTCTCCAGCTCTATAGATTTTAGAGGCACCCTTGTTTTACTGTAATACTGTACAGAGGCCTATGTATGTTAATTTGGAGCCTGAGTCTTTCCCCATCATGCTCTCCTGACATTTGCAAAACAGCAAAATCATACAAACTAAGACAATTCACATCTCAGTACTCCTGATTTATGCACTATGGCACTATTTTTAAAAACATATTGCTTGACCCAGAAAATACGTTTTCATCTTCCGCTTGTAGAGTGTGGGTCTGTTAATCTTTGCAATGCACCAGAAATGCTGTACGTGTTCTGGAGCAGAGTGGAACATGCATGCATTATTTGGGCAAAGATGGCATTATTTTGAGCTGGGTGACTGGAAGCATCTTTATAACCATCTTCATCCCTGCTTGCTAGCAGGACCCCGCCATCAGCACAACTTTTCTATGCAGGCATAAAACTTTTCTCCAGCAGCTGCGCATCCCGAGGGTGAGCTTCGGCCAGGACACCTGGGTGGCCAGTGGCCGGGGTGCGAGACTTCCTCTGCTCAACCCGCCACCTATTTCCACTGAATCTGAAGGTATTCGGATTCAAGAAATCCAGTCATCGTCATGACAATGCGATGTATAACGGCAGCGGAGGGCTTGGCAGGGCGGCCGACATACCGCTTCCTGCGGAAGGCCCCAGGTATCCCTGTCCCAACGCCACTGGGACTGCCCGGTTCCGCTCCGGCCACCGAAACACACAGGGCAGGGGAGGGGCGGGGCCTCCCCGTGGCGCCCGCTGGGTTTACAAGTGCTGTGCTCCCTTCGGGACCTCGCGCTGATTGGCGGAGGCCTTGCTAGTGACATCAGCCGGCTCACTTTCCATTGGCCGGCCGGTTGCTGGGACCGTGCAGCTTCCAGGGAGGCACTTAACCCGCTCGGCGCCGAGCGGCACCGACGCCCCGAGCTGTCCCCCCGTGCTGGCCGGCGCCTGGCCGCCGTCTTACCGCTGGAGAGGCCAGTGCGTCCCGCGTCCCCCGTACGACGGCGGGGGAGCTACCGCGACGCCGCTGTCCTCGCCAGGCTTCGATGTCGCCGTTTTAAGCGAGCGCGGCGGGGCGCGCGGAGTAGCACGCGGCCTGGGGAGGGAGCGCAGTGATTGGCGGACCGGCCGCGCGGCAGACACACCCCCCCTAGAGAAGGGGCGCCGTGAGTGGTGGGGGGAGAAGGTAAACACAGCCGGCCGGCCCTGCCCGCTGACCAATCGGGGGGGGAAGGGGGGCGGCGGGAGTGGGGAGGGAGGCTCCGAACCTGACGTGATGGTACTCGGCGCGGCCGCCCCCGGGCAGGAGCGCACGGGGGGCGCACGGCGGGCACTCTCCTTTACTCCGGCCCCCCACGCCGGCGCCGGGTGCGCTCCCCCCTGCGCGGGCTGCGCGCCGCCCCCGGGGCGCGGCGGTGAGGGACCTGCCCGGCGCCCCGCTATTTAGTCCGTCCCCCCCCTTCCGCCTGTCTCTGCGCCGCGCCCGAGACCCCGCGCTGCGGGCGGGACATGCCTGACGGCGGGGCGGCCAGCACGGCGGGCACGCACTGAGCGCACACTCACACACAAACATCCCCCCACACCCACCCACCCCCGCCAGCTTCTCGTCGTTGTCGTCGGGGCGCGGCCGCACCATGTCGGCCGTCGCCTACGTGGACTTCGTGGCGGCGCAGTGCCTGGTGTCCATCTCCAACCGCTCCGCCGTGCTGAAGGTGCCCGGCGAGGCAGAGGCGGCGCGGGAGCTGCGCGATCCCCGCGACGCCTGGAAGGACTACTGCGCGCTGCTGGCCATCGCCAAGAGTCTGCTGGAGCTGAACAAGTCCCCGCCGCCGCCCGCCCCCTCCGTCTGCAGCGACAGCGTCGAGAGCCACGACGAGGACGCGGGCTCCGACAGCGACACGGCCGCCGAGCCGGGCTGCAGACCGCCCCGCGGCTCTGCGCCGGGGACGGCCCCCCGCCTGCGCGCCGCCGGGGCCGGCCCCGGGGCCAAGCTGGCGGCAGAGAAGCGGCACAAGTGCCCCTACAGCGGCTGCGGCAAGGTCTACGGCAAGTCCTCCCACCTCAAGGCGCACTACCGGGTGCACACAGGTCAGCGGCGACGGGCAGGGACGCGGAGAAGGGAGGAGGAGGAGGGAGAAAGGAGAGAGGGAGAAGGAGAAGGGGGGAGGCAGTGAGCGCTTGTCCTCAGATGAACTCGCCTGGCGCCCCCGCCCCCCTGCCTGTACGCTTTGCGGTGGGTTTTTTTTTCTCTCTTTTTTTTTTTTTTTTTTTTGCTTCCCCCCCCCTCCCTTTTTTTTTCCGCCTTCCCCTCCCACCCTTCCCCGCCGCGGTGCCGGGACCGCCGCCCCGGGTCCAGCGGGTGTGGGCGGCCGCCCCGGGCGGGGATGCGCCAGCGCCTCCCGCCCTGCCTTGGAGCCCGCCTGACCCTTGCGGGGAGCGGAATAAACTTCGTGTGGCTGGGGAGAGGGGTCGGCCAAGGCCGGGCTGGTCGAGCCGGCGCCGCAGCAATCAGCGGGGAACCGGGTTTTCACTGGGGCACTAGGAATCGGGTTTTCCGCCGGTGCAGGCGAGCAAGCGCTTAGAGCCGGGCGGAATCCGGCACGTATTCCCCAAGGGAACCGGGGGCGGGACGGCCGCGCTGCCCGCTGACGCTGCTCCCGCCGTCGGACACCGCGTTCCGGTCCCTAGCCCGCGCCTGCAGAGCCGGCTGCCTCCAGCTTCGCTCCGTGGCCGGGGAGCTGGAGGCGCCGGGGCCGCGGCGTTGGGTCTTCCTTAAACAGAATGAGCTGCGGCCCCGGGGCTCGTCGGCACACCCCCCTTCAGCCGGACCCAGCGGGATGGAGGAGGGGAAACTTGGGAAGCGCAACACCGAAAAAGCCAGCGGCAGCTCGGTCGAGGCGGCGGGTCACTTGCCAAACCGAGGAGATCTGGTCGCCTTCCGGCTCCGGCGAGCTCCTCAAAGGGTTCGTCGGGAGCCCCTCGCCTCGGCTCTTTGGAGGGCGTGGCAGCATGGAAACCCAGAGACATATCTGCTGCAGCGGTTCGTACCGCCTCTGCCGAAGCGCTGAGGGGGACAGCGATGTAGACTTTCTTGTTTGTTTGGGATTTTTAAATTCTCTAGTGCAAGTGGCTGAATAAAAACCTCTGCGTGTCTGAATTGCAGTAGGGGTCACAGTGCTATACATAAGGCTGCTTAAAAATAGCTCTAAATCAGGAGGCTGTGTGAGAATGGAAAGAGCAGACCAAGGGAGTCAACACTTACCTCACGTGCATCACGTTTGTTCTGTAGATGGTGGTTCTTTTTTAGATTTTGTCTGTTGGTAGTGATGGTAAGTGGTGAAGAACAAAACGAATTTATCACACAAGGAGCGTACCACAAGGCATGGCTGTAGTACCCATGGCTGTTTAATGCAGCCTGGGTAGAACATGGCTATATTAGAGCTCCAGCTAAGCTTCCTTTGCTCCAGCCTGTCTGTGCACCTGGATGTATGTGCGCTGCAGAGGAGGAGACCCAGTGCTGGCTGCCTACCTCTGCCCTGCTGGCAGATCTGCTAGGTGCTTGGCTGGAGAGTTCGGGGGAGAAGGAGGATTACTGGATGTGGATCAGCGTTGAGCTCTATGGTTAGACAGTTGAGACTGTCTCCATGAGCCAGGAAAGAGGATGGTCAGTAGTGACCCTGTACTGACCTCAGGACTCATGCCAAGGACTGTTGTGTTACCAGCTCAAAGACTGCAGCTCTGATGCTCTTTTGGAACCTGAATGTAACAGATGCCACACAAAATGTTGCCTCACAAGTGACAAGTAAAACATGTTAGCATCATTTCCACTTATTAGCCTCCATGCTCTGGTATGCACCCCAATATGGGAACCAAACCAGACATCAACTGGGATAGTGTTCTGGATGATGATATGTAAATTAACGTACTGTACAACCCACATGGCTTGCTGTAAGCAGCAGTGTTGTAATAAGTATATCCAGAAGTGGCATGAGGTGTGTTCTGCCCACAAGTAGGTGGCCTTAGATCCAAGTATGAGATGTTTGACTCAGACGTGTCAATATACTGCCATGGTAGTTTTGTGCGATTATAACCACTACAGACATCCAGCACTAATGAACTTTCAGAGCATGTGAACAGCTAATTGTAGCTAACGGAAATGCTAAGTGATACTGCTAATGTTAATTATTTTTATAGATGGCAGAACAATTCCTTAGCAACAGTGGGATTCAATGGGACCTCTGGAGTTATTCTTAACAGTGTACTGCAGAACATTAATGTTCCCTGCTTAGTACTATTTTCTTTCTCTTTTTTTTTCACAATAGTTTCTCTTCTATGTCTGAGCCTCTTGAATTGCTTTCATCTGTCTGCCATTTTTCATCAGGCCACCAACTGGGTTTCTTGCTGCTGCATAACCTTTAGTGGAAGTAGGTACACAGCCACCAGTAAGAGCTTCCTGGTCTTAAGTTTTTAATATTTAATCTCAGTCTCTCTGTCTTGGAAAGCGACTTTAGGATTTCTGTTCACACCTGTGAGTTTGCTTGTAGCCACAGCTCTCTTTACTCACTAACTAAGCAATTTGGAAACCTCAGTGCTATGTAACGGTGGGAATCTAAAAACTCAGCAGACCATTTTTGGTAAGCTAATGCAAACCAAGAAATGAAATACCAAATAGAGGTGGATATGTAGAAGACCAAAGACTTGATGCTTCGAGGTTAGAGGTCTGTATCTTATTGATGACTCTTTAAACTTGGTAAGTTCAAAAGCATTCCGTATTTCAGAGGCTAAAAATATCTGTATAACTGTTTGTTTGAAGTTTGGGACTCTAGTTCAGCTTCCAGAAGACCTAAATTAGCCATGCATCAGGAGTTGGCCTCTGCTTTGACCTTAACAGAAAAATGTTGGTGGATGGCACTGCACATCCTACTTTTGTAAATAGCCTCCTTGCTTGAGCCACCAATCCCACTGAACTCAGTATGACTTAGTTGGGCAGGGTTTGTAGGAAAAAGTCAAAGAAGTCTGAACTTTGCCTGTTTCCCAGTAGATGGTGTTTTCATTCCTCAGGAGGCCCTCACTGTTTCTGTGATATAATCAGGCCATCCTTCATTCTGTCATGTGTGTATACCTACATTCAGAATGTATTAATTTGCAAAGGCCTGGGGATACTAGGACAAGCATGCCACTGAAACTAAACTATTGCCTCTCCCATCCCCTCACTACCATCCAAAAGTAACTTGGAATTTATTATTTAATTCTGGTGTCTTGATCAGGAAGAGCATTACAGGTAAGGTTGTTCTGCATGAGCTGTTTCCAGTAGCATCTCTAAGGTGCATGGTGCTTGGTGTAAGAGCATTATCCCTGACAGCTCACAAGGCAAAACCAGTGTGTTGGGAAGGCAGGTGGATGGATAGCTCTACAATGTGATGGTTTCCCTATCCCTTATGGGATGTTGTTATGGCAGTATAGGACATGTAAATTCTGATGAAGTTTGGTGGTGGCAGGAGCAATTAAGAGTGGTGTGTCTGCTTTGGAGTCTTGAGTGTTGAGATAGTATGATGAAGTCTTGTAGGCTTTCTCTTCATAGCATAGAAAGAGGCCTAGATGTATCACTGAGATGTATGCAAGACCTGACCCTGGCAGCAGTGTAGAGGTCAGGAGAAAGCAAAGGACTCGGACGACCAAGAAAATGACAAGCAACAGCAGGTATGTGGAGAGTTACCTTGAAAATGCACAGACGCCTCTAAATGGGTAGTTTCAGAGGTTTTGTTTTGGCTGTTAATGGATAGGGTTATTGTTAGCCTGAAAGATGTTGTGGGGACATGGATGGATAGCTCAGGAAAGAGGAATGTACAGGCCAGAGGGTTCACAGGAAAAATGAAGGCGTAAGAGAGTAAACAAACAATCTCAGTCAGAAGGCCTAGGCAGGGAGTGCGGAGTGAAGGCCAAGATACCAATGGGAGAGAAAATGGCAAGAGAAACAACCCTTAAACCCGTTAAAGGGCTTATGGCCAGTAAGAGCAGATCCTCTTGGTGAGGGAAGAGGGACAGAGAAGGTACCATAAAACTATTTGGTGAGATGTCTCCTTGTACAGGACCCATAGGAGTTTATTTACCTGGGGAGGCAAATCCCAAATGCTTCTTAGTAGGTGGTGGTGCACATCAATGGGAAGTTCACATCTGCATCAAGCACTTAATTAAGAGGTTAGACACACAAAAACAGTGTGAAAAGTTCTCCCACTTCAGCTGGGCTTTTCAGCCAACTGCGTAATTGTGTAGATCATGACAAAACAATATCAAGAGTTCTGTTACATCTAGCTGCTGGTGGCACCCTTGAGCTCTCCTGGCATTTGGCTCTCACCAGTGTCTGGGAGCAGGGCTGTAGGCAGAGGCATGGGCCTGTGGGTCAGCAGTTTGCACGGTGAAGCTGAGGAGCATTTGAGGTAGAAAGGGAAGAGAAGTGGTGCAGCTGCCTAGTGCTGCAATCTAGGTATCATGGCATCGATCCAGCCCGTGTGTCAGTTTGGTTTTGACTGTGCTGCTTTATTAATTGTGTTCTAGATTATCACTAGCTCGACAGACTGTACAGATGCTGATATGCTAACAACTCTCTGCTTGCTGGGAGCTTTTTTGGGGGGATATTTTGTGGGAGCATAATCTGACATTTAGCATTTTAAGCTCCTCTTATCCAGCTCATATAATGTCAGTTTGCCAGATCCTTTAGAAAAAGATGCAAGAACAGAAAATGGAGCCAGAAGGACATTTTTTACTAGATTCAGAGCTCCATCTGTAATCCCTGTTCTAAAGGGTTAATGCAAGTGTTAAAATTGCTAGAGTTCTAATGGGCATGACTCCAGGTCTCGGAGAAACAGGGTCATGCTGACTGGAAGCCTTGCCAACTGATTAAGGTAGGTAAAAATCCTCAAAAAATCCAGTTGTGTTGCCTGATTCTCTGTTGGTTTTGTGGGTTTTTTTTCTGCTAAAAATGAAAAACTTTAAGCAACTGTATGTGTCCCAGTGGGAAAGCACTCCAGAAAAGTTTGTGTGTTAATTGAGTCAATGTAGGGAAGTACACATGTAGGACAGAAGCAGTGAGCAGGCATTACCTGTAACAGTGTGACTCCTGTTTCCAGATGGATATATTGAAAATGCTGCTCTACCTAGTTCCTGCACTCTGTTGTGCTGTGACATTGAAGACCATGTGGTGGTGGGTGCCACCTGCTCTTGTGAGCCTGTGTGTCTTGCAGCCTCAGCTGTTAGGATCCCTGTGGGAAGATCTTTTCCCTTTGTTGGCTGCTGTGCAGTTGTGCACGAGGCTGCCCCTCATGGCCTTGCACAGTTCCAGAACCTGTGGCTGGAGGAGCAGGGATGGGTAAAATTGGCCAGAGTCTAGGCAAAGCACACTTCAGATCATGTTTACTTTTGGTTACATAGTTGGCTATCTGTATTCAAGTACTAATGACTGTGAATAATGTGAGAGCACTCAATAAATACTTTAAACTTGAGGAAAGAGTCTGTTGAAATACTGGGTAATAAATTCATTATGAAATAACAAAAAATATATTTCTAAATGCAAGCAAGATCACATTCCTCCTTCCCTGTCAGAGCTGTTTCCCCTTAACAAAAATTTAATCATTCAGACAGGACAGGAGCATAAACCTAGTGCTCCTTCAACCCAAGTAAGTGCTCTGAGCACCAGGCTAGGAATCAGTCTATATTGCTCACTTAGTATTTAAGTATTTCTGTAAAACAGAGGGAGTTCAGATGGAGATGACATAGGAAAGGAGACAAGGTGGGAACTTGTCCTGCATACACAAGAGTGTACTCTCTTGCTACAGCAGAGTGCTCTCTGCTACAAAAGTATAGATTTAACTCTCTAGTGAGGTTTGGGGACATTTCTTCTAGGTAGCTTCCCTGGGAAGTCCCCCAGAGAAGGCCCCAAAGAGAGACAGGGAGGGTTGTGATCTGCCAGAGAAACTGTAAGGATGTACCTTGTGTCTGATGCTATGTCACAGAGGATAACAGCAAGACTGAGTCTCACTGGAATTTAGGCTCCCAGCAGCAGTGGGTTTCAGCAGGTGGTTTTGAATCTGGTCTTTGAAAGTCCCTCAGACACCTGCATGTGCAAGCAGCTGTTGAGTGGTGGTTTTGAGGATATCAGAGCAGTCTAAATTCTTCCTGAAACAACACCTGAATCATGCAGTTGTTGAGTGGTGGTTTTGAGGATATCAGAGCAGTCTAAATTCTTCCTGAAACAACACCTGAATCATGCAGTGGTATTTAGTCCTGAGTGCTTGCAGAATAAACCTGTTGCTGCAACTTCTCAGTCTGCTGTCTATGCCATAAACTGTGTCTTTTTAATTTATTGCTAGACCTGATAAGCCACTGTTTAGGCATTGCAGAAACACTTGTTTAGGTACATAGTACATGTTTAGGCATTCTCACCACTCATCTTAGTCTGTGCTGTTTCACACCAGTGTGTGGTAGCCCCATGTTTTAATGATCTGAGTTTGGAATATCTCAGAATAGAAAAAAAGTGTTTGAAAGGGCTCTGGTCTCCCTGTCCAGAAGTAGATGCATAGTTTTTTGTAGGATCAGTCTTCACCAGAATACCTTGTGCATGGATTGATGGGCTGAGACCAATGGGATGAGGTTCAACAAGGCCAAGTGCAGAGTCCTCCATTTGGGACGCAACAACCCCATGCAGTGTTACAGACTTGGGGAAGAGTGGCTGGAGAGCTGCCTGGCAGAGAAGGACCTAGGGGTGTTGGCTGACAGCCGGATGAACATGAGCCAGTAGTGTGCCCAGGTGGCCAAGAGGGCCAGTGGCATCTTGGCCTGTGTTGGACACAGCGTGGCCAGCAGGAGCACAGAGGTGATTGTGCCCCTGTGCTCAGCACTGGTAAGGCTGTACCTCGAGTACTGTGTTCAGTTTTGGGCCCCTCACTACAAGAAGGACATTGAGGGGCTGGAGCGTGTGCAGAGAAGGGCAACGAGGCTGGTGAGGGGGCTGGAGAATAAGTCCTATGAGGAGTGGCTGAGGGAACTGGGGTTGTTTAGCCTGGAGAAGAGGAGGCTGAGGGGAGACCTCATCACTGTCTACAACTGCCTGAAAGGAGGTTGTGGCAAGGTGGATGTTGGTCTCTTCTCACAAGTGACAAGCAATAGGACAAGAGGAAATGGCCACAAGTTGCACCAGGGTAGGTTTAGACTAGTCATTAGTAATAATTTCTTCACTGAGAGGGTAGTCAGGCATTGGAACAGGCTGCCCAGGGAGGTGGTGGAGTCGCCATCCCTGGAGGTGTTTAAAAAATGGGTAGATGAGTTTCTTACAGATATGTTTTAGTAGGGAGACGGGCACGGTTGGACTCGATGATCTCAGAGGTTTCTTCCAACCTTATGATTCTGTGGACACGCTGTCCAAATCCAGTGTCCCACAGGAAGTTACTCATTCAGGTTGTGTGGAGCAAGCAAAGCACTGGGGGAAAAATTGAGAGAGAACTGAAGCCATGTTCTGAAGCCATGAAAATAGCCTACCCTCCCCCCCCCTCTTTCCAATAACAGGGACCTTGTTCTTGACATCCACCTATCCTATCATATTTCAGGAGACTCTCTAAAACACAAGAGTGGCTGAGTGGGATCACAGAGGAAACAAGAGAAAATCATTGTCATCTCTGAGTCAAGGACTGTGGTTCAGGACCAGTTATTCCTAGGGTGGCAAGATTTCTTTGGAAATTTTGATCCCTGGCAGCCACAGAGGTGAAGGAGGATCTTGGGATGTGAGGGTGGGTATTAGATTCTCTCATCTGAACCGTGCAGAGCTGATTATGCCAGTTTTATTTTCTAAGTAGTTTTGCTCTCCTAGTAGCAAGAGTATTCACTATTTGGGCTTTCCATATTTGTGCTTTTTCCCTTCTCCAATATTCTCATCGACCACTTCAGGTTTCTGGCAGGAGGGGTCAGCTCTGCTGCAGTTCAGACTGGCTGGGCTTCAGGACAGGTGCCACAGGAAGGGTGGAAGGGTGGAATGTCCCTGCAGCAGGAGGCACTGGCTAGCCCAGGCCATGTCAGCAGTTGGGCATGCATAGACACCACATCACAGAAGTCAAACTCTGAACGAGTCTTCAGTTTTGGTACTTAAAATAGTTGCTGCTATGAAGACCAGGCAGCCTGATCATACCATGTGCTTCAGGGTCTCAGTTTTTGTAGTGTAAGTAACTCCATTTTCTGAAAGCTAACTGCATGCTTTTCAGACAGTCTCTCTCTAGAAGTGATAACATGGAACACTGGTATGCAGAAAGGCCAATGTTCATACTTATTCCTCTAGTTACCAAGGCCATCCTCAAGCTAGCGAAAAAACCTGCAGGGAGAGGCAGACAGGACAGGTGACCCCAAACTGACCAACATAGTATTCCATCCCATATATGTCAAAGTCGATGTAAAACTGAGAAATCACGAGGGTCATGCTCTCTTCTGCAGTGGCCGATGTCCAGTCAAGACCTTGTTTGTCTGATTGCTCCTGATCCCCAATCTGTGCGTCCCTGAATCCGGTTCGTTAATTCACCTCTCTTGAGTCTGCTCTATAGCATTTATTGAGGGGTGGGGGCGCAATCTCAGATATTTGTACTTATTTCATTAGTTTCTAATTATTTTTATAATTATTAGTAGTATAATTTCATTAAAGCTATAGTTTTAGTTTCCAATCTTGCAAGCCTTTTTCTTCTCATTTTCTCCTCCTCCCCTGGGGATTTGTGGAATATGGGAGCCCAACTGCACAGTTTTAGCTGCCAAAGATTAGTTGGGTCGGGGCTAAACTGTGACAGTCAGTCAAGGATGTCTAATTAGGTGTCCACTCATGCAGCTGTAGCTACAGTCCATTTGGATTTCTACTTAATGTGTGAAGCAATGTCATTACCATTATGTGACAGCAAAGTTTTCTGTGTTAGATAATGCTAATGCGAAACTTCGGACTCATGACTGGGTACAACCTCATTTTTGTCAGCAAGGAAGACAAGTTTGAGTGTAGCAAACCGTTCACCTTGACCAGACTTCTGTCCACACGAGTGGCAATTTCTAAATATCTTTGGAAAAGCTGATCTTCAAACCATTTTAGTAATTAATTAAAAATAGTACTAGTAAAATCAGAAGCTCATTGTGTTCCAGTCCCAGTATACATCTTGTTACACGCCAGAAGAGTTGCCCAACTGTGTGATCATCAACTTTGTCTTGAGCTTTTTCAAACACAGCCTCCCTTCTCCCAGCAAAAAAGTCACTCAAAACTTCTCTATTCCTTGTTCATCCAGACAAATATATCCTGTTAAAGCTACCACAAACTGCATCTCCTAACATTGGTCATCTACATCTAAAGCAGCATTTGTAGTGAGAAGGCAGATGAGTCAGGATGCCAGGGCTACCTGTATTGTAAGTCTGCTAATGCCCACTCTTTTTTCTTTTTTTTTTTTTTTTTTTTTTTTTTTTTTAAGAAACCCTTCCTGCACAGGACTAGGATGTGGGAAAATCTGAAATGTCCCAGGGTAGGGTGGAAAAGCTAAATAATTTACTATCTACTAAGAATAAAATGGAAATGGATTAAAATAAAGTGGACTGCCTTAGGTCATACAAAGAGCTTGGATTACAGAGTTTAAACTTGCAAAGAAAGAAGAAACTAACCGTTAGAGGTAGAGGGTACGTCAGGTGAAGCAAGAGAACAAGGACTGAAAGGATCTGCAATTGGCCTTTCTGTCCATACAGGATTTAAAGCAAACCAGGGCTGCAGGACAGGAGTTCTTTAAACTCCAGAGAAGACCTATGGAGAGCCACTTTTAGCTTGTGCTCAGCATAAACTGTTACCCACTGTGTTCCTGGTGGCACATGGGGAAGAATGGGAATTCTGCAGATGCATCTACTCTTAGAACTGTAAATCAATTTGTTTCAGCTGTTACTTCTGTGTGCCACCCTGGAGATATATATATTTAAGTAAAATTATTTACATCTTTTATCTCTTGTGTTCACACATAATTTTAAGGTATCGTGATGTACCATTGACCATTCCTTTATATCTTGATGGAAATCTTATCTAAGGCATATCTGCAAACATGAAAGGCATGCTGCTACCAAAACAAGTAATGTATAATAGCACCCTGTTTTGGTAGTTCATTCTGCTGATTTCAACTTGTAGCATTACTACTCCCAAAACTAAAGGGCAAGAATATTATGGAAAATATACTTAACAGAAATACATTATCTCCAGATGGAGGCAGCAATAGCTTGCATCGCAGCTCTGTGCGCCATTGCCTGCCAGGCGTGTATGAGTTGCAATACCTGCTTGCTCTGTGGACTCCTCCACAAATATCTGTGCTGCTTTAAAACAGTGTTTTAATTGCAACCAGGAAATACAGCAACCAGCTTTGCTGAGTGGACAATCATCACATGTCATCAGGCATCTCTGACTTGGCTTAAAAGCCTCCCAAATGCGTACTTTACTTGTGCTCTGCACCTATAACATCTGTCACTGAAGCACCAACCCTCTGAACTGATGTGAATTGTTAGGGCTTTGTGACTGAGTGGAGCAGCAGATCCTCAGGCTCAGAGGCCACCCCTGAGGGGCTGAAAAAGCCTCCATCCCCCTTGTCTTTCTGCTTTGAGAAGTCTGGAATTTAATGCATCCTGGTGCCAGGGATTATGCTTGGCCTGCCTTTATATGTACAATTTCAGTGTGGCTGTGACAGCCTTGGTGAGCTTGTGTGGCTGAGGTGGTGAAGCCATTCTCTGCTACTGTTCCTGGGTGCTCACCAGTGGGTGGCAGTTGCCAGTGGTAGCTCTTGTGCGTCTGAGGGAGTGCAGCCACTCATCTCTGGCAACAATCTGCTGCATTCACCATCCCAGTACATGGCAGTACTCCCTGTCAGTAGCAGGGCATGCCTCTGCTGCACCATGATCCCTGTGGCCTTTGGCACTCCCCCTGCTGAGCTCAGGGCAGATTCCATGGGGAGTGCAGTGCGGAACATACACAAGGGATCCTGCGTGAGGCCTGCCCTTCCCCAGAGCTTTGTGGTTACACTGCGTAACATAAAAGCCCTTTCCCCTGGCACGTGAAATGATTATGTGGGGTAGTGATGGGGAGGTCACATTGCCCCCATTGTGTTTCAGAGGGAATTCTGGTAACAGATACATTTTTTTTCTCCCCACTTGCAATTCCAGAAAGGGAAGGGGTGCGGAACCCTGTGTCTTAAGGGCTGCATGTGGCCGTATTCAAAACACTGCATTTAGGCATCTGAATGGGATACTACTGTGCCTAGAAATGTAGGTGCTGCACCCCAAAGACAGTGATCCTTGTTATCCAGCCTGGGCACCCAATCTCCCTGTAGTACAGTTAGACACTTCTGGAGACTAAAGAGGTGTCCTGAGGTAGATTGCTGAAAGTGTGGCTTCTGAGGACGGAGCAGGATGCCTGAGCTGCCCCCGTTGCTCTACTGTAAGTGCCTGACATAGAGCCATATACTAGATGCCTCCACACATACAAGATGTATAATACTTCTCCCACGTTCCCAAGAGGAGCTATAAAGCTGTTGTGCACTTCCCACTGCTGCCAGCTTTTAGGAGCTGTGACAGAAACCGTGAGATAGATAGCAAAAGAACTGTACAAGTGAAACGTTTGCCTGAGCTGCCAAGGGCAGGCACTGGGCAGGTCAAAGCCAGGGGAGGAGGTGGGCACCCATGTGAGTGCTCTCTACAGCTCCTGGTGCTGCTTGGCCTTGTAGCTACGGTCCAGGCCTTCACGCATGTGTGAGCCTGTGTACCATTTTAATTAGTTTCTTTTATACAGGCAGTGGTTGTTAGATAGGCTTCCAGCCATGTCTGAAAGTGTATAGCAGGGAGCGAAGAAACCCATTCATGAAAAAAAAATAGCCCCAGTTCAGGATGTCTGGCAGCTGTGCCTCAGCTGTGCTCAAGCACTGGGCTTTCTTGATTTCCATTGCTTCTCTGCATCCTTCTTCCCTGACAGAGGACCAGCATCTCTGCGAAGTGAGGGAAGAAGGTGCAGGGGAAGCAGCTGTGCTGTGGCTGCCCAAGGGGCTGCTGCAACCTGCACTGTCTTGCTTGTCCAGCTGCAGCTGTACTGTGCGCTAGTAAGTCTGGGACAGAGCAGCGACCTGTCAGGGATCGTTGTGTCATTAGGAGCCTAAACCAGGAAAACGGCTGCATTATTTAAGAGAGACTCACTAGGGCTTTCAGGGCCCATGGTATAGCTGTGTCTCAGATTACCTGGTGCATCCTCATTCTTTTCAGCCTTTTGAATGCCAGCAGTCACTTCCCCCAGTTCCCTTTGTCCTCCAAACAGCTATGCAATACATTCCACTGCTGATTGTCCTTCTGGTGTCTCAGCTGTTCCCTTGAGCCCTCAGTCTTTTGTCCCTGCAGTTGTATCTGGGAAGGGCTTGTTAGTGATTCCTTTATTTTCAATGTGTAAATGTAAAGTGGACTTGCCTGTTGTGCCAAACTTCACATTACCAAAAAAATGTGAATTTTATATTCTGTAAGCTGTAATTTATATTCCCTTCAGGAGACTCTTAAGAAGGGGAATTAAGACATCGAACTGCAGCAGTGTGTCTGTGACTTTTGTGTGAACTGAAACACCTTTGACTTCCATTTGTGCTGTGGACTAGGGTCACCTTTGCTAGTCGAGAGGTGTTTGGTCTGTGCGTGTAGACAAAGACTGTGCAACCTGCACAGGTGAGCTGTGGGGATATGGGTTGCCCGAAACTGTGAGTCCAGTTCAATCTTGTTTCTACAAGGAAAGGTGTGGTGTGGTTTAGGTTAAGGTGTTTGGTTTGGTTCTTCTCCATGTAGCAAACATTTATACTGATGAAGCTGTGAATAACAAAGTAGTTTTCTTCACATTGAATCTAAGCAAGGCCATCTAAGAGGCTGATGGGAGACCTATACTCTCTGGAGCAGCTTTGATTTCTAGGAGAAGAGAGGAGGGCGTGGGACTTCTCTCTGCAGCCACAGTGGTTTTGCTGTAATGTGTTTGCTGCCCTAAGGCTGCATCGCTCTCACCAATACCTCCTTGCTCAGTTATCCCTAGGCTGGAATGACTTGGTCTGAGTGAAAGGTTTCTGTTGGCTTCTTTTCTAATGGTTACAAATTATTCTGTTCAGCCGAATGGAAGTGTCAGAGGAATAATACTGACACTCCTTTCCCAAACCGCCGTAGTGAGCCCAACATGAAAAACACACAGGCACAGGCAGAGCTTATCTTTTGTTTTGATAGACTTTGGGGTTATGTAAGGTTCTTTACTGAGTGTGAGTTTCATGCAATTGGAGTGGGGTTTGGCTTCTGCTGGAGGTGAGACTGAAACCTAATGAAGCGAGTCATCTCTACAGACTCTGGCACCACAGCAGGAAACAAAAGCAGCTTTTTCTCCTCAGCAGCATGTTCCCCAGCTCCTCAGCAAAGCTGCTGCATGCAGGTCTGCATTACTTCCACCCCCTAAATCTCTTTTCATTCTTCCCTTCCTGCAGGCGAGCGACCATTCCCCTGCACATGGCCTGACTGCCTTAAAAAGTTCTCCCGCTCTGATGAGCTCACTCGGCACTACCGAACCCACACCGGTGAGAAACAGTTTCGGTGTCCGCTCTGT
Source organism: Neomorphus geoffroyi (assembly GCA_033558235.1). Lineage (NCBI taxonomy): Eukaryota > Metazoa > Chordata > Aves > Cuculiformes > Neomorphidae > Neomorphus > Neomorphus geoffroyi. The sequence continues at coordinate 31,551,794 of JAUMJM010000048.1, forward strand.
GAGAAGCGGTTCATGCGGAGCGACCACCTGACAAAGCATGCCCGCCGCCACACCGAGTTTCACCCCAGCATGATCAAGAGATCCAAAAAATCCAGCTCCAGCAGCTCCTTGTGAAGGCAGGGCTGGCCTGTGGAGGAGCGTGGGAGAGAGGCAAACTGCAGTGAGGATGCAGGCAGTGGCACTGGAGTGTGAGCATCCACTGTGGCACTGGTTGCCCTCGCTGCCTGAAAGCACATGTAACCAACATTAAAAAAAAAGAAAACATACTCGGTGGCCTGCCTTCCTGTTCCTCCACCTCCCCACCCGCACTGGGAACAAGTGGAGCAAGTGGACTATGGGGATGAAAGGAGGGAGGGGATAGCCAGCAGTGGAGGTGACCACCTCCTGTAATGTAAAGCACTGATGCTGGTGTACATATGTCTGACCTGATCGTCTGGCCTGTGCTACCACAGTAGCCTGACCTCAAGGTCTTTGTAATTGCTATCATGAACATGTTTTATTGAACGTGTAATGCTGCTTGTATTTAGAGTTTGTCGAGTAAAACCACTTTCCAAGTCACATAAATAACTTTCCCATAAGAACTCCATAGCACATTGTAGAAGTGGGTTTACTTCTGTCCCAGAATGATCCTGCATTTAAAGAGACTGTTAAGAGAAATGTTACATATGTTACTAGTAGCATCTGATTGATAGACTGAGGTAAGGTGAATTTATACTCAGAAGGCCCATTAATGTAAATGGGTCTTTTTAATTTTTCTTTATATTAACCATACTTTTGAATATAAGCTGCACTTTTTCAGTAAAAACCTGTATAATCCAACCAGATACTTAAAGCAAAAAAACCCCCACAACAGCGTAATTGTTTTTCGGCAGTATGTGTATTTAGCTCTGTTATTCACTCACCTGTAAAAATACATGTCAGCCTAGATAGCGTGGCAGGGATGTGGGAGCAGAAACATACATCTCTCAATTGATCCTATACTTTTGCCAATAAATACAGTACTGTACTATAGAAATGCCACTAACAGTGCTTTTTATTTTGTTTTGTTTGAATGGATACGTAACAATAACTACCATCTTTATAAACTGCTGCTTTTTTAAAGGCTTTTTTTCTTCCTGCACTTGCCTTAAAGATTTATTCTCTTCATACGCTTGCTTAACTCCCATGGAGTCCTATGGGAGTTGTGTGTGCTTATGAAGAGAGTAGACCTTTCCTTAAGACCACTCTTGGTTGCTGTTTCTGTAAACTGTGGGGAAAAAATCGTGAGTGGAGTACAGTGTGTTGTAAAACTCCTTACGGCATAAGCCTTTCTTGGTACTTTGTGTTGTACCCATCTCATGCGTGGCATGTCAAACCCTGATAAATGTAATGTTACTTCTATTTTAAAGGTAGTTTTTGCTCTTTAATAGGAGCAAAAAGATCAGTGAAGGAAAACTTTTAGGTCATGGTCATTAGCCAAGTATTTCATTACATTAATTTTTTTTAATGTTAAAAGCATGAACTGTTAGGGGTTATGAGTGATTTTTTTCTTTCCTCTCTTCAGCTGCTTACAGGGGGAGAATTCTGTTTACGTGTTATTTTTTCCAGAAACATTCTTTTCCTGTTTGGTTTTAACCCTTCCTCCAGAAGAGGAATAGGAGGTGCAGCCCTACTATAGAGACTTAAAGTCAAGTTCATCTTGTCAATAATCACACTGAAACCCAAAGTGTTTCCACTGCAGATGAATTTAGGTCATCTTGTAAAATTCTGTACATAAAAAATCTTGTTAGTACACTTGCAACTACAGTACCTTATTGTTTTACCTGATAAAAAGCTTGCTTCCTAGTAATGAACATAAAAAAATGAATTCAGAGAGTAGAGTGTTTTCTTCTGCAGTTGTATAAAGGCTTTTAGCGTTAGAAATCAGTTTGCATATAGTGTTTTTACCTGTGTAGTTCATGGTCAATTCTGTCTATGTGAAGAGAACTGCTTGTAAGGCATTAGGGATATTGAGCAGTCTATGGAATAAAAAGGGGATGTGTTTTCATCAGGAAACCAAGCACACTTTCTACCTCCGTTTCAGCTTTTTGAAACATTTATTTTAGAAACCAAACTTTAATTTCTGGTGTCCAAATTGAGTCATAGGGACATAATGTTCTTCCTAATAAAAATAGGTAGCCTCAGTGTTTATATTGATCTAGAAATACAGGAAGTGTTCTGCTTACCATTACTGTTAATGCTGCCTTGTTGAGTGGGGTCATGGCCACATGAGCCCGGTGAAATTCAAAGGTGCATGCACATTCATCTTCATTCTTCTCTGTGAAGATCAAGAAAACTTTAAAGTCCGTCCTGCAGTCTGGATTGCTGCCATTTTGTAGGACAAATGGAGCACTTGGAAAATTAAGGCCTGATCCTGTGAAATACAGCACACTCTCGCACCCTAGCCACCACCATGGGACGCTGCAGCTCCTGAATCAGTACATAGGTGTTTTGGTCACTTAGCTACCAGGATCAACCAATACATGGAAGTATATGGCCAGATTTATGGTTTCTACCTTGCATATTTGGGGTAAAATGCACATTAGAGAAACATCATCGTGCCTGCAAAGTCTGAAAATCAACAGGCAGGGGGTACTTTGGTCCATGGGACAATGAGATTTACAGGTGCAAGTCATCACTATGTGTGACAAGATCCTGTTTCTGAAAAAACCTTCCTAAGTGGTAACCCACTTGCTCTATTTCAGCATTGGACAGATGGGATTAATGTGATTCATTAACCACTAACAGAATGCATTGAGAATGATCAGGTTTGGAGATTTCATTTTATTGGGTTTTTTATTTGGGGATTTGGGGAGTTTTCTTTTAGCAAAAGCAAACAATGCTCTAACAAAAACTGCAGGTTAGTTCTTTGCATCTTAAAGTTAAGTTTTGAAGAGTGTTGGAAAAGGAAAGGAAAATCAGGTTCTCTAATACTATATGTACATGTACTATTTTGGAAATACTGATGTTAGGACAGCTCCTCTCCTTGGTTAAGAAGGCCCATTATAAAGAAGTCATGGCTTTAAAGGTATAGCTATATAACATACTTCTTTGAATAGTTTTTCATGACCAGTATTACAGATCTATTTTCAGTTTGCAGATGGACTTAGCCCAAAATACACCGGACTGGACACATACTTCAAAATGCAGTTTTACAGACTAGTGATCTCTAACACTGTATAATACCAACTTCCAACAGTTTAATCAGTTTTAATTTTGTACAGTATTCGTATTCTTTATAAGTTATTTTGCTGTCCTGTTTTGTAAATCACATGAAGTTGTAAAAAAAAAAGAAAAAATGTAGAAGTGGATTTTTTTTGTACATATGTATATAAATATTGTCCAAATAAAGAAAAAAGGACTTAAAAAAACCAAACCAAACAAATGTTGTTTTGAGTGATTGGAATCAAAGAGTGGTCATGTATACCAGTCTGAATGATTATGAACAAAATACCGCTGCATGTGATGATTTGTGAATTGAGTGGTGAACTAGCTTTAAAGGTCTTGATGTTGCTAGTCATTATTTAGCTTGGGTCATGTTTCTTGACTTTTCCAAAGTGTTTTCACAGGTATTCCTTTTGCTGCTACTGCAGGGAGACAGACACAACTTGCAGTGGGGGCAAAGTGTCCCCTCTCCAGCTCCCAGCGAGCTTTTTTCCCATTGCTCAGTGGCTTTTGAGCTCAGACTGTCCTCTCCTTCTCACTGTGCAGCTGCTCCACGACAGAATGATGCTTCAGCCTGCACAGCCACACTGCCTTGAGATTTCCATGTGTTAAGAGGGGTTGCTACTGTAAGGAGAAAAAAAACATCCACTCAGACTCTGAAGGAGGGAAAGGCAAAGAACCCTGTGCAGAAAGCTCACTGGCATTTACAGTCACTGCCATTAGGGTAAGCAACTACTTACATAAACTAAATTAACCTGGTACATGGGAACGGTGCTAGGGTATGACTGCAACATGAGAGCCTGGAGCTGAGGGAATGTGTAACCCTCAAGCAATGCAGGCAGAGACAGAGGGGTGGAAAGGTGCCATCTGTGTCTAGAACAAAATTGTGGGCAGCCTCCAGATTTGACTATATGCCGAGTAGTGACTTTTCAGTCCTCAGGCTGGATGGCCAAAAGGCAAATACAACAAACTCAGCGTAGTGTTTTCTTTTTTTAGCTTGTCCTTGATTTTAGGAATAAGGGACACAGGGCTGTGGCACTGGCCTCATTCCCCTAAAAATCCCATCATAAAGGACTTATGTATATTTAACATTCTTCACCTTAAATGTTTTAATATTTGTCTTTAGTATTGTAATTGAAACAGCTACAAAAATCTCCCTAGTGTAGAGAAGGCCTTAGCCTTAGGAGGATGCTTCCATTGAGATCTAATGCACTCTATAGAACAGTCTTGCCAGAAGTGATGTAAATTTTGGCTGGAATATGTATGACATGTGAAGACTGGGTGCACCCCATTGGATGCGAGCAGATTTCAGCAGGCATGGAGGGGCACAATCCTGCCGGCTGATTCAAAGAGCACAATTTCTACAAGGTGAATTTTCATTTCTCCTCTCTGCTGAGCACAGAAGAAAGGAAACATGCCATAAAAAATCCATAGAAGTCCAGTTAAATGTCTGCAGAGGCGTTTTGAGTGCTAGGTGCCTGCTAGGATAACTAGAACGACTTTCACATCCGTGGGAGTCTAAAATAATGTTCTTCAGCACTCATTTGTTCAGGGCAGAGGAGTCAGTGAGGTTTCGTTCTGCAGCAGAACTGCATTACAACTGCTATTTTGCTTTGGAAACAGAATGTCTTCTAGATTCAGCTCCTCACACCTCCCAGCCACGTCTGACAAATTACAGTATCAGTATCATAAGGTTGGAAAAGACCTTTGAGATCATTGAGTCCAACCTATGACCCTACACCTACTCCTACTTGTCAATTACACCATGGCACTAAGAGCCTCATCCAATCTCTCCTTAAACACCTCCAGGGACGGTGACTCCACCACCTCCCTGGGCAGCGCATTCCAATGGCCAATCACCCTCTCAGTAAAGAACTTCCTCATGTCAAGCCTAAACCTCCCCTGGCAAAGCTTGAGACCGTGTCCTCTTGTTCTGTCGCCGGTCTCCTGAGAGAAGAGACCAACCCCTGCCTGACTACAACCTCCTTTTAGGTAGTTGTAGAGAGCAATAAGGTCTCCCCTGAGCCTCCTCTTCTTCAGGCTAAACAACCCCAGCTCCCTCAGTCGCTCTTCATAGGGCTTGTGCTCCAGCCCCTTCACCATCCTGGTTGCTCTCCTCTGGACACGCTCCAGCATCTCAACACCTTTCTTAAACTGAGGGGCCCAGAACTGGACACAGCACTCAAGGTGCGGCTTGACCAGTGCCAAGTATAAGGGAATGATAGCCTCTCTAGTCCTGCTGGCCACACTATTCCTGATGCAGGCCAGGATGCTGTTGGCCTTCTTTGCCACTTGGGCATACTGCGGGCTCATGTTGAGTTTCCTGTCCACCAGCACTCCCAAGTCCCTTTCCGCCTGACTACTCTCCAGCCACTCTGTCCCCAGCCTGTAGCTGTGCATGGGGTTGTTGTGTGCAAAGTGTAGAACCCGGCACTTGGACTTGTTAAACCTCATGCTATTGGAGTTAGCCCATCTCTCCAGCCTGTCAAGGTTCCTCTGTAGGGCCCTCCTACCCTCCAGCAGGTCGACACTTCCCCCCATCTTGCTGTCATCTGCGAACTTGCTGATGAAGGACTCAATCCCCTCATCCAGATCATCAATGAAGATATTAAACAGGACCGGGCCCAACACCAATCTCTGGGGAACACCACTAGTGACCAGCCGCCAACGGGATGAGACACCATTCACTACCACTCTTTGGGCTCGGCCATCCAACCAATTCCTAATCCAGCACAGAACATTCCCGTCCAAGCCAAGGGCTGCCAGCTTCTCCAGGAGTCTGCTGTGGGAGACAGTGTCAAAGGCCTTGCTGAAGTCCAGCAACACTACATCCACAGCCTTCCTCTCATCCACCAGGCGAATCACACGGTCGTAAAAGGAGATCAGGTTGGTCAGGCAGGACCTGCCCCTCCTAAATCTATGCTGGCTGGGCCTGATCTCTTGCTCATTCTGCAGGTGCCGCATGATTGCACACAGGATTATGCGTTCCATAATTTTACCTGGAACCGAGGTCAGGCTGACAGGTCTGTAATTACCTGGATCGTCCCTGCGGCCCTTCTTGTGGATGGGTGTCACATTGGCCAACTTCCAGTCATCTGGGACCCCTCCAGTGAGCCACGACTGCTGATAAATGATGGAAAGCGGCTTGGCAAGCTTATCCGCCAGCTCTCTCATCACCCTAGGGTGGATCCCATCTGGCCCTATAGACTTACGAGGATCCAAGTGGCTCAGCAGCCACTGGATCTTCCTCCTGGATGACAGCAGGGCTATATTGCACCCTGACCCCATCCACCACTTCAGAAGACCAGTTGTCCAGTGAACAACCTGCCTTACTGTTGAAAACTGAGATGAAGAAGCCATTAAGCACGTCAGCCTTTTCCCCATCTTTAGTTACTATATTTCCCTCAATGTCCGATAAGGATTGAAGATTGTTGCTGCCCTTCTTTCTGCCATTAATATATTTGAAAAAGCACTTCTTGTTGTCCTTAACACAAGTGGCCAATTTGGGCTCCAGCTGGGCTTTTGCCTCCCTAATTTCCTTCCTACACGACTTGACAATATTTTTGAACACAATCTGACTTACCTGCCCTTCTTCCCAAAGGTGATACACCCTCTTTTTCTCACTTAACTTCTTCTGAAGCTCCTTACTCATCCAGGCCGGCCGTCTGCCCCTGCAGCTCCTCTTAGAGCACATTGGGACAGCTTGCTCCTGCGCTTTCAAGATTTCATTCTTGAAGTACATCCAGCCTTCCTGGACCCCCTTGCTTTTAAGAACTATTTTCCAGGGTACTCTCCTGACTAGTTCCTTAAATAATCTGAAATCAGCCCGATGAAAATCCAGTGCGGATGTCCTGCTTATGCCCTTCCTTGTTTCCTTGTTTATGGAGAATTCAATTATCTCATGGTCGCTGCGGCCCAGACAGCCTCCAACGACAACATCACCCACCAGCCCTTCTCTATTTGTAAACAGCAGGTCAAGGAGAGCCTCACCCCTGGTAGGCTCACTCACCAGCTGTGACAAAAAGCAATCCCCAATACACTCTTAAGAACTTTCTGGACTGCCTCCTCTCAGCTGTGTTAAGTTCCCAGCAGATATCTGGGAGATTAAAGTCTCCTAGAAGAACAAGGGCAGACGATCTCGAGGCAACTTCTAGCTGCTTAAAAAATAAAAGATCCATTTCTTTCTCCTGATTGGGCGGTCTGTAGCATACTCCTACCAGGATGTCAGTCTTTCTTGCCCCTCTTACTCTTACCCATAGACACTCAACCTGGTCCTCTCCAATCTCAACTTCTACAGCATCAACAGTTCTCTTAGTATACAGGGCCACCTCTGCACCTCTCACGCCTGTCTCTCCTGAAGTGTTTGTAGCCTGCCATGGCAGCACTCCAGTTGTGAGAGTCTTTCCACCACGTTTCCGTGATAGCAACTATATCATAGTTCTCCTGCTGGGCCAGGACTTTGAGCTCCGCTTGTTTGTTACCCATACTGTGTGCGTTAGTGTACATGCACTTCAGTTGGGCTACTGGTTTCACCCTTGATAATGACTCACTTTCTGCAGTCACATCAGTGGTGAGCCTGGTTACATCCCCCTCCCTCTTTGGGCCTAGTTTAAAGCCCTCTCAATGAGCCCTGCCACCTCCTGGGCTAGAATCCTTCTGCCCTTTTTACTTAGATGGAACCCATCTGGGTCCAGCAGGCTGGGTGCAGTAAAGGTTTCCCCATGATCATAGAAACCGAAATTCCTGTGTCTGCACCAGCCCTTGAGCCACTTGTTAACAGCATGGATTGTCTTGTTCCTTGCATTATACATCTCTGACACTAGAGGAACTGAGCAGAACACCACCTGCGCTCCTGCCCCGTGCATTAGTCAGCCTAGCTCCTTGAACTCCTTTTTAATTGCCCTGGTGCCCCTCTTATCAAGTTCGTCACTGCCAGCCTGAACAACCAACAGGGGATAATAATCTGAGGGGTGAATTAGATCCGTGAGTCTCTTAGTGATATCCCGGACCTGGGCTTGGGGAAGGCAGCTGACTTCCCTGTGGGATGGGTCCGGCCTACAAATAGGACTCTCTGTTCCTTTCAGAAGGGAGCCACCTATTACAACTACCCTCCTTTTCCTTCTAGTACTTGAAGTTTCAATCCGCCTGACAGACGGGGCAAAATTGAGAGGTTCCCCGGACGAATACTCTTCACCTCCGCCGTCAACCTGAGCCTCAAATTCCAGAATACCAAACTTGTTTTGTAAGGGCAAGTTGAATGGTGGCATCTTGAAGGGGGAAGAAGAATGGGAGGGAAATCTATTACCCCCACAAGATCAGACCTGCTCCCATTCCTCCTCAACAACTAGGTCTCTCCCCTCATCCTGTTGGTGAGGAATACGTGGTTCCTCTGTCTCCTGGGGAGTATTACCGGGGGGAGAAAGGTTGCGACTCCACCAGTCTATCTCCCTTTCGCTATCACGAATACTCCTCGGCCTCTCCACCTGATCCTTAAGATCTGCAACCATAAGAAGTAGATCATTAACCTGTTCACACCTCATGCAGGTGTTTTTCAGATTACATCAACAATAACTTAATGCAAATTCACAATTGTCAGAACCATGCACTTACCCAAGTCCTCTTTAAGGGACTGCCTTAAAGCAGGAGAAGCTTTCCCAATGGTAAGAATTTTGCAGCTCTCAGTGTCTTCAGTGACATGCTCTCCTCAACAGAGAAACTCCTTGACCCTTAAAATGCATCCTCAAACACTTCCATAGGTATAAGGAAATCTTCTTGTTTCAAAAAGGGAAAGTCTGAACCGGCATCAGCTCTAATCCTTAAACATTTGTTTCGGAATTATTATAGACTGTATTTTTTCAGTTCATGCATGGAGCTCATGCACATCTTTGAGGGTGGAAGAGTGGAGTCCCTATTGCCTTCAGCTTGTATTTTCGAAGTTGCTACAACTGTAACTGTTTTTTACTGGCGTGTGGCCCCTAGTTGACAACTGATTAACATTGTATTGCTTTTCATATCAAAAGCCATCAGTCTGTTTTAGTATTTTCTGCTGTCTCTTAGGCCATGTAATGCTAATCAAAGCAACACCTAGATGTCTGCACAGCTGAACACAAGTTACAAAGGAAATGCAGTGTGTAAACCACAGAACTAAGAGAATCAGAGAGTATATATATGGACAGTTCACCACCCCAAGATTCAAGAAAGCCCTACGGGAATTCAGAAAGCATGGAGAAAGAAACCAAATTAGAGCTCTCCTGACATTGCACTAAAGGTCTGCAGAAACATCTTAGGCTTTCCAAATGTCCTTTTCTTCCTGTTCCAGCCCATGGGCAAAGGCCAGAAAGAGAGCAGCAGAAGTTTCAGGAGATGCAGGTGCAAGTTACACGAGAGCACCATGGAGGCACTGCATGCAGTGGTTTCAGCTCTTCTGTTGTTAACCACTGCTTTGGTGGCCTTGAATAGTGCTTCCAAGCAGAAAAAACATTTTAAAGTTTTTTGAAAAGCCACGTGTAACCTCTCTGTCAAAAACCACAAGGCCAGGAAAAAACACTATTGTGTTATTAGTCTGCGCAATTCTGGGGAAAAATCACTACCTCTGTTTTACTGGATTACAGAAAGACAATCCAGGCATTACCTAAAAGCTAAACTGTGTTCAGCTGCTATATCCAAGGAACCATTTTTTCAGGAGCATATAATTTTTTTGACTGAAACATTTCAAGGGGACAGCCTTACTTTAAACTTGTTCAAACTGAAATAGAGGAGATTCTCCCAATGTAACTTACTCCAATAATTTTTCATAAGCATAGTGATTCCTGACATACTTGTGCTTGAGGCACTGCATACACAATGGAGGCTGTACCACTTTAATTATACTGGCATCAAACCAGTATATTTTATATAGCATTTTATATAGTATTTTAAATACTACAAAAGTTCTGACCAAAAAATTCCTTCATGAACAGCATAACTGGGCTCAGGAGGAGACATGAAGTAGATCCAAATTCCTTAGCCAGCAGGGCTTGTACAAACTATAACATCAGTGGCTTTTCACCTGAACAGACCTTTAAGAATGTACTGGGTTTGCATGACAAGGTTTTGGTAGTGGGGGGCGGGGCTACAGGGATAGCTTCTGTGAGCAGATGCCAAAAGCTTCTCCCATGTCCGATAAAGCAAATGCCTACTGGCTCTAAGACCGATTCATTGCTGGCCAAGGCTGAGCCCATCAGCAACTGTGGTAGCGCCTCTGTGGCAGCATATTTAAGAAGTTAGGGGAGGGAGGAAACAGCACAAGAGAAAACTTCAGCTGGAGACAGAAGTGAGAATCTAAGAGAAAACTCTGCAGACGCCAAGGCCAGTGAAGAAGGAGGGGGAGGAGGTTTTCCAGGCACCAGATCAGAGGATTCCCCTGCAGCCCAACGTGAAGGTACCAGGCTGCAGTACGCGCCTCCCTCCTGCACTGGTATTGAATGCCAGCAACCAGGTCACCTGTAGGGGCTGTGCTTGCATAGAGGAACTCCTCTGCTTGGTAACTGAACTCAGGGAGGAGGTGACTAGGCTGAGGACTATCAGGGAGTGTGAGGAAGAGATTGACTACTGGAATAACTCTCTGCTCCCTGTCTGAGCCCCAGTGGGCAGACACACCCTGTGCAACAGTGGATTCCTCATCCTCTATCCACTCAACCGAGGAGGGTAATTTAGGAGACGGAGGAGAATGGCAGCAGGTTGCTGCTCGTTGCAGCTGACGTGTGTTTCAAATCTGGCCCCACAGGTTCCCTTACAGAACTGATATATAGGTCTACAAGTGGAACCGAACCCAAACACTGACAATTCTCATAGCCTGTAAAGGTTTCTCAGGCTAAAAAACCAGAAGCCATCAATTAAAATGGCTTCTGTAAAGAAGAACAGGAGAGTCATAGCCACTGGGTACTCCCTCCTAAAAGACACAGAGGGATCAATATGCCCATCACAGACATGTTACACAGGGAAGTCTGCTGCCTACCTGGGGTCTCAGTTGGCGACGTATTTAGAAAAATTCCTAATTTATTAAGCCCACAGATTACTACCCTCTACTCATCTTCCAACTAGGAAATAATGAAAGAACAACCAAAAACCTTAGGGAAATTAAAAAGGACTTTAGGGCCCTAGGGCAAATAGTTAAGGGTTCAGGAGCACAGGTAGTGTTCTCTTCTGTCATAGGGAATGGTGAGGGAAGGAGTGGGAAGAGCCAGGAATTAAATGAATGGCTGAGAACATGGTGCGAAGAACAAAATTTTGGGTTCTTTGATAATGGGCTGGCCTGCACGCCAGGCCTGCTGGCAAGTGATAGGGTACACCTCGCCCCCAAGGGGAAAAGGGCTCTTTCAAAGAAGCTGGTAGGGCTAATTAAGAGGGCTTTATACTAGATTGGAAGGGGGAGCCCTAATAGAATTAAGCATGGGGTTGGCACGTCAGGTTCTGAGGGGCAGAGTGATAGAACGGGCCCCTGGTTTGCCAACTCAGAGGAAGTGGGGGATTGCACTCCAGGAGGCAGACAGAATTCAAAGGTTATTCGTGGGATACAAACTACAGGATGCCTAGGATTTAGAGCTATTCTGCTCAGAGAAGAGGTGGAGTCAACAGCTCATCTGAAGTGCATTTACATTAATGCATGCAGCACGGGCAACAAACAGGAGGAGCTGGAAGCCATTGCAAGTCAGGAAAACTATGACATAATTGCCATCACGGAAACATGGTGGGATGACTCCCACAACTGGAGTGCAGCCATGGATGGCTACAAGCTATTTTGGTGGGTTAGGCTAGGAAAGAGAGGTGGCAGGGTTGCTCTCTCTTTTGATTGCATGGAACTCAATAACAGTAATGACAGGGCTCAGTGCTTACGATTTAAACTCAACGGAATGCGCAGTAATCCAGATATAGTGGTGGGAGTCTCTTACCAGTTGCCCAACCAGGACGAAGAGACTGATGAGCTCCTCTACAAACAACTGGGAGAAGTCTCACGATCGCTGTCCATTGTTCTCGTGGGGGATTTCAACCTTCCAGATGTCTGCTGGAAGTACAACACAGCAGAAAGGAAACAATCTAGGAGGTTCATCGAGTGTATGGAAGACAACTTCCTAACATCACTGGTGAATGAACCGACTAAAGAAGGTGCCCCACTGGATCTCCTGTTTGTGAACAGAGAAGGTCTCGTGGGAGAGGTGACAGCTGGACGATGCCTGGGGCACAGTGATCACGAGATGACACAATTCTCAGTTCTTGGAGGAGTAAAGAGGGGGATCAGCAGAACTGTCACCCAGGACTTTGGGAGGCCAGACTTCAAAGTGTTTAGGAGGCTGCTTGAAAAAATTAATTGGGAGGCAGTTCTAAAGGACAAAGGAGCACAAGAGGGCTGGATGCTCCTTAAGAAGGAAATCCTGGCGGCACAAGAGCAGACCATCCCTGTGTGCCATAAAACGAGTCGGTGGGGAAGAAAACCAGCTTGGCTTAGCCGAGAGCTTTGTATCGATCTCAGGAAGAACAGGAAAGTTTATGAGCTTCCAAGAAGAGGGGGCAGGCATCCCAGGAGGACTACAAGAGTGAGATGAGATCAAGTATGGAAAAAATCAGAAGAGCTAAAGCTCAGCTAGAACTTCAACTGGCCAGATCGGTGAAAGACAAGAAAAAATGCTTCTTCCAATATATTAACAACAACAGGAGAACTAAGGAGAGTCTCCCTCCTTTACTGGAAGCAGAAGGGGCAGTAGTGACGAGGGATGAGAACAAGGTAGAGGTACTTAGTTCCTTCTTTGCCTCGGTCTCGAATTGCAAGGTGAGATGTTCTAGATACTGAGCCCCCTGAGCCAGAAGACAGTGAGAACGAAGCTCCAACTATTCGGGAGGATTTGGTTAGAGACCTGCTTGTCCAATTAGACACACACAAATCCATGGGGCCAGATAGGATCCACACAAGGGTATTAAGGGAGTTGGCAGAGGTCCTTACCAAACACCTTTCCCTCATCTACCAGCGGTCCTGGCTGACTGGGGAAGTGCTGCTAGACTGGAGACTGGCAAATGTTACACCCATTTACAAGAAGGGTCAGAGGGAGGATCTGGGAAACTGCAGGCCTGTCAGTCTGACCTTGGTACTGGGGAAAGTCATGGAGCAGATTGTATTGAGTGCTATCATAGAGCACGTGCAGGACAACCAGGTGATCAGGCCCAGGCAACATGGGTTTACAAAAGGCAGGTCCTGTCAGACCAATCTCATCTCCTTCTATGACAAGGTTACCCATTTAATGGACAAGGAAAAGACTGTGGATGTGGTGTACCTGGACTTCAGAAAAGACTTTGACACTGTTTCTCACAGTATTCTGCTTGGGAAACCGGCTGCCATTGGCCTGGACAGGCACAACCTCTGCTGGGATAATAACTGGCTGGCAGGCCAGGCCCAAAGAGTTGTGGTAAACGGAGTTAAATCCAGTTGGAAATGGGTCACGAGTGGTGGTCCCCAGGGTTGAGTGCTTGGTCCAGTTCTGTTCAACAACAAAGGGATTTAGTACACCCTTAGCAAGTTTGCAGATGACACCAATGTGGGTGCAAGTGTGGATCTGCTTGAAGGAAGGGAGGCTCTGCAAAGGGATCTGGACAGGCTGGATCAATGGGCTGAGACCAACGGGATGAGGTTCAACAAGGCCAAGTGCAGAGGCCTCCATTTGGAACACAACAACCCCATGCAGTGTTACAGGCTTGGGGAAGAGTGGCTGGAGAGCTGCCTGGCAGAGAAGGACCTGGGGGTGTTGGCTGACAGCCAGCTGAATATCAGCCAGCAGTGTGCCCAGGTGGCCAAGAGGGCCAATGGCATCTTGGCCTGTATCAGACACAGCGAGGCCAGCAGGAGCAGGGAGGTGATTGTGCCCCTGTGCTCAGCACTGGTGAGGTCGCACCTCGAGTGCTGTGTTCAGTTTTGGGCCCCTCACTACAAGAAGGACATTGAGGGGCTGGAGTGTGTGCAGAGAAGGGCAACGAGGCTGATGAGGGGGCTGGAGAACAAGGCCTACAAGGAGAGACTGAGGGAACTGGGGTTGTTTAGCTTGGAGGAGAGGAGGCTGAGGGGAGACCTCATCACTGTCTACAACTACCTGAAAGGAAGTTGTGACGGGGTGGGTGCTGAGCTCTTCTCACAAGTGACAAGCAATAGGATGAGAGGTGATGGCTGCAAGTTGCACCAGGGGAGATTTAGGCTGGACATTAGTGATAATTTCTTCACTGAGAGGGTAGTCAGGCATTGGAACAGGCTGCCCAGGGAGGTGGTGGAGTTGCCATCCCTGGAGGTGTTTAAAAGATGGGCGGATGAGTTTCTTAGGGATAGGTTTAGTAAGGGGACAGGTATGGTTGGACTCTATCTCAGAGGTATCTTCCAACTTTATGATTCTATAATTTTCTCAATCCACAAGTCTGTTGTTATATTTTCTCTCCCCTGTCCAGCTGAGGAGGGGACTCATAGAATAGTTCTGGTGGCACATGGCATCCAACCAAGGTCAGCAGCACAGAATGGGGCTGATGCTGTTGGTGGTATTTGAGACCAAGTCCCTTTGCACTCTTTGTGCTGATCATCTGCTTCAGTTTTACTCTGTATTTTTAGTTCTCCAGAAAAACCAACAACAAAACAAACCAAATACTCCAACAAAAAATACTAACCAACAAACAAAAACTTTGTTGTCTATGAAAAGCTATTACATGATCCAAACTGAGGTAAACCAGTGTTAGTGGATTCCAGTCAAGATCAAGCAGTGTAATATTCTTGGTCTACATCTTTGGTTACAAACTGGGGAAAAGGGAATCAGAGACTCTCTGCCTTTAAATTACATGATCCTGACTATTTTAAAGCATGTAAGTCCTTCCAGCCATCACTGCTGCATGTTAACTGAACCATCTTCTCCTCTCTGGTCTTTTCCAAGTCTTCTTGTTATCTTCTGCTACTGTCTCCTCAGTTGTCATCTGTTTCCTCCTTCTTGCTTCTAGCAAAATCAGCTTTATCTGCTGCTGTGCATGGTTCCCTAGTCCCAATAAAGTGAATTTTGTCATTCCTCTCCGGCTTACTTGCCATCCTCATCTCCATACTTCCCAAAGAGATTGTTGGTCTGGGAGTAGAAGCCTTGCTCTTCTATAAACACACACTGTTTACATTTGCCAATATTTCATGTAGTTCCTAGATGTAACAGTTGACACAAAGAGTCTGCAATACTAAACTCTAGCTAATGACATGCATAATGTCATGTTTTGAGTCTAACACACAGTATCGTTCTGGGTCACACTCAGACAGCAGCTCAGCCCCCAGCAGCCACTTGCTCACTTTCCCCTGGTGGGATGGGCAAGAGAAAGGTTGAAGTGAGAAAGCTCCTGAATTGAGATAAAGATTATTTAATAGGGAAAGCAAAAGCTGTCTGCAAAAGCAAGTCAAAATAAGGAATTAATCCACTACTTCCCATCAGCAGGCAGATCCTGAGCAACTTCTCCAGAAAAGCAGGGCTCCACCACACATAGTGGTTACTTGGTAAGACAATGTTCCTCCTTCCTACACGAGCTTTTACTGCTGAGCATGGTGTCATATGGCATGGGATATCCCTTTGGTCAGCCAGGGTCAGCTCTCCCAGCAGCGTCACCTTCCAAATTCTTGTAAACTTCTTGTGCTGGTGGGGCAGCATGAGAAACAGAGAAGGGTTTCATGCCGTGCAAGTACTGCTCAGCAATAGCTAAAACATCTCCACATCACCACAGTGCTGTAGTCATAGCCCCAAAAGACAGCTTCATACAAGCTACTACAAAGGAAATTAACTCTATCCCAGACAAAACCAGTACAACTATCAAAAAATACCAGCTTACTGAGGGTAACAGATAAACAGAAGGAAGACTGGACAACTGGGGAATTACTTTGAGAACAACTGGACAGCAGAATAGTGCAGAAAAGCTAGTAGAATTTGATGGAAAGCAGAGACAGGAATTGCTGGCAGGGGACTGCACCACTGGCAATGAGCTGAGCCACAGGAGAGGATGTCTGTGGGTAGGCTTCAATAGTGCTGGTTACCTCCTCTTTTACCTTCTGCCTCTGCCTCCACTTGTCTTTATTTTTCCATGTTTTCCCTGCTGGCTTTCAACACTGCCACAGTGGTGCCTGAAGTTTTCAGTAGCTGAATACTTCTGCTTCCTGCACTCACCTCCTGTTTCCCTGTTTAACAGTTCATCCTTGTCAATGGCTAAGCTTAGCACTGAAGTAAAATGAACTATAATAACTACTAAATCACCTCCTGCATACAAAACAGTGCCTTTCATACAGGCTGTCCTAATACGCAAAAGAGAGCTGAATGAATGAGCCTCATACGAAAGGCACGGCTGTTGGCAAGCCTAGTCTGAACGCAACAGTAGAAACACATTCCTGTGATTTTCTGATGTTCAGGCTGGGACAGGGGGAGGATTTTTCTTGGAAAAAGAGGTGGATTTAGTTCTCATCCCCATCTTCTTCGTCTCCATGTTATGATGTACCAAATTCTGGTTTTATTCTGAATTAGCAAGGCACTGGGAAAAAATGCTTCTGTAAAAGAAGTTCTAGGAAAATTTATCTTGGACATTACGTTTCAGTGAGTCAGAACTGAAGACAGTAATTCTGGCTCAGAGTTATTTACAGTGAAACTAGAGTGCCAAGGTTCCCTCCACTTCCCATGATGTAGCTCTCTCCTGCCAGACACCTCCCATCAGATACTGTGCCAATCAAATCAGAAGAAACTGTAGTGCAGCTTTCAAAAAGCAGTTCAAATAAAGACAGAGAACATCAAAATGATGCATGCAACACTAACTCGATAACATGACAATGCATCTGGATATAGAGTTCCAAAGTGTTGCCAAGCCAATATAGCCCTTCACCTCAGCCTGGTGCTCCCTTCTCACACAGGCAGTTTGAAGGTTGTGGGATGCAGCAACAAGAGAAGGAATCGTGCACTGTGTTTGGGACAAGTCCTTAGCAAACCCTAGGTACAGCCACAAGACGCCTGCTCAGCTTACGAAACGGTAAGCATCCTGGCTTACAAATCCCCCTCACTTTTCCTTCCCTCCCTGAGGTAAACCCCACTATCTAAAGCCTAAACATGGGCAGCATAGACAGTATGAGACAAAACGTTAACATTACGCAATCATTTGTCAGAATGAATGACAAATTTCACATCTTTACACATCTTTAAGACACTGTGGAACAGCATGGGAATTGGGCAGGGAAGGTGAAAATTAAGGCCTATTAGTAAGAGACATTCAGAAAATTAAGAGTCCTTGCTAAGGGTAACTGCAGGCTCATGAAAAAAAAAACCAAACCAGTTGGTTTCCACAATCCATCATGTTTGAAGATGGTCCAGAACCTTCTAGAAAAGAAGCATCATCCAGAGACCTTAGTAAGAAAAGGGGCATCTTGGCATGAATCATACACAAGAGCCTCTGGTAGCATAAACTCCAAGTAAGATTTGCTATTAGGCCTAGAGCAGGTGCCTATATTGACCTCTAAAGAGCACCTACTGTACTTTTCAGTAAGCATTCTGCAGCCCAGCCCAGCTCCACGTCTCATCATCTCTCACTAACTCCAAAGCCTGGAGAACAGATACTCCCAGTGAGCAAAAGCTTTAACAGGATTCATTTATTTTTTTTCCACTAAAGCTCAAGTTTCACATAAGCATGTTAAAAGCATTGCAGTTTTGCAAGGATCCCTCCTCATTCTAGTTTGCTGCTTCATCTGACTAAGCAATCTCTCTTAATTAACAATAATGTAAGCGCATGAGTGCCATTTACAGTTAAAAAAATACAGTAAAAGGTGATTTGTGTTTTCAGTATTTGGTTTCTTGACTTATTTCTCACAGTAAGTAACCATTTCCATGCTGCCTCTCTCTGTCTCAATACATAAGCAAACACAGATGCTTGTCAGAACCGCAGATGGTGGTGGAAGAGGACCTTTGCCATAGTCTTCAGCTGGTCTAAGCCACAGGAAAAAGTACCTATTGAGAAAGCTCAATTTACATGTCAGCTGTCAAGACTATTTAGGGTCTTCCCACTTCTGCTTTTTTGAGAGGTCCTTTCTAGTCAGCAGGAAAAGCTGGACACTACATGTACATTTAACCTAAACTCCTACTCATCCCTGCCTCCTTGAAGTTACACTCAAACTAATTCCACAGGTTTTTATAGCAAGAGTCCCTGAGGAGCTGAACAGGACTAGTAAAGCACAAGGAAAGCTGGCAGCACAGCAGGGCCACCACGTGGGTAATGAATGCTGTAGCTATTACTGAACCTAGTTCAAAAGACCTCCTTTTAAGCCAGGTCTCTGTGTGTGCATGGAATGCAGCTGCTAGGCAAATTAGCACGTTACTAACAGGACCAGTGTACAGGAAGCACACAGTCATGTTATATAGCCCATTTGCAACAAGGAATGGTGCTTTTATATACAATATCAGGTTTACAGTTGTTTTAAAAAGGCTTTAACTAGCAGAACTCCTGGACAGTGAAACACCACTGATCAGTAACATGACAATGGTATAGTTTTGCAGCTCACCACATTGTCTGGGTTAAGTTAATATAAATGACAGCACTATGTGAAGAATGTTGTCAGACACATTGAAATCAGAACCTCTGGGTCAATAGCTGACAGACCTCCAAAGAAAAAGCAAAAACCCACAAGCCCATCATCATCTTCACTTGTGCAGTGTGGCAGGCACATATCCAGAAGGCATAACTTTTGAGACAGGATCTGAAGTGTCATCCTCTTGAAATAAGTCTGATTTACATCTCATGCCTCAGCCTGAAACATGAGAAAGGAACTGAACTCTAGGAAGAAATCCCATGAAGTTCTAAGACAACAACACTAAGAATAGACAGTCAGTGCTGACTAGCTATAGAAGAACCGAGTCCTTACACATGTTCAGGTTAGGCAGTTTCACTTATTTAGACATTGAAAACAAATCGCACTTTTCATACAGTGATTCTCAAAGACTAAACAGAACCTATGTTTCCATTCAATTAAAAAAAAGTTAATCTTAAAAATTCAGGGTTACAAGAGGCCAATTATTTTGAAGATCGAAGAACACATTTAAAACGCATATCTTGCCATACAGTGGACAGATAGGCCTGCAGCCTCAACCAAGTCAAAGACACTGTGCTGGCCTACTACTGCCCAACCTCCCACTGCCTTTTTAGTTCTTCCATCAAATATTTGTGTATGGAAGCTAATCCTCATGGAACTTATTCCAGGAACTCATTTCACAGTCAGACACTGATCAACAGTGCCCTGTGATATAAGAATGTGTAGTTCCCTATCCTCTCAGAAGCTCCTCTATTCAAAACAAAAATTAAAGTACTTTTAATACCTGAAAACTTTCAGATCCTAGCCTACATTTTGCAGTGGGTTATTTTATTTCTAACATTCTAATGTAAGAAGCCTGACATATCAACTTCATTGGCTTAGTTCACTGACAAGATGCTGTTAAGAAAAACTCCCACTCAAAATCAAGTGGATACCAAATTTTCTACAAAATTCTACTGAAGGCTACTCCCTCTGTAAAAACAAGGATATTGCATGTTTTCAGATGGTGTCCTAGGACTCAATTATTTTAATGTACATTTCACAATACCAACTGTAGTTTCAATTTCTTTACAAATCATACTCCTCACAATTCAGTGTAACATTTTATTTTTTTAATAGTTAACTAAATAACTGGGACTTTATTTTAGGTATTCAGCATTTATTTGGTAACATCTGCTTTCAAATGTTGAAGACCTATGGGCATAACTCCACTAATTCATTTTACGGCTATCAGTTGAAAAGCCATTGCGTACTAAAATTACTCCAATGCAGCTCATCCTCTGTAAAAAGCCTCCTGGTTTTACCTTACATGTGAAACCAGCAAGACTATCTTCTCCATTTACCACCTACACCATAAAGAGTTTTACTTAAAGAAAACAAGAAAGTGTTATATATTGCTTGCTTTTACATCTGCAAGCTAACTAGCCTGTATTTTTAAAAACATTTGGCTCTCCTTGCTGAGAGAAAAACTGCTGGAAGAAAAAAGACCTTATCCTTCCAGGAATACAAAATGGAAAATTAGCCCCAAATTAATAAACAACAATAAGGTATATTACTCAAGAATAATATATTTTTTACTTTACTTCAGGTGTATTTTCACAAAACAAACAACAATGCACAGCTACTTACAAACCATTCTCTTCCAGTCTCTTCCTATCACCATCTTCATTCATTCAAAAGTTTCCATTTCAATAGGAAGAGTTTAGAGAACATCATTAACTGTGCTAGGGGAACACTACTCAGCAAAAGCAAATTCCAAGTTTTTGAAAAAAACAAAACCAAAAAAACCAAAAAACCCCAAAACCAACCAACCAAAAAACTCCCCCAACCCCCACAGATTTAGTCCAGTATAACAAAAAAATTAACTGTACCTCTGATGCTACATTACTGATAAAACAGCGAAAGAAAAGAAGCTTCTTTTTTATTTTAAAATACTGTTTAGAAAAAGTAAGTTTTTTGGAGAAAGAGTCCACTACAAGAGATCTGAAAAAAAATTATGCACTTCAAATCTGTTATACTTTTACACAAGTTTTAAGAACTGACATTCTTAATCAACAATTCTTTGCAGGTTCTCATCTTTCACAATTTCTGAAGTCTTGAAAGCCAGATATTCCAAAAAGTTCCATTATATATATATTTTGGTATATACATAAGTATTACTGTTCATCCATCCTTCCAAGTCGCCGCCGCCGCCTACAGAAAGACTTTAAGTTCCATTTCCCTGCTTCCAACATGAAAGGTCCATTGTAGACAAACAACACCGTCATTTTGTCATTGTAAGTGAGATTCTGCAGGAGCTGGTGAAAAACACACACAAAAAAGGACAAAATAGCTAGAAGAGGCCCCTTACATCTAATAAAGGTGAAGAAGGTATACATAAAGCCTTAAATCTCAAAAGGTCCATACAGCAGGATTATAGTTTTTCTGACACACAATGTATTCTTCATTCCTAGGAAGCCCTGAAGGAGACTCCACCCATTCTTCAGGCAATTTCCATGCTTCACTATTCATACTAAAAGTAAATCTTCCTATCTAATTTGTACCCTTTTGCTGCAAAGGAGGTCATTGCTTTTTTTTCCATATCCACAACAGGCAGAAAATACTGGCTGTTTTTCCTTTTTAGCCAGGGTAGGAGGAAGAGTTACTTTGGCACAATCATTATATCTCTCTTCAGCCTTGCGCTGCTCTGAGCTAAGTTCCCATTAGTGGAAATTCAAAACTTCTTAAAAGTTGCACTGCTGCCTTCTGGCAAAACTCCAGCCACTGTGGTATTTTTCTGAAGTGTAACAGCAGAAGTCAGACACTTACCATAGCCCAGACCTTGTCAGGCACAAACCCAGTAGACTGAAAGATGTCATGCAAGCTTTAGGGTTATCTGCAGCACTCAGGATGACTGTTAGAAACTTATTTGAAACTGATGCTCAACTTGTCATCCACAGTAACTTCTCTCTCCTGAGTCATTTAGATGCCTTACACTACATGCTGCTGTTGATTTTTTCCACCTAAATATCAAGTCCTATGCTTGTCTGTGCTGAAATGTATCCAGTTTTCAAATAAAGTTACCTAATCTAAGATGGTTTTGAATTCTAGTCTTGCTCTACAGCAAAGAAGCATTCACTCCCAACATGGTGATAATTTGCATACTTAATAAACGTAATCTGTTTCAGCATAGATTTATACTAAGAATACTGATTTTCAAACCAAGACTCACTCTTGAGTGAAAACATTCAGTACATTTACCCATTCTGACAGTGAATCACAACTGCTCAGAATACAATTTTCCTAATCAGTTCTACTGCATATTAATCTGTACCACTTCCCTCTGTAGCTTGCTTAAAAATATAGCTGGATGAAGTGTCAACACACTGGAAAAATCCAGTTTTTCCTGTATGCACTCGATACATACAAGGAACTTAGCTTAGTATGAAAATTTGTCATACTTTCTGGTATGTGTTTGTATACTTCCTTTCTAGTAAATGACAGTATATAGGACAGGTTCAGGAACTGCAGGTAACCCACTGAAACAGGAGGTCCAGCTTTCTCCTCAGCCTGTTCTGTACAGCCTTTTAATTATCCTCTGATGCAGCCCACTTAAAATATCACATAGACTAAAACCTTTATATGAAGTGCTATCTCAACAATACTCTTTGTAGTAAGTCATTACAAGTTCACCATGTTAACTGTGACAATCACCTATTTGCAGTTGATCATAAGACAGTGGAAGGAAGAAATTAAAGAAGAAATACCTGCAGCCACCTCTTCATAATGCCATCTCTTGCTGAACAGTTGTGCAACACATTCCTTGATCTTCCCCTTACCATGTTAAATGGACTTTGTTATTCCTAAGCCGCTGACATGTCTTACTTCAGCTTTCTCATTTTTAGCATGATCTTTCTGGTTATGTCTACACACTCAGTTTTCCCCTTTGCTATTCTTAGTAATTTGACAATGAGTATAAAACTTCTAAAACAGACTCTAAGCCCTAGACACTAATGTTCTATAGTACCTTATGTGTAGGAAGCATTAGTAGAGAGGTCTCTATCCTTTCAACACCCAAACCCCTCTCTCATTTGTGAAAGCAGGAGAGAGCACAGAAAAACAGATCCAATAACGAGCAAGACTAAGATTACCAAAGGTGACAAGTAACACACAGAATGAAGTATGTGGACAGAAACAACCGAACTGGGCTGAGGTAAGTATACTGCAAGATCAGAAGGAACAAAAAGCATCACCTTCCTCCTACTTTCTGTCAGTTTTGATCACCTTTCACACTGTGGCTTTTTCAGGTCCTTCAACTGCTATTTACAGAAAAGAATAGCACACAACCAGGCAGACTTTCTAAAATACAGTGAAGCACAGGATGCAGGAGAACTGATGTCTTCATAAAAAGTATACAGTCCATTACTGAATGTCTGCCTCTTTGTTGTACAAGTAACCTTTTACTGGTTGAATCTGTCTTGCACCAAGTTGAACATAACATTAGTCTCTCTTAAAAGTGCAGGTGAACAGCCACCCTACTTATTAGTTCTCTCAAGCCACAGCATCACATCACCTAATAAGTAAATGATTTTTTTTTATTTTATCAGAAAACCACAATTAAGCACTAGTCATTCTTGACTGTAAAAGTCCTTTTCAAGACATTCTGCATGGAGCACTACACTGAATGTTTGAGTTCATAAGTCTCAAATTATTGCTTGAATACCTCCATTAATGCGGGACTCCTCTAGTTCTTCTGATAATCAGTAGCACTAGGCTGTTCCAGCATCATTACCCGAAATGTTTGGAAGTCGGTCTCTGCTACATCCCAATTCTGGGTAAGCTAGAAGCATTACATTTAACAGTCTTGTAACACAGTACCCCTATCACCAGTAGTTACCTTGTGATACTTCCACAAAAGGCCTCAATTCCAGAATGTGTTTATGATAAGATATGCCTTGGTACAAGCTGACTGAATTCCTGCCAGGACTGTCCTTAAAGTGCACAAACTTTCACATAGCTATGCTTCAATATTAAGTTTTTTTAGGGAAAACAGACACAAGTTATGCAGTGTTTATAGGGATATTATCACACAAAATGCAACTGTCCTACACATTAAATGTTCAACTTCTTTCTCTGCCACGCACCTTTGGTGTAATCAAGAAATACTGAGATGTGCTTTCTTTACAAGCAGTTTTCACAACCATTTCAAAAACTCTTCTCTCATTCATCGGATCCATGCCCTAAGGAAAAAAAAAAAAAAAAAAAAAAAGAGCCTGTTTTATCTACTATGTCACAAGCATCAGTATATTAAGAGGTTATGTATTTATATACTGTACCTGCTCCTCACCTGATTTATTTCATCTACAACCCTGAAAGGACATCTGTTGAGTTCCTGGAGAGCCATTAGGTACAACATAGTGGAAACACTTTTCTCACCTCCACTCTGATGATATGGAGTCAGTTCACGAAGTTCAGTGCCACTGCGAAATTTGACTCTAATGCGAATCCCATACTTGTCGTATTCCTCCTATAAAACCCAGTAACCAGATACTTCTAGTTTTAGAAAAGACATTTGCAGCAGAGAGACAACGAGGAGCCCATTCCATACAAGCTGATGCATGCCATTTTGGTACAGATTGCCACATCACAATAATCAAAAGTCACCTGTCAGAGCATAGTTCCATTGTAGGGCTCACTTTTATGATGAACAAGGTCTAAAAGTCAGTGAATAAGCCATACCACCTTAAAAGTCTTAAAAGTCTTAAAATTGCCTTAGGGAACTTCAAGTTTGTAAAACAATTTTCAGTTTTTTCGTGTCCTCCAGGTCTTACTTTGGGTAACACACATATTAGACTGCATCTAACACCGGAGTGGATCTACGAAATACTCTGATATCGGCTAATCTGTTAAATCAGAACAACTTTGGTGTTCATGGTGCTCTACTACATCTGCAGGCAGACTGGAAAATATAAGGTCTTATATCAGTATTTACCTTCACGAACCACAAACCTCTGGTGCTTCTGCTGTACCAGTATTATAGAAACATGGAACTGTGAACCCTTGTAGCTGAGGCAAATGCATACACACTTTTAGGAGACAACGAAGATTATCTAATACTTATAAACTCATGGTTGCTAAGCGTCAACTTTTTCCAATTTTAAAGACGGGTCACTTTCCTCAGCCTCAATTTTTTCCCCTGTTGGATGACTTCATGTAAAGAGAAATAAAAAACAGGACCTAAGGCCTCTAGGTCCACCGTACTTTCAGATGCATTTGGCACAGAGTAAATTAGGCTCAGACCCGTTTACAAGGTACAGGTTGGCAAAACGTACAGGAAAAATTATATACCATCTAGCACAGCCTGCAATGGCATTGGAAAGTCAGGCTTTTGTTGCCAGACTACTGGGAATGTCAGTTTACGTAACTGACAGATACTCCAGCACCCGTCAAGAATGATGCTCAAAACTTCTTGTGGAAGGTGAGGGTTATCACAGCTCTGAATTCTGGTTACCAAGTGCTACCAAGGAAATTCAGAACATTCACTGGGGTTTCTGCTAAGAACTTAGTGAAGTGTTTCACACAGTAGGTACTAACTCCAAGGGCATTATCAGATCACAAGGTTCCTGCACAGCAAGCTAACAGAAGCTTGAATTTTAGGGTCATGGGAGTATCTGTAACAAAAATAATTCTGTCTCATGCATGTGTCTTGTTATTTACAGGCCAGAGCAAAATTGTCTTGTGCAGAGAAGTGCACCAACAGATTATCCACCTCTCTGCCTTATAGTCACTGATTCCCCAAGGAAAAAAAGTTTTAGTCATTGGCATAGTACTACTATCTAATCTCTTAAACTATTTGTGACAACTTTGCAATAGAAAAGACCTTCCAAAGAAGATACTAAAAAAGACAGTCCAGACTCCCTCTGCTTTTAAACTGCTTTACCATTCTTCTGTGTGCTCTCTCCCAAGTACTCTTAGACAAAAGTATATCTGTGTAATACAGATCTCACTCTGTCCATGTTTTAATGCCTTACTGTTTCATAACACTAGTTTCTGTGTAATTATTTTTAAACTGTTCATGTAAAAGAGCCTTGGCGGTCACTAGTCTGCCCCGAATAATAACTACCTCTTATATTTTAAAAAATCCTGCTTGAGTAATTTATAACAGGAAAAGAATGTCAACTTTCACTATTGTGGAGTCTAGGCATTACACACGAGTCTTTAAATCATCACTACACATATTAATTTAAAACAATTTTCAGCTCATGGCACTGAATATTTCTCCCCAAGGTATTACTCATGCTTTAAAATCTTCAGAGGTAAACCCTGCCTATACACGTTACTGAGGGCATAATGGGCTGGGTCAAATGATTACCACTTCTGAAACAGTAAAAATGTCAGCAGACTCGAGTAGAAACTACATGTAGAAACAAATCAATGCAACTCTTAACAGAATTTTTGGCCACTAAATGATAATAGAATAGGACAAATAAGCTAAAAGTGTAGACTTACATCCCTAACTTAATAAATCCAGAGACTAATCTTCCTTTAATCAGACTGGTAACTCAGTTCTAGTACAAAAATAGTCTGTTTATCAGTAAAAGTTTGTTATTTTTTTTGAAGAACATCTTTCCTACAATCCAAATGGCAACTTGAATTTTTTTCTCTAGCAATTTGGATGCAAAAATGATGCATGAAAATAAGAATATTACTCTTCCATATGAAAAATAAATCATACCTCATTTTCCACATGAAGATCAACTTCACCAACACACTGCATAGAACTAAAGAAGTTACTGAACTTCCCATTAATTTGTTCAATCAGCTTTTTCAAGGGATTTAGCCATCTTTCTTTGACCTAGTAGACATATCGATGTAAAATAATTTTTAATAACTGATTTAAAATAACGTTGAATTACAGAAGCTAACATCTCAGGTTACATTCAAGACAACTTTGAAAGTCACACTTTTTTCTGTACATACACTCTATTCTAATAAAAACATACTGATACAGAAGTGATAATTTCAGTTATTACCTGTGAAATGTTTTGCTTATAGTTTTCCAATTCATTTTTCTTTTCCTCTAGATATTCCGTCAACTGCTGTATTTCTTGTGACTGCTTATTGTATTCTTCAACAACCTGCCAGAATAAAACACAAGCAGACAACAATGTTTGCCAATTCTAGCCCTGACTAAAAAATATCACATTGCATTGATTCTGCTCAAACACAAATAAATAGATTATTGCACTGCAAACTGAACAAAACACTTTATAGCTTTAAAGCAAGGAAACTTATTCCTTATTCCAGGTTACTGCAACTTTTTGGGTTTTTTGAAAAGGCACAGAACACACTGTTCTTTTCGAAGAACTTACTTAAAATTCAAGTAGATGCAGAATCTGGCATTTACAGCACATTGTTCCTGCTGTCTGGCTTATTATATCAAAAGATACAGCAGAGTGGGAAGCAAGTACAAAAAGGGTGGAGCAGGAAGAAAGGAGAGCAGAGGTAAAGCAGTGAACATACCGAAGCATTCAGGCCTGCAAAACAGGAGGCCCTGGTTTTCTCTTCATTCAGAAAAGCATCTATTTCCTCCAACGTGTTCGGAAGAGCCTGAAAAGCCTGTAAGAAAAGATGTGTGCTACACAGCAATGCTAATGAAGGACTCAAGTTTGCTAAAAAGAAACAGAATAAGTCATAGAATATCAGGATGTCACATATTCAAAATTTAATACAACAAAATTCCCTTACAAATTATTCAGGACAGAGAAAGAAGGCTAGAGGTGCAACTACATAACAATGACACAATTAATTATTCCTTAGCTGCCAACATTGTGCAGTTCCAGATGCTCACAGACTTTTTATATGCCAGAGGCTATGCTAGTTAAGCCATGCAAATACTTCCAAGAGGCTGGGGAGACCTCCAGGTAGGTATGCAGGCCTAGATTTCAGTTCTTTTGTGTTGCTCCATTACAGCAAGAAGCTAGAAAAATATGTCCTCTAATCATTTCTATGACCAAATGAGTATGGATCTTAGTTGAAATTTCAGATCAAACTTTCTCTCTCCTGTGCATATAAAGCCAGACAATATGCCAGCATATTTACAGGTGCTTTAAGAGTAACTGACAATGCAAGTCAACACTAACACAAGTACACATATGGTAGCCTTCTAATAGAAAATACATAATATACTTTGCTGAGTAAGTCAGAATGGTGTACATCACTCAAATCTTACGAGATAAAGATTTCTTTTCGTACATACAGTTTGAAATTCTTTTGGAATATGTTGTTCTGGACTCAGTTTGCAGACATGTCGAGCTTTATCCAGCAATTCCTTGCAGTTTTCTGTAAGGACTCGCTTCCTATCATCCAGATCATGATACAGTTGCTGTTAGAAAATATATTAAAGACATCAAAATACACATTATATTAAATTTTATAATAAATTTCCAGAGGTGATACTAGCATACTAGCACACAAACATCTGAATCAGAGAATGCAGTTGAAATCAGACTGCTTAAAGATTAAAAGACATCTTTGTTTCAACACATAGAACTCATTCTGCTTCTTTGCTCAAAGTCAACAGATGCCAAGGTAAACTGATTAAACGCATGTTCCTGTAATATAGCTAAATTTATTTTTTCTCAACTAAACAAGTGTACACACTTGTTCACATAGATTCAATATATGTCTTAAAACAGACTATTTTACAGGAAATTCCCTATAAGCTAAAACACAACTACCACGAGTCTTATTTTATTAGCTGCCATTTAACTGTATTTATCTGCTTAGGAGAACATGGTGCTCATGTAGTACACAATAGTTTTTTTTGCTGAAATTTTACAGACTAAAGTCATAATTACACAATAAGTAGTACTTCCTTCGCTGTTTCATATTCTACCTTTGTAATACAGCCAGTAACATACAAAACGGAAACACACTTGTACTGAAAAATAAGTGAAAAGCAGGCACAATTTATGATTTTGAACAGTGGTCTTACGGCTAAACTCTTTGGAACTTAGTATAGGTCAACCCAGTCCTATGACTTATAATGCAATGTACAGTATGTAATGCAATTAACAGAAGTTAATTGAAATACAATACACAATGCAATACATTCATGAAACACTAAGCTAAAGATTATCTCAAATAAGCAGTATTCAGGCAAAAAACCTGGGAGAGCTTAAGTATCTCATCCACTTATTTCTACACACATGGCCCATACCGCAGGCCTGGCGCTTCCAGATGTTGAGCTGGCCGTGCTTGGGAGTAACTGCTTGCTGCAGACTTCCAGCTCAGATGAGCACCCAACTGATGATAGCTGGGAGCTACCAACTACTTAGAAGTAAAAAGGAGTACTTAACAAGATACTGGAATTTTTAATCCAAGTTATCTTACTATACATTTACTCAGTGATTACATATGCAATCCATCTTTTTCACAGACACAACAAGAATACACCGTTCTCACTTTTTTTCAGAGGCACAACATTCTGACTCAAAATCCTTACGCACAATACCTTGCTTCCAAACATTCTTTTGACAGTTGAGGTAGTTATGCTCTTACACTTGAGACAGCTTTATCTGTCCAATTTGAATCGCTGTGTACTTTAGTTAAATGTAGGAGCACTTCAGTGGCAAAAAAAACGTCTGTGTGTCCATTTGAAGATAACACAGTTAACACGATGCCAACACTGCTAGCAACTGAAATTACTTCTACTTAATAAAGTGTATTGTAAGAGACAGCGGGAAATGCCTCAGAGGCAAGAAGGACAGGCATTAGAGCTATACAGATAAAACATAACAAGCAGAGGATGTCCCTCCTTTTGGTTACAGCCAAGAACTTCTGAATTAGTGCAAATAGAACTATACACCACAACACTTTTGCTCCATTACATATCTGCATATGTCCTGTAATACATTCAATAAACAGTTTTCAGGAATATTTTTAGAAAGTTCTAAATTAAACCAGACTGTATTTTGGAACCCAGAAATCTAAAGGTCAGCTCACTTAATCTGAAATGTGATTGATCTCATGATAATGAAGACAAAGGATACAGCAAACGGCAACACATCCACACTTTTTAATATAAGAAACATCAATTTTATACTTATGTGTTTGACCATCTCCAGAGCCAAAAGTAAATACTGAATCATTTGAAGGTGGGAACCTTGGCTCTTAACTGCAAAACAAACGCGGAAAATGTTTTGGCTAGGTGCATCAGGGAAGTTCTACACTAGTGCAGGGTTGCAATTACAGCTTCCTGAAAGGTATCTACCAAACAGCAGAAAAAAAAAATATATTCTGTACGCACATACAAATTGTTTTCTGTTGTGCTCATCAGGATTGTCCAAAATAAGAAGCTGGTTAAAGAAAATATAATTACCAGAAGCCAATGTTTTCTCATGAATTTGTGTTTGACCACATGCTTTGTGACAGTATTTAATTATTTGAAGTTTGGAAATTTCTATAGAGAAAAACAGGACCTGCATTTTCTTAAAACTTGGCTTAAAGAGCAAATGCTGTGATGTACCTACTGAGTAGTGGTATCACTTATTTAAAGAAATTTATACCAAATGAAACTGAAACTTAACAAGCTACCACACAAGAAAATTAGCAAGACTTTTTCAAATAACCATCATAATCATGTAAGCAACTCCACCAATTATCTAATAAGCAGACAAGGCTAACAGTCCTCCTGAATGTTAAGTATGGGTCACAAACACAGATTTTCTTCTTAGCCTCATCAAATAAATTAATAAAGAGCTGCTAAAACAACACTGAGGTTCCCACTTGAACTGCAAGGATAAAATACAAACCCTAGAAATCTGTTGTTGATAACTTGACTTGTTCAAAAACATGTATTTTTTTGGCCTTTCCACCTAAGTGGTTGAAAAACCCCACCATAAAGCAACAAACATGCTCCTTTCTCCACAGTACCCCAGTGCCAAGACCTCACAAAAGGAACGTGCGTGATCTTCTCTTAGATGTATTAAGTGGGGTTTGTGTTTGCTTCAAATCTTAATCAGATATTTACTCAGGTATTACAAAAAGACTCAAAATTGCTTGGGAGCTAAACACCACGAGTAAGTGCTAAGTATTAAAGTTTTGCAGCTTTTTTGGCTGATATCCACCATTCCAACTTCAATGAATGCATCACAAGCAGCAGATGACCTACAAAAACATCTATACTATTAAGGCTTCCACAGACAATATTTTCATAGTAGATAACCCAGTATTCATAGAAATGGTTACCTCTGCAGCTCTTAGCTGTGCAGTTGCTGCTTTATACTCCGATTCTAGTCTGTTCTTCTCTGCAGTCACGGTAGTGCTGTGAAGAACCAAATCTACTTTGAGGATGTTCAGTGAAATGTAATTCTATATAGGAAAACAGAAAAGGTAATTTTTTCCACAAAAGACTCAAAACTGATATAATCACTGTTACACTTCAAAAATTATCCGTTTCTTAGTCATAGCATACAATCTCACACTATGTTCAGCTCTTCAATACTAATGCCTGCCAAATTCAATGAAAAAGAAAGGTGACTTATTGGTGACCCAAAGCTCTTCAAGATACAGTTCTCACATTATTTTAATCTGTAAGCACATACCTATCACTTGCAACAAAGACAACTTACACCAAAAAACATTCTCTTTCCCTATGCCATATACTCATATCTGAGATGTGAGAAAAGACAAAACTATCCCAGTTCTTTCTGGGACAGATTCCAACGGGTGGATTTTGGTGAAATTTGTTTCCAATCTACTTACACAGTTTAAAACCAATTATCAGAGAAGTAACCTGAAAATAAATTCATAATGAAAGGAAATGAAAAATGGAAAAAGCTAAGACTATTCAAAAACAGCACAAAGAGAACCACAAACAAAAGCAGTGCCAGAATCTGAAACAGTGAAACAAAGCTGTTCCTGTCAACTGGTTGTAAAGTATCAACAAGAATTATGTATGTGCCAGATACACTCTGCCTTGTTTATTTGTATAAATGCACCTGTAGCCTGTCGCTGTAGTAGACTGTTCCACATAAGCCCCAGAACTCTTAAAAAAGAAAACTATATTGCCATTGAGCAAAAATTCCATACATGTTTCAAATTTCCCTCTGCGGCAGAAGTAAGTATGCCTGAAACATACAACTACCTAAGTTTTATCACTTTAATAGCCTACAGCTAGTACATTTGTGTGCATGTGTAAGTATAAAGTCTCCCATGAACTTGAAAGAAATCACAAGGTTTGGTTTGGGGATGACTAGAAATGTATGGATTTCAACAATTTTGAGAAAACAGATAATGAAACATCTTTCTTGTATTAGAAAGTTTTGTTCTCTTCATAATGTACTAGCATCTATTTCCTACAGAACACAAAGTGTGAAAATTAAGCTGATAGACAACTGAAATAAATCCTTTTTATAACCTGTAACTATTTCAGGCAAATAACATTTGTCCTCCCCTACACTCCTCGTATATCAAGAAATACACAGTATGTGTCAAATCTGTTCTCCTATAGTGGGTGGAAGAAACATTAAGACACTCCTTTATGCGGGTCATACATCAGTCAGTAAATAAGTTCAGCTGCACTTCACAACAGCAACACATTTGGACAGCCTATATATTGGGAAATGGGCATCAAATACAAAAATCAATCATATTCTAGGAATTCCTGTTTTAAATACAGAGTTTTTGCATGAGTTCTGAAAAGAGTTACTTTTCAATACTGGTATTATCTGCACAAGTTCTGAAAGTTCTGCAAAGTAATCTACAGCCTATGCAACCATTTTAATATGGCAGCTATTTTCTGCCATTCTTTGACATTTTCAAAGTTGCTAAATGACCCAAAGGAGAGCTCTGAAACAATCCAATTGCTGCAGTCCATGCCTATAAACAAACAGAAATAGCCCATCCATTTGGAATATGCCTTCCTTTCTTTATTATACAAACACCAGCAACTGAATTGTATTGAAATCAGTGTCACTTCAGAGGTAATACTCAACTCTTAAGAGATACACACTGAAATGTGTTCTTGCTTCAGCTTCAGGTCAATTTTTCACATGACTTATGACTACTCTTTTTTCAATAAAAACAAACAAACTTGGGTAGAAGGAACAGTTCACAGAATCATGCGGTATTCTGAAAATGTACAGGCGGAACTGGTTACACGGTTCATTCCTACACTTACTGACTCACACCATGGATTGAAGACTTCACTCAGTAAGAGCCTAAATAAAACTTCACCAAACAATGTACAAATTAAATTAACGATAGATGGACAAGTTCATAAGAACTTCAAAAGATTTTTATCTTTAAGAAAATATTCATAGTAACACATTCAGATGCTGCATATCTCCTACTTAAGTTACAGGAACTGGACATTTCACAATAGTCAAACAAGTTAAAAATACATACCTTTGTGAGATGCATTAATTCACTAACAAGTCTTGCTTTTTGGACATTTATTTCTTTGATCTTTACATTTGCCTGTTGAGATTCCTTCTCTAGGTTGATACTGTCTTGTTCCAGCTGTCTTAAACTATGTGAGGAATCAATACTTGATTATTCCTGATCAAAAATAAATTGTATAAACCCACAAAATTTCTTAACCTCGGTGATGAATTAACAGTCTGCAAGAATAGGATTTTGTATACCTAAACATTTCAAAACACTAGAGGCATTCCTAATCTACACACTCTAAACCTAAGAATTTCAAGACAAAAAATTTCATAATTAAAGAAACTCTGATTTTGGCTATTTAATTCTCAGCATCCATACTCCTTTACTTCTGTAAATTTCAGATTAAAAAAAAGATCAGTGTATAGATGACCTTTATCTTCTGCTGCTAGCTCCTTGCAACAATAAAACATAGGAGAGTTCAGGAAGTTTGCTTAATTCTTGTTATACACTATTAAAAAAAAAAATTGTCCCCTCAACTTACTGCAGAAAAACAGAATTTTCACTCATTTTAAACCTCAAAAACACACAATCATGAAGAACTATGTATGAAATAATCACAATGTTTAGTGAGTTGTAAAGCATTTGGAGATGTTAAAAAATGTCTGAACAGGCCAAGAGGATGATCCACGAAACAACAAACAAAACATTTTTACAAAAGGGAAAACTGCAGACCAAGCCCAAACGGAAAACAATTGTAGGGACATAAGGGAGAACATGATCATGAAAAGTCAGAAAGCATGTACCAAGAGTACATGATGATGAACTCAACTGTAAAACAACTGGATGACAAGAGACCAAATGGTTGCCATTTACCTCAATCTTAGCAAGGCTTTCTACTGGGTTATCTGATAAAAGCTCACATGGATATTCAAAGGGGAGAGGACAACAGCAGGTGAGGGAAGCCCAAATAATACCTTACCCTGCTATCCTCAGGCCTATCAGAAGAGCCATCATCCTTTGAAACGCCCATCTCTGCAAGTCCAGAGGAGCACAGGGGTACTCTAGCAGGTGGGAATCCGAATTAAAGGCTCAGAGTAAGAAGCATCCTATCTCAAGACAGCCTCAGCACGACTACCCAACAAGATAAGTTAACACCATGGCACCCTCTGGACTGAGGGGCACTGTTTCTTGGGGGTCTGCGAGACATTATGAAATACATCGAAAAATCATTTTGAGATTGTGCAGGACTTACTACAGATATTCAGGGAAGAACCCAAATGTGGGGAACGGGAGGGATCTAGATGGAGAGGAACAAGTGTAGGAAAACAAGAGGGATATGGGGATAGACGAGGCATCTATAGATTAATAGTTGGCTTGTCAATTGCCATTCCCAACTGGTACTCTTATTCAATTCATTTTTCACTATTTTCCTGAGTGACAGACCCTCTATTCAGCATTCACATGTGTGTATTAGAGTCTAAATGCAAACAAATACAGTCAGATCACAAGTGAGAGGGAAGGTTCCATTTGTCTGTAGTGCCAGCAACTGGAGAGGCCAGAGTGAGTAGACCAAAGTGACAGCCACTAGAACATGGTCACAGGTCAGAGGCCCATGTGTCCATGGTGCCAGCACCCAGTACAAGTGTACATGTGCAAGCATTTGACCCCTAGCAAAAATCAAGCAAGACTAGGTGGCAAGTAGGTGAAGTGGCCTGGGAGCCAAGGGGGTATGTATGTCGCTAAAGGATGAGACCACGGAAGAGATAGGTATTGGAAAGGTCAGGGAAGTCCAGCCTGGCTACCAGAGCCCATGAGGTCTGTTGTCTCTAAGGGTGAGACCTGCAGGCATGTGTATGTATTTGAGGGTAAGATGACAAGGGTACTGGCTGTTGTGGCAGGGGGACTAGGGGAGTCATAAAATACTCTTCATATTTGTATGCCTATGCATCCCTGAGGGCAAGACCACAGAGCTGGCTACTGGGAAACCAGGGAGTCTCACATGGGTGAGTTAGTCTGTGAAGGCAACAGCAGCAGTGCTGCAGCCTCAGGGGTTTGCATGACCAACTACCAGCAACTGGGGAGACTGAGGTCCAGGGGCAAACTCTGAGCGTCTGGACCCAGCTGCTGATGTGATACACGTTGCCCATATGTATGCAAAGGAGCATCACTAGGAGAGAGCCAGTGTGGCTGCCTATGTGTACACATGTGCTGTTTAGATGTTCTCTGTGTGAACGTGCCTACTGAGAAGACAGGCTTGGCCTCACTACTGCTTGTACCTGGGAGCACTAAGCTCCTCTCAAGCTGCTAGATTCAGACCCATTCCCTTAACTTTTCCAATTCTGTCTCCCACAATATTGTTGTACTCAAGTTGGAAGACTGCAGTCTGGATGGAGAGAAGATTAGATAGGTAAAGAAAACGTGGCTGGATGGTGAGGCTCAGAAGGTCATGGTTAGTCTGTTGTATGCTGCCTGGGCCAGTATCAAGTGGGATAGCACAGGATTAAAGCCCTGAGATCTGTCCTGTTTAACATGCCTGTCAGTGACAAGGAAAAGCAGACAGACAGCCCTCTTGCCAAGTTCTCTGATGACTTTGAACTGAGGGGAGTAATAGGCCTGCTGTTTAGAGGGCACTGCTGAGGCTGGAGGAAGGCATCAACAAAAGGCTCATCAGATTCAACAAGGATAAATGCAGAGTCCTGCCCTTGCTAGGAAAGTGAGTCTGGAAGTGATACAGGCTTGGGACAGACTGAACAGGTAGGAACTCTGCAGGGGAATTCAGGTATGGGTAGACAATTCAGTGAGCATAAGCCAGTAGTGTGCCCTGGCAGCAACAAGGTCTCCCAGCATCCTTGGCTGTATAAATGGAAGCACAGACAGGAGGAGCTGGTGTTCCAGCACTGCACCCAGTTTTGCCCCTGCCCCAAACACTACCAAACTGGAGCAAACTTTGAAAGCAACCAAGACGATCAGGGGCTATAGCACAGGCCCTGCAAGGACAGTATGAAGGTGCTCAGCTTGTTCACCCTAGACAAGAGACAGCTCCAGAGCACCTAACAGCAATCCCTCACTATCTTTCCCATGAGGAAGCCACTGACAGGATGGAACTAGGCTTCAATAAGAGTTGCCTAGTAGAATGATAATAGACAGTGGACATACGTTGAAACAAGAATGATTCAGATCAGATGCCAGCAGAAACTTTTTCCCCCATAAGGGCAGTGAAGCAGTAGAACAGAATGTCCAAACATGTCATGCAATCTCCAAGAAGACTTTCAAGGTGCAGTGGGATATAGCCCTGTAAATGTGGTCCAAATTTGGTGTTCACCTTACTTTGAGAACACAACTGGACTATAGACTAGATGAAGTCCCTTCTAACCTAAGTGATTCTGTTATTGTATATTACTTCCTAAATTATATCCAGCTTTACAGTCATATCAATTAAATCATATCAATTAAAAACTTGAAAATTTGAAAACAGCTATACTAACAGAAAGGATTATTTAAATAATTTTTATCTCTACAGAAAGATATAAACGTACAAGAAAATTTGTAACATTCTTGTCTATAATTGTGTCAGGAATCTTATATATATTCAAGTGTAAGACTAATTATTTTTTAAGGGGGAGGATTAAACCAGAATTTATTTAGGTAAAGGGTTCACCTTCTGCCTTCAAACTACCTTCTGTATTCTAGTAAAACACCATGACAATACATCCATCCCTAATAAGAAACTTAAGAGCAATACTTGGCTTTGAGGTTAGTCTCACATCCATACTACTTAAAGCTGCTTCTTTCACAGCAGCCTGGACTCTCGTGACTACAAAGCAGTTGATTCTGGTCTCTCAAACATCCCTGCAGCCCTGTTTTTCTTTTATTTGTTTTTTTCAGCAATACTCTTTTTACCAGCACAAACTTTCAAAATACGAAAAGCAGCATGGCCTAAGAATATATAGGGAAACTTGAGGGTACAAGGTCTGCCAAAGTTAGTGGAGGGAGTGAAGCCTGGAGCAACCTCCTCTACCACTGCCTTGCTTAAGTGAAACACCTTTTGAACAATGCTCAGGTTCTTCCTTATGAAAATGCAGTAAAAGAATTAATTGCAGCAGCCCACAAAACCAGAAAGTATGTCAGGACAAATACTGTGGACAATGTGGTCCAATTCAGCCCGACACGCTTACTAGTACATGTTTATGTATGTTATGGTATTACCTAGATATGTTCAACCAAGACATAAGACTACTGTAATATTTGAATAAGTGAGTGAAAATGATCTCTCACTGGAATCCTAATGACTTTATTACAGGAAAGCATTTGCAACATGGTTCCTCAAATACTGTCTTAACCTCAATTTTGTAAACACCTTCTATGTCTTGATTATCACTCGTATCTGGCACTCAACTACTAGTTACTCTGTAAGGGTAAAAAGCACACTGCAGCAAGATGAAGCCAGAATATATTTGTTAGTAAAATCATTCATGTATCATAGATAATATGGTTTGTTTCCTACCTATCATACTTCACATAAATTTTTGATTCCAATTGTCTCCTCCTGTTTCCTCTCTCTAAAAGCTCCTTCTTCTGTTGCCTGAGCTCATTGTCCCTGCATTCCAGATGTTTCTGTCTCTCCAACAATGCAGTCAAACGCACATCCAATGATTTTAGTGTATTACTGATGTCCTGAAACAGAAGAACACACACCACTAGCATTCTTACTACAAACACAGCATGCTAACATAGGCAAGTAGGCCATGCTTACTGCACGATAAAATGGGTAGTAGTTCACATCACATAACAGCACAGAAATAAATTCCTACCTGTTGCTGGTTTTCCAGCTGTCTTCTTTCATCTGTATCCACTGAACCAGTGAGAAACTGTGCTGCCCTCAGCGATGTGTTAGTAGAGAGGGTTAGGTTTGTATATGCAGATACTTTAACAACATATTTTTCTTCTGCTGTGTATATCTGCTTAAGTTTGGTTTCTTGTATGACCTAATAAAGATACAAAAATATTAACCCAACAAAAGCACTACTCTGACAATGATTTTCAGAACAAAAATCCACAGTGAAGAACTACATCTTATGCAAGATTGACTTGTTTACAAGGCTTTTTACAAAAATGACGCTAAGTTGAATGCAACATTATACTTGTAATTCAGACCAGCCTGCAAACAACTGTTAAGATACTGGCAGACAGAGTATGTTACCATAACCAATAAAACAAGTTCTGATTGTTCTGATATTACAGATAGACACTGGAAAAAACTGTTATTATTTGTACTGCACCATGAGCAAGTACTGTACTTGCTGCATATGTATAATATTTAAGTGTGGCCTGTGTACCAAAGAACCAGAAGTACTTCAGAAATTAATTAATGAAACTGTAAGATGATCTGTAATGCATAGACATCAGGGGAGCAAAGTTATCTGTAGAAAAAATAAGTACAAAAATACTAGACTTACTATTTTAAATTACTCGTGTTGAAAAGGACATTACAAATAACTAAGGATTTACCATAACACAAGGTCCACTACTCAAAAGGATATAAAGTGCCCAGTAAACCAGGAACAGCAAAAAGCCTCCATAGGAAAATGTAAATTTGAGTAAACTTTTTTCAGATTACATATATAAGAAATATTGTGTTCATATGATTCCCGGACACTGAAAACCACATTTACTTTGTATTACAGCTCAGACTGTGTTTGATGGGATTACCACCCTAGAGCTTTTTCCACACACTCTGCTCTGTGAAACACGTCTCCTTTTAAAATAAAGCTGTCTCAGGCGTCCATGAAAAAAAAAAGTTGTGAAAACTGCATTTCTCTATCACAAATAATGAAAAGAAAAAACTTCACACAACTGAACTGAGAAAGTACCATGTGCAACACATCCAGAATAGTGGCTCATCTTTGCCCTTAGACCAGCTGGTTTTCACTTACTCCCTCCTTTCCAAAGCTCTGTAGACAGTATCTAAGGAGTAATTCTGACTGGTTTACAAAATATAACTCAAGACCTATTATATAGGTAATCTGCTTCATCATGTGATAAATAAAGTGGTGGAAGAACTGCATTTTAAAGATGAAAATGCTTAGAAAAACACATTAAGAGGAAGAGCTTTTCATCTAGCACTCCCTCCACTTTTACTTTCTCTTCCTCATTCTTAGAGCCTCAGAAACAAAGAAAGGAATAACAGCTATACCAGGAATCCAAAGAACTGTGCTGTGTTCACAGAGCCCATTCCTGAGTTTCTCAAAAAAGCAACTCTTATTGTTCTCAGAGAGCCCAAAGTAGCCTTCTGAATTCAAAGAAGAGTTCACTTTTTGTACAAGACAGACAACTCTATCTCTACAGATAGAGAACTGCATAAGCATTTAAGATGAAAATCTACGTGTTACCCATTACAATCCAGCAATGATGAGCTTGCAAGAACAAGTGACTAAGGTAGGAAGTTGAGTCCTAGTAGGAGCTTAGTCTATTTCTAAGAAGACAAAAGGTTAATATATTATTTATGACATTAATTCTGACCAAAGCAATACAATTTCATTTGACAGAAACTGACCATCTTAACGTATTAATAAACCAGCTTCTGATTGTTTCTTTAAATGTGATCATGTTTAAAAAAAAAAAAAAAATAATAAAATCAGTACATTGTCACATACTAAGAACTGTTTGACCAAAACTTTGCCTAGAATATCTCAACCGCTTAGAGTAGAAGTTACTATAATAAAGTGACTTCATGTAAACTGACTTGGAACAGTATGCAGGTGAAAGATATTTAACTTGCTGTGAAATACTGCATTAGATTGACTAGATCTGGCAAAAGTCTTGCAATATGTTTGTGTATAATGAACTGTTCTCATGTCTAGAAGCCAAGTAAAAGGCTAAAGAACTTTTTTGTTTTTTCCACATTAAGTTGACAAATAACTTCCAAAATAAAACTCTAGACCACATGTGTGTTTGTGCTATTGAGGATTTCTCACCCTTTCAATCATGTTTCTGGTCTTTTCTGTTCCCACAGGGACATCATGAACATGGTACTGGGAGCAAAGATAACTCATCACAGGAGGAGGAGCATCAAATAACTCTCTTAAGTATGAGAAAAATCCATATCGGCTGGAGAAAGAAAAGCATGCATCAGAAATAAAATCAGGCAGATAAACAAGTTGAAGTCACTGAAGGGTCAAAAAAGAAGTTCAGTTAACCCAGAATTGAAGAGGCAAAAATTTGATTGATATAATCTGATACGTACTGATATTCTTCAATAGGTCTCAAAGGTAAACTTTCTGCACAAGATTCAGCAGGTGCGCATACAGCATTCACTCTTAGTTTCTGATGATCGCGTATCTAAATACAGATTACATTAGACTGGTAAATAAAGAACAGAAACATTCACTATATGAAAGTATTGGTACTTGATTTATAGAATTGGAGTTATTTTAAGCTGATAACCTCTGGAAGAACCCACAAAAATCCACTCTGGCACAGGCAAGATTGAGTTTTCTAAAAGCCAAGCTCAGTTAATATCTCTTGATGAAATTATCGTGCATTAGAGAAAACAAGTGCAACTGAAGAACTCCAGAGCAGCGTGCTCAATCTAAATCGCCAAGCTGGCTAATATAAGGAAGCTCCCTCCTTCAGGTTGTATGGCTATTTTGCACAGGTAATTGTAGACCACTGGCTACAGAGGCTCTGAAAAGCCTGACTGTAACAAGGCAGAAAAGACTGAGGATACAAATGAACGATCAGCTTAGCTAGTTAACGTGTCCTTGTACACGGTTCCACAACCACAGAGGAAGACAAGCCTCCAAAACCCCAGATATCACTGTTACACTTCACGTATATAAAAATTATTAGTTCCTGTGAGGGGCAAATAGCTCTTCAAAAATTTCAGGACAGTTTGTCATTAATCACACTATTTTGCAGTCAGTAGTTGGGAAGTACTATGACAGTTAATGCCACATCTTGTGGCTTTTTCCTCCTGCGTCATCTGTCTGGCTGTCTAAGGGAACAATCTACTTATTGTGCTGGAAACAGCAGTATTAAGAAAACGTAAGATTGATTTACTGCTTGGACCATTCTCTTCTGACAAAACATGCCCTTTCGCCTCTTTAGTCATGGAGCATTGGAAATGCTTTGTACTAAATTTGTAGCTTCCTGCCTGTCATTTTCTTGCATGCAGTATTTTCTGCTCAGTGGTTACTGCGTCATCAAGGAAGACAAAAGTTTTCTAAAAATAAATATTTATCTCAATACTAATAGTCAGACTAAGCTTTAAAAAAAACAACCCCCAAAATAACTTACTCCTGAAGGAAACCTTAATCCAGAAGAAAACCTTTGAATACTCTGTATTAGCTCTTGTACTGATCCTGTCAATCAAAACTTAGTTGATACAGAATTACCTGGTAGACTCCAAAGTTTAACGCTCCCAAATCAGTATTTAATTGATTTTTTAAATTGGTTCCTACTTGCCTCAGTAAGAAATGTTTCCATATCTTCTTGACTCTCAAAAACAAAAGCTCTCATGTCATTGGCCGAAATGTGATTTTCAACATATTTAGCATGTCTGTTGTCTTTCATATTGATCTGATAAACAAAGGTAATGAGAAACTGATTTAATACAATTGGACTTAACCTCATCCAAAAACATTTTAAGCATCAGATGATAATCCAAGTCTACATTTAATGCAAATAAAGACAATGTTTAAGTGTGCTTAAAGACATATTCCCCGTCTCGTCGTGAGCAGCTCTCTTGGGAGGAAAACTATAGTAACTCACACATCATTATGTTTAGCTTTTAGCCACCCATTTCCTTTCTCAACATTCCTGGAGCTAGCACTTGTCTCCACGATACCATCTGCCCCTCTCCTGCTTCACCCTGACCATCTCATGTCTAGTGGCTTTGCTCCAGTACTACCAAAGGTAACTCACTGTTTAAGAACAATTAACCTAAAGAATAAAAATACCCAGAAAACACCACATTCCACAGATTATTAACATGCAGTTCCCTTTCATTTGGGCACAGTGAATATTACCAAATACAAATACAGAACTGTGAAGTCCTACAAAGACAGAGATTTGCAGATTGAATTCCCAAAAAAAAATATCCACATTAAAGATGGATAGAGCTTTTCAGATCTGAATGGAATGTTAATGTTAAAATTCTTCAGTAACTCTCCCTAGCAACAGTCAAAATTACAGACAACTACATAATTCAATATATCAAGTTAGCCAAAGACTGGGTACACTTACTAGCAATTTGAAAGCTAGAATTTACAAGTACATGAGAATATCATATGAAAGAAAACAAATTCAGATATTAGTGGTCATTACAGAGGTTAATGAGGCCTTAAAGTAAATGCAAAGGCATCCTTATCAAGGCATTTGTAAAATGAGTTTGATAATAACATGAAAAACTTGGTATTTTATACTATAAACCTTAATTTTGAATAGTTCTAACACATAAGAATTGGTATAAAATATTCAACATTCAATTAATTTAAACTGCAGTGATATATTATCAAAATAAGCTTGCAAATCTGAAGAGTAAGGGGACTGCACTGAAGTTCATCATCCTCCTCACATAGTATGGAGCACATTTTGCAAGAGGCTGGGATAATGGCGTAACAATGCACTAGAAAAACAATAGTCTCTTTGAAATTTAGTCCTGCTATTCAATATAGCACTCGTTGAATCAAAACACAAAACAAAACTAAGGATAAATTAGATGTTTCTGTGCCTGTAGTTGGCTGTGCAAAGCAAACCACAAAAACATCACAGTGACATGTTCTAACTGCTGCTACATGGGCTGTACTATAAGGGAAGGTATTGAATCGTAACTACCACTGCTTTTTTTAAGAAACAAAGAAGAATTATTAAGTCTAAGTAACTGGATACACCTTAGAGGAAAACTGCAACCTGGGACCTTAATGAAGAAGTACTCCTTGAGGAGGGAAGGGGAACAAAGCACCCTATCTTACTCAATGTTAAGTACTACTACATTAAATATGGAATTAAAATTATAGTTAACCATGCTAATGTAACCTGCATTGAATTGACAGCTTTCAAGATGTGTATTGGAAGTCTTAAAGTTATTCCTGAAGTCTTGCAAGGCACAAAAACTAAATATTAACTGGTTAGAGTGATACACAAGTACATTTTCTTACTTCAAGCATCATGGGTTCACAAACTTTTTTTTTAAACTTTTCTTTGTTCTTTCTTAGCCACATAAGAGCAGAGTGTGTGTCTTGGAATGTCCCTTTAAGTTTATCTTCCTTCATATTCATTATATTATTAAGTTGTTCAAGGCGATCAGCTATTCCTGTAATTTAAGGCAGTTTCTTAAATAGAGTCCACAGCAAATATACATTATAGAACTTTCCAGTGCAATAAGGTCATCAGAAGATTATAAGAATTAAAGAGTCCCTCTTTCTACAATACAAACGGTGTTTATTGTAACGAAATCTTAAGAAATACTAAAAATTAAAATCTAAAATAAAATGAAGACTTACCCAAAGTATAACGAAATGTGGTAGCGTATTAGGAATTTAGCCCTAAAAAGATAAAAAACTTCTTCTACCTCTGTATTTAAAACCAAAAATGTGACTCAAGAAGAAAGAGGTAGTAGGACAATCAACAGGAAAACCATACTTGCAGAAAACCAACAGACCATCTGCTAAAGCCTTTGCTGTTCAGGAGGAACAGGGATTGAATACTTTCTGTGCTTCTCAAGGTAAAATATATAGTGTCTCCTTCCGTATGTCACTTGGTCTCTTTGCACCTCAGTTTCTTCTTGGATTCTATGACAAGTTAAGTGCCAAACAGACAGGTACAAGCAAATGAACTACAGTCACTGAGGAATATATAAAACATTCCCCTACTCATCAGCCTACAATTTTTAATTTTGTTTCTTAGAAAGAACTAACTGTAAAAGCTAGGCTATTATGAAGAAATTTACTGTAATTAAGGTTAGCTCAAGTTCATCTAGAAAGGACAAAAGTGGCATCAGCAGCGAATATAATGC
Organism: Neomorphus geoffroyi; assembly: GCA_033558235.1. Taxonomy (NCBI): domain Eukaryota; kingdom Metazoa; phylum Chordata; class Aves; order Cuculiformes; family Neomorphidae; genus Neomorphus; species Neomorphus geoffroyi. The sequence continues at coordinate 31,595,950 of JAUMJM010000048.1, forward strand.
CAAACTGCTTTTGTTTCAGATTTGGGTTATTCTATCCTGCAAACAGTACAGATTTTTGTTCAATAATAGAAAAAAAAAAAAATGAAACTGGCATAGCAGTCTCCTTACCCAGAGATCAGAGTTTTGAAAGATAGTTTTAGAGTCAACTGCCACTTTTGACTCTCCTTTCTATTTTGAAACTGTTTTTACTGCTTTTAATAAAACTGATAACAGACAAGAGGATTGCTGTACGTCAGATACAACTATGAGTCTTGAGGCAGACATCCCAAATTAGTTCAGTGTAGCAGGACAAGTAGATTCTGTAACAAAAGTCAAAAAAACCCCAAACAACAAACAGACCCTGAAGTAACTTACTTTTCTTTTCCCTCTCTTGGTTTAAGTTTTCTGCTGTTAGATCACTGATATCACTATCGAGATTCGCCCTTTCTTCTTGTAATCTTTTCAGCTCATCATTAACAGCATCAGTTTGTGGCTGAAGATTCTCACAGGCCATCACTGTATCAAGCTCATTCTTCCACTCCTCTATCATCTGTCGAGTGTTGTATATTTTCTTACGTCGGTCCATTTCTTCATCTTTTTTCATTCTCAAAGCTTGATTAATTTCTCCAGTCTAAGAATTTTGAGTGTTTCCAACATTAAAGGAGTTTAGCATATGAAACCTGTGATGAATAACTAGGATATCTGTGCAGTTATTATTAATACTTATGTAATTATGCACTAAAGCTCCAAGACTGTTATAGTTCCAATAAGAGAGGTGAACTGAACTGACAAGATTTTATTAAGATTTACTAAGATTTAAACAAAATTACAATCCAGCCTTTAAATCAATTTTTGAAGTCCCTTCGTTTTTACAAAAGCAGACGCTTAAAGCTTAAGACCTTCTTTAACATATCTGAAATCTGCCTAACATCACATAATACCTGTAATACAATTGTAATGTGCAACATTGACTCTGCACCCTTATACATTTAATTTACACATTTCTTGACCGTGTGCTTAGATGAAGTTCTGTGACTGTTTTACAAACTTTGGCGTTTTCTTTTTAGAAAATGCTGGACATAAACACTTAACAGAACCAATAAGCCCCTCTCACATAGAATATTTGAGAATATGATTAATGCCAAGAGCACTACAATACTATAGAGGCTGTAGCTTTTCAAAGAAAGCCTCTAATATATACACTGTCTATTCCTAATTTTTTTGCATTAAGGTAACTGATTTTACGTAGCATACATCTGTCCCTTAGTAATAGCTATTTTACTAATAGGGGTTTTAAATACTTAAGGAAGTGAAATGTGCGAGCATTTGCAGCCTCTTCAGAGAAATTTCCCTCTCTACTAACAGAAGAGCAGTCAAAAATCCCCCTGTATCTGTGGTTTACAGCAGAATTTAAGAAGCAGCATTCTGCCTGAATGCAGCATATGCTATAGCTAGTAATGAATAATTACATTAGAAAAGAAACACCAAAAAAATTCACAAATACTTACTTGTTTATCTTTCATCTCCAAATCATCTTGTTTCTGTTTATATTTTTGAGAAATGTCTTTGATTTCAGCAGCCTGCATATGGTAAGGTATTTAGAATAAATTCACTTAGATATATTTGCAAAAAACAGTCATATTTTAAAAGACCATTATGTATATGCATAGCTAAGCATTTATTCCACATTTTATTACTTAAAGACATATGTACCAAAGTCTTATTATTTTTATTTGTATCTGTAATATGTACATTTTCAGCAATTTGTGAAACAGTGACTAATGGCATATAAACTGTTCACAACCATTCAGCTATAAATACGCAAATTCAGGCATGACAGAGAAGTCTAACATAATCGAAAATTAAAATAACTCCATCCTCAAATACAACAAAAATATTACAATCAGATCATTTCAATATAACAGACTTGTCTCTTTTTTTCCAAATCAACTTTACCAAGGAGAGCTCATACTTAGAGCAAGAAAGACATAAGCTCTTAGGCATGGAATAGCCAAGACAGAATTTACCAAAGTCACCCTATCTCTGAAATGCATTGTACTAAAGCTATATTTTACATAGCTGAACCTGACGACTTTTTGGCTCCTATATAGCCACCCACGTCTCATTTGCTATCCTTCTCAGCTTCTATAGAGCCGTAGAATAATACAGGTTGGAAAGGACTTCTGGGGCATGACCCAGTCCAAATTCTTGTTCAAAGTAAGTCTTTTTAAGTCAGGTTGCCGAGGCACAGCTGAGTGCTGAACATGGTCAAAGCCTACCATGTTTTCTCTGCAAACTCAATTCCTCCTTCTCGGAGGCTTCAAGGCTGAAAACAATGCAAGCAGAACACTGCAGAGGATGAAAGAACTTTAGGTAAATTCCAGTGCAGATACGGAAACAAACACAGCACTCTTGCTGGAAGAAATGTCTTCCTGCAAATTGAGTCATACAGATTAAAAAACTATAATTGTCTTTATGGTTTTCACGGTACAACCACAACACACTGCTTTATACCGACAAATATTTCCAAAAAATTGCATTGCATAGACCACTCTGTTCAAATGCTTTTAAAGAACCTAAAGCAAAAACTATCAACTTCATCCTACAACATGGACTGATTTCTTTTTCAGAATCTATGCAGCCTAACCAAAGCACAAAATTTTACTGGGATTTCTTAGTCTAACCAAACCCTTAAAATGGTTTTAACACAGAGAGAGACAACAGAAATAGTCACGCAATATCTTGATACATCAATTTCTTACTAGATGTAGCTCCACCTCTGCTTTTAAATTCAGCTCTTTCAAGGCAAAAATCTATAACACCAATGCCAGCTTTTTGCCAACAAAGTGTAAGCAAGATATAATGGAGAGGTGGTTTATCTCTTCTCTCACATACACAACCTCAAGCCAAGAGCAGTATCTCAAGAAGCTGTCAGGATTACAGTTACTTGATAATGGATACAAGCCTGGACCGAGGGTCTTAAGGCAATTACATTCTGTAAAGGTCTGTGTGTGTGAAACAGACAGGATTTAAAATTCTAAACTGCTTTCCCTTAATGCCAAACTGAAATTTGGCCTGAAAAAAACCACCAAATTTCTGCACTAAAAATAGTTACACTGTTTTTACAATGAAATCATTCATTAATCAACTACTGCTGGCTTAAAGCACAATTAACTGTGAAAATCTCATCAATGCCTGCACCTACAAAGATAAAATTCTAAGTTACAATAAATTCAAGCAGTATCTATGAAAAAGTGAATAACTAATGAAGTAACAATTTAAGGAATTGTAAGGTATGGTACTTAAATAAGGTTTGCCTTAGGTCAAAACTATCCCAACAGTGCAAAGAAGCACCGATTCCCCTTCAAACGAAATTCATTTTTGCAGCCAAACTAAGAAGGTGTGTGGGCGGGAAATGGATTTCAGTAGCCAAAAAAAGAGCTACTGTCTCAAAAGTTCGAGAAATATCAATGCACCTCTAACATCTTATTAACTTGTCTGATGTCATAAAAATTGTTCATGAAACAACAAGCTCTACAATATAGTCCCTCAAGCCTTTTCCACGATTCTGGGCTCTGAGAGGGCTTCTTCAAGATAGAATATTAATAATTCAAATTAAACTTGGATATATCATTTAATATCAGAATAAATCTCATGATTGGAAATCTCTTACTACACTTACATATACAACACAGAATCAGTTACACATTACAATCAAAATAATCTCCGAAAAGCAATATCAGAATACCTCGTTAAATCTATAAATGACTTATTTCAAATACAGTACCTCTCCTTCTCCTGTTATCATCTTTTTTGCTTTTGGAATATTGTACAAAATGCAACTAATTCATTCTCTGGGCCTAAATTAAACACCAGTTCAGCATACAATTAACTTAGTGAATGTTTAGTGTGTGAAACCATTACTCCACACATTTAGCTTAAGCAGAAAAACATGTTGATTCAAGAGCATGAGTGGGTCAGCTACTACATCCCCCTACTTTTCTTTCATAGTTCTGTAGCAAATAGCATATGCTGAGCATGCTCCCTTTAAGTTAAAACTAAAATGCTCACTTATTGTCCTAGGTTTCTCAGAAACAGAGGATAACTCATACCATCAGAGATTTAACTTTTAAATTGTGGTAGCAGTAGATGAGCAGAATTCTTTGTTTGAAACAAATACAGAATCACAGAATCAACAAGTTGGAAGAGACGTCTGAGATCACTAAGTCCAACCGTACCTATCCTCTTACTAAGCCACGTTCCTGAGAAACTTTTCCCCCATCTTTTAAACATCTCCAGAGATGGTGACTCCACCACCTCCCTGGGCAGCCTGTTCCAATGTCTGACCACCCTCTCAGTGAAGAAATCATTACGAATGTCCAGTCTAAACCTCCCCTGGTGCAACTTGTGGCCATTTCCTCTTGTCCTATTGCTCATCACTTGTGAGAAGAGCCCAGCACCCACCCCGTCACAACCTCCTTTCAGGTAGTTGTAGACAGTGATGAGGCCTCCCCTCAGCCTCCTCTTCTCCAAGCTAAACAACCCCAGTCCCCTCAGTCTCTCCTTGTAGGGTTTGTTCTCCAGCCCCCTCACCAGCCTCGTTGCCCTTCTCTGCACACACTCCAGCCCCTCAATGTAATAAGAGGCCCAAAACTGAACCCAGCATTCGAGGTGCAGCCTCACTAGTTCTAAGCACAGGGGCACAATCACCTCCCTGCTCCTGCTGGCCACGCTGTGTCTGATACAGGCCAAGATGCCATTGGCCCTCTTGGCCACCTGGGCACACTGTTGGCTCATGTTCAGCTGGCTGTCAAACAGCACCTCCAGGTCCTTCTCTGCCAGGCAGCTCTCCAGCCACTCTGCCCCAAGTCTGTAACACTGCATGGAGTTGTTGTGTCCCAAAGGGAGGCTCTGCACTTGGTCTTGTTGAACTTCATCCCACTGGTTTCAGCCCATTGATCCAGCCTGTCCAGATCTCTCTGCAGAGCCTCCCTTCCTTCAAGCAGATCCACACTTGCACCCAGCTTGCTGTCATCTGCAAACTTGCTAAGGGTGCACTAAATCCCTTTGTCCAGATCATTGATAAAGATGTTGAACAGTACTGGACCAAGCACTGAACCTTGGGGAACACCGCTCGTGACCAGTTTCCAACTAGATTTAATTCCATTTACCACATCAACTTGGTCCCAGCCATCCAGCCAGGTTTTAACCCAGCAGAGGGTGTGCCTGCCCATGCTAATGGCAGCCAATTTCTCAAGCAGAATGCTGTGAGAAACGGCATCAAAGGCTTTACTGAAGTCCGGGTACACCACATGAACAGCCTTTCCTTTGTCCAATGAATGGGTAATCTTGTCACAGAAGGAGATCAGACTGGTCTGGCAGGACCCGCCTTTGGTGAACCCATGTTGACTGGGTCTGATCACCCGATTGTCCTGTGCATGCTGTATGATAGCACTCAAGACAATATATATATTGGTATAACATCAATTAAAAAGGAAAGATAAGAGTAAAACCTAGCAGTATATAGCAAGCGGTGAAATCAAAGTCTAGCACTTTATAAGCATGAAGGTACTTCCTGTATTAGGGGAATCAATTACAAGCCTGCAGCTATTCACTTTCCTCTGTGGAAATACACTTACTCTTGAACAGCAACAAACACTCATAAACCAAACAAAAAACCCTAAACCCTGCTAAAAAAGCCCATTTCAATAAAACTGCAACATTTTAAAGTGTTTAGGTATTTTGTATCACATCATAATAATGTCTTGCAGTATTGTGGAACACAAAATTCAGAGGACACATTTAACAAAGGGTTTTCTTAATAACAACAATGTACTTGGGTAAGTAAGTTTACATCACAACAAAAACAGAAGTGATGTTAACAATCATTTATGGGTTTTGTGTGGCTGGCCTTTCAGGTTTATTTTTGGCTTTGATTTTTCATTGTTGTTGGGTTTGTGGGGTTTTTTTGTGTTGGAGGGGAGGGCATTTGTTTGTATTTCTGAAGAAAGCACATGTTGTATTAGCTCAGAACCCTAAATGCCACTGAAGATTTGAGACCCTGGTTGTACAAGATGCTTCATGACAGCAGCCCTGTACAGGTGTCACATGTGTTTCCACACCAAGTACTTTGATCTGATCAGTTATCTTCAAGCAGAACTCACTGCAGTAAACATTCACATGTTATAATGTATTCACATGTTATCCATGAAAAACTTCCGCAGCCTGGATATTACTTGATATTATGGTTTAAATCCTGTAGACAATTGCAGTAGTTTCCTGTCTTGTCATACAGAAACAGTAATTTTCTATACCTCTAGAGAGAGCAGATATTCAAAAAACAGACAGCAAGCTATAAGGCACAGGTAGGTTTACTCGTAGTAAACTAGTAATTTAGTAATTCTCTTATGCATAATAGCATTCACAATTGATGGAAGATTGTGTAATAAAAAAATTATATCCTACATATGGAATTATGTTAAATACTAGAGGAACATTTTTAGGCCAGAAAAGTTGTAATTTAGCTTAACCATCCAAACTGGCTACATTTTAAAAAGATAAAAAGAGCCCCCGTAAACACAGACTACAGAACAGATGAAAACAGGCAACTAATTCAATACAAGTGCCTAACTTAAGGAAACTGTAATATAATGTCCCTGAATATTCTGAAAGTTCTACAAGGAGAATTATAAAATTTGCCTGCTCTTACAATAAAAAGTCAGTGGAATTTCAGAGTTGCTGCTGAAGGTTTAGTAAGAAATGCATTCCTTGTGTTTCACTGCTTTTAATGGAACAGAGACAGGGAGAAGGCAGTGAGAAACAAAAGCAAGAATACTAGAGCACTTCAGAAAAACTTCTGCTGAAACACAACATTACAGCACACTAGGAAGAAAGAAGTTATTGCTTTATACTTTACAAAGCTGAACACAGAACACATGTTCCATATGCTAATCAAGAACTTAAACTACCTACCTTATCTCTGATTTTCAATTCTAGACTCTTATGATATTCTTCAGTTTCTTGGATTTTTTTGTTCACCGGGGCCTGCATTTCTTTCAGATTCTTCATTTCTTCCTTGGCTTTGTCTCGGCTTTGTTTCACTTCTTCATGCTGCTGACGAACACTTTCATATTCCTTGGAAGAGTGAAAATAAAACAATTAAATGACTACTGTCTTCTAGTTCAGCATTTTTACTGCTGTAATATTTTATTTAATTGGACATGAGTTTTAAGAGAAAAATCTCATTTAAAAGCTAGGATTAAAGTAACTAAAGTCATCCTCCTATTACTAGTCAGTAAGGCTACAAGATGTAGGGATCATTCAGTCCCCAGTGAAAAAGCACACACATTTAATCGATATATGCAATTCAAGTAGCAGAAGAATCAACCAATTTGTCTGCAATTATCCTGCCTCTAAGTCCATCTGTGATCAGTGTGGAAAAAGCAATTTTTTAGCCCCTTCTGTCCATAGTTTGAGCACTATTTAGGCAGAAGCCCTCAAGCTGAGGAGCAAATAACCACAGAAAACTTAAGAAAAGGAACAAGCTGGATAGATCAGAGTCAGTAACAGACCTAAACCTGAAGTAAACTGAGGAGACAGAGTGGAACAGAACCTGGGAAAACAAACAAAACCTCCACCATATACCACAAATACCAGAGAAGTCACTATTTAGGGAGCTTAAGAGGAGATGCATTCTCAAGAAGAAAGAGATGGTAAACAGTGTGGCAACCAAAACTTCCATTTCAAGTACTTAGGGCAGAATTTTGGGAAGAAAGTAGTTTAGGCTGAAGTAGTCATTAATACTCCATTTTTTTGTCCAGTGCTGTCTTGAAGGAAAAAACCCAACCAAACCAAAACCAAACAACAGTGAAAAGAACATGACATCAATGATTGTTAAGGGTTCATGAGATAAAACGATACTCAAGAGGACCAGAGGGAAGATGCTAGGTACATCTATGTGAGGGTGCAGAGGAAGGAAAAGCTGTTGATCTGGCATCCACTAAAGAAAGCTCCTGGTTTATAGCATATGCCTGGATTATTCCAAGCTCTGGACCATTAAAAAAAAAAACAGTAAAGGAAGATAGTCTGCAAACTCTAACAGCTAAACCTGCTTTATCTGCTACCACTATTTCTTAGTTAATTACATCGCTTAGAAACACACACTATTAAAACACAAATAAATCAACTTAAAATTAAATCAAAATTCTTTCTTTATAGTAGCTTTTTCATAAAGCCAAAAAGTATTTGAAGAAAGCTGCTGGAATTCTATGATGTGGAGTACAATCAGTAGCCACCACTGCAAAGTTAGATGTAAAGCAATTATAATTCCACTTAGATGATACAATAAGCTTCAAATTTAGCTCTGCTCTAAGTAAGGTATTATATTCCAAGGTTAAAGCAATACACACACACACACAAAACCACACCTCATTTCTTCAGATAAAAGCTACAGGCAGGTTTCCCCAGAAATTGTCATTACCTTTTTTTTTTTATACAGCAAATACCTATAACATTTTAGGAAAACCTGACTTTCACTAGACCTCTGTATTTTGGTAACCTTTAAGCAAGAAGTTCCAAATGATTTCAGCCCTCCCAAGACCTATTTGTGCCTTAACTATATAACAAAGTATTTCTCAATTGTGAATGGAACTGGAGGAAAAGCAGGTGGTCTTGGTCAAAACCTATTTTCAAAATTATGCATTTCCAGGACATTTACAGCATCACCTTCTGCTATACTACCTTAAAACAGTATATTTTACGGTATACCACACTACCTTAAGCTTGGAGGGGCAAGAAAGTCCTTTTCTTTAAGGCACTTCAAAAGAAGGGATATCTAGGTCAAAAAGACCGTAGCTCCTTAAATCCGCTTATCGACTGTTGATGATACATTTGATAGAAGTCCCATTATGGTTCACACAAGAACACCAAGTCTCACCTAAATCCTTGAATCCCAATCTTTAATGCTGTATTCCTAGCGTCCATTTTATAAAATTTAAAGCAGATGCTCAAAAGCCTATCAGATATATACAAAAATAGTGCGTAATTTCCCGCAGCTGGCACTGACCAGATAAAACACTAGACTAGAAAAAAGTGTTTCTCGGGTGAAGAGCAGTTGAATCTTCAGAATAAAAACACAGTTCTAACAGCAGTCAAATACTAAAACAAGTTCAGCACTAGGACTTCCTCTTCTCCACTCAAGATGAAGACTCAATTTAGAGTCATAGTTCAGTTGACCTGTCTCCAGGCTGTCTTGTCCATTTCATTTCCATTTCATATTGCAGTGTCCATGCATCTGCCTCATGGTCGATTTGGAGGCTCACCTAGCTATTCTGCTTTGTTACAGAGGCAATTCTAAACAGCTATGTCTGGTTTGCAAGTAGAAACCTACCTTTTGGGGAGCTAGGAGGGGAAAACATCCACAGAAGGAAAAAAATTCACATGCTACCCTCAACTTGGTGAACCCAATATTAAGACATCAGAAATGTTTATTCTTAGGATTAAACAACAGTGCTAGGTCTGATGACAAAGGAATATGTCCTTGTAAGAGAATATATTTCTTCTTTTAGGGAAAGCTTGATATTTTTCAATATAGAATACCAAGAGATCTTTCAGATGAAATTGACAAACCACAAAATAGCAACAATCCTCTGCACTGAAGATCACAACAGAATGTGAAATTTTCTTGCAGCCTGTAGGTCAAATTTTCTAAGTAGTAAAGCAATTACGTTGATGACCCCTGATTTCAGCTGTACATTATCCGCATGCTAGTGACTTCTAGTAAACAATCTGCTACATATTGATTCTGTACTACAAACTGGAACGTCACACATGTTGAAACACATTTACGTTTCTATTGATCCAGCCACCAAAACGTTAAAATTTCTCCAAATTTTTGAACCCACTGAAAGTATTTAATATACTCAGCAACACAAACTGTGTAGAAGACAGCAGTGAAAGAGTAAGGTGTGAAGTAGTCTGTCTAAATTTTCTTAGCAAACATGTAACTAACAGCATGTTCTCATAGTTGTGGAAGGTGATTTCACTGACAGCCAAAAAGATTCTTAACTTAGGTTTCCTACTGCCAGTTTCTGACTAGCCTTCAGAGTTCTGTACAAATATCTTACAGTAAAGAATAATGAGTATTAGTCTAAATTAACTATGCAAGACCTACTTATTTCCTAATAAGGTAACTCTCTCCTTGTTAACTAAGTAAGGTTATAATGCATATGTAGTAGGAAAAACCTGCCTCTTTCCATAAGTGCTGAGATCCAATCCTAATGGCATAGCACATACAACCCACCTCCTTTATAACACCTACCACCATACGTCTATTTCAATTGCTGCTACTATATCTTTGTGCTGTTAACATGGAGATTTGAAAGCAGCAAAGGTATATCCTCTGAATCCAGTTGCTCTTCAAGATATAAGAGATTAAGTTTATTGTATTCATGAGGGTTTGTTATCCGCAAAACAGCAACAGAATATCTTACAGAAGTTTTCCGCATACTCCACAAATATTACGCGTAAATTTTGATAATTTGTTATCTCTATTTCATGAATTCTACAAAGCTTGCAACCAAGACAAACCATATACCACTTCAGTATACTAAAATCCACATCACCCTAAACTGTTTACTATAATTTAATCTGATTTACCACTCCAGGTTAAACTATCATGAAAGTGCTGTTCAGAAAGCCTTATTTTGCTTTGTATAAATGACCTGTCCTTGATTCTAAGCTCTTTTAAATTTGTCAAAAGTTTCCAATTCTCTAAATGCCAGCATTATTGAGATTGGCAAACTATACTGATGACGGTTTTTGTCATGCACACCAAACCTCAATTAATAAACTAAAAGTAGCAAAGGGAGAGGGCAAGTTGATAAAAAAAAAAAAAAAAAAAAAAACAAACAACAAAAAACCAAAACCACAAGACCATGTTCATTATGGCTGGAAGAAGCAACTGGAACTGGCTAGGCATAGCTTAAATTAAGCCAGCTGTGTCTGCAAATCATAAAAGAAGTACTGCTCTTGGCCCAGATTACTGTCTTCCTAAAAGAGCAGTAACTCTTATGTTAACTTCTTATGCAGTTTTTTCTATTCAGCTGCACGTCCAAGCAAACCTTTGATCAAAATTAGGCCTATAACAGTAATTCAAGACTTGGCCTGTTTGCACTAAGGAACTGTAATGATTCCTAATTTCTTTTAAAAAAAAAAACAAAAAAAAAAAACAACTTTTCACACATTTCTAATATTGCAGTACTAGGAAAAATGGATTAGGTGAGAAAAATACTGAAAAGAAAAACACCTACCACCCAAGGCCTTTTCCTCTCAAGCATCTCAATTAAGTCTAAATGGCGCTTGCGCTCATGGTATCTCTCAACATCTTGTTTGTACCGTTCAATCCTCTGCTTCATCTTCTCCAAAGAGTTAGTTTTGTCTCTGCACAAGTTCTGTAAGAATATACATTTTCCTGTGTTACAGCACGTACTTTGTGAAAACACTTTTCAGAAATGGTCCGCATTTCACCTGTACATTAAAACAAATCTAGCACTAGAGAGGGCATTTTAGTATAGCAGTAATTAGAAATAATATAGCATTAATCACAAATAATTGTCCAGCTTTTCCAAGTACTTTCTGTGAAAACAAGTCTAACAGAAATGTTAATCCAAAGAAAATATTTCTATTTTTATTTTCTCTTAATTTTTCAATTAAAAATTTCATTTTTCTACCTCCACAAATCTAGACATTTCTAAATTACCATAAGTCGTTTTAGAAATACAAACATCAAAAATGCCTGTGAAAGATCTTTTAGAGATTTGTAACAGAAACATTAAGGTGAGTGTGTGAATGCAGTATGTATGAGTGTAAAAGCATTTGCATGCGCTAGCACATGAAGAAACAGCAGAACAAAGAATTACAAGAATGGCCTGCAAGGCAAACAATAAGTTCTCACAACTCTGTTCCCAAGACACCATTCCCAGCAGTATCAACAAGGAACACGATTTCTGCAGACATGAGTAGGCATACACTCTGTTAAGATTACTGTACAAGTAACTGATGCAAAAAGACCTTGTGTTCTAACACCACAACAGCAACAAGGCTGCAGCTTATTGCATACATGCTCCCTTTTCCTCTTTGATAATATTCCAAATCAGGAAAAACAGATAGCAGGCAACAATATTGTCCATAATATATGATAGTTGAAGTTAGCAAAGGATCACCCTATAAAAGCAAGTAACTTCTAAAAGGCATAAAGGATCTTTACAGAACAACTACTGCCAGTCAAGAATCCCAGGAAGCAATAAATATTTGACAACAAGATGTCCCTTGTTCTCTGTGTCCAGACCACCTGCACACACATCTTCATGCTTATAAACAGCTAAATGTCAGAGTGAATGAATTCTGAGAAAAGTTGGGTGTTACTTAGTTAAATCAACTAAATAAACTAATACCATCAGCCAGTTCTGCAAGATCTCTAAATTTTATTATGCTAATTTTCCTACTGCTCTGTCTCTATAATGCACGTTTACCTCCAGCTCTCTTTCCTTTTCTCTGAAGTTTTTCAGTTCACAGTGAAACTGGTACATTTCTGGAGGACCAATGGATTTTTCAGTGGCTTCAAGTAATTCAATCTTACTTAGTTTTGCAAATTCACCAACTTTGTCCTACACAAAAAGAAGTTACAAAACCACCATTAGTTAGAAAAATGCAATAAGTAACACTGGATTTAAATTCTTCCAACTTACTCATCATGAATATCCCCAGACTTAAGAGTTCTATGCCAGACACTCTGGCACATTTAAGGCAAGCACAGGATGATCAGCTCAGAGCAACAACAAAACCTTCCTAAACATTTTTAAGATTTCACACATGGGCTTTTTTGCAGTTGTTCTGGAACAATTTAAGCTTAAACCTTAGCTGTTCTTGGCTGTTTGGCAGCTTTTGAGGATACAGGTCAGTTCATTGTTTTATAATTGGCTATCATTCTTCTGAACAAGACAGTTTAGTACTGACGATCACAGGTTCTATTCAACTGTACTTTTAATATCAGTTCTCAGCCTGCCAAGGCTAGCCCTTCCCATCACAAATGCTATGATTAACCGAAAAGTTAAGCAATGTATAAGGCTGGCAGCCAAGGGTAACAGGAAGCATTGCTGCTGTCCAACACAAAGGAACAGCTCAAAACCATGACTGGAGTGAATGATGTGCTTGCCATTGAACAGTGGCAGACAGCAAAACACCCAAAACTTTCAACACAGTAATATTCACTGAACTGACATTTATATACTAAAGAAAACCCGCAGTTTCAAATACAAAAGTTATGTTGGTAGAAAGTTCCATACTAAACAATTACTGTAAATAGGTAAATGAGAAAAAGCAACACCAGAATATTTGTTTCCCAAATATTAGTTTTTTAAATTCTAAAATTTTTCAGCATGTCTTCTTGAATGCAATTCTCCTTGAACAGAACAATACACCCATGGTTGGCTAGGCTCTGATAGGTTTCCTTTTACTACCATCCCTGGTGATCCACATGAACTGGGAAGGTCTTATCAACAAACCCTGCATAACTTTAAGCTACAGCTGTGAGACAACTTTGTTATCTGCACAGAAATTGTGATGTGCCTAAGCACGAATTCATTTACAGAAACTGCTTTTAGGCCCCTATAATCTTCTCTCTCCTTTAGAAGCTACTTCCCATCAGCTTTTACATAATTTGATCCTAAATATCTTTAAGTCCTGCTATGTCCTCAAGAAACTGTTGAGCCATAAAGGTTATCAAAAAGGCTCTATAGCAAGTCTGTTAAAACTACAGTCATTTAGTAGGATTGCTTTCTGTTTTTTGGAAAAAATATGGACAACTCTTTCCATTCACTTTTGAAGTATAGGATCCAGTCCTGAGGAACTGACTCGATATAATCAGAGAAAACTGCATGTCGAGATTGACTGGGAAAGTCAGGGACACAGAAACACAGGAACCATGCAGGTGAAGGTACAGAAACAGTGCTAGATCTGAAGAGTTTTCCTGCTGATTTGTTGTTTAACAATATCCTTACAGAATAACAAACAGTACAGAGATATCACTGCTAGTGTTGCTACTCAAACACCACCACAGGGTACAGCAAATACAAAACTGTGCAATTAGTGAGCCTTAATAGTCACACAGTTCCTCTTTTCTTTTATACATTTGATACACCATTATGGCTACCTCACCTCTCATTCTTTGCAATGCTCCACTAAATTGCTGAAAAGCTAAAAAGCACCAACCCTCTCAAAAGACAGCACTCCATCTGCACACACAGTCTTTTCAAATTCATTCATACCTGAGGAAGAAACTGGCACAAATTGTCCACCTGGATGTTTAAGGCTGCAATCTGCTCTTCTACCATTTTCAGGGTTGTTGGCTTTCTGTTGATAAACCATGTTGATGTGTTGTTCACCACTTGAATCTCACGTGTGATAATGATATTGTCAGGTGTCTTTGACCTGATTAATAAAAATAAGTGTTTATGCTTTTGAGAATGCGTAAAGGTCACCAAGTCTCCAAGTACGTTAGTATTAAAACATAGATAGTTAAATATTTCTGGACAGTAGCAGCAGACTCACATTTTATGCTTCAGAAAATATGTCGTACTTTAGTGATCAATTAATACCACACAGAAAACTTCAAGAACACCTGCAAATCTTAACTTGGAGGAAGTTATTAATATAAATGACACAGTCATGCTGAATGTATGAACTGGTTTCTTACAGAAGTTCATAAAAAGTGGATTTTTATGATACTTTGTAAGTATTGAAATTGGTGTGGAACAAGTGCACATCAACACTACACCCTTAAAGTAAAAAAGTATTAGTGTACAGAACTACAATAGGCTGGGTATATACATTCTATTTGGGAATAAAAATACCATACAGTACAAAAAAAAATACTAAAGAACTGCAAATACGCATCAGCTGTCCAGTTCGTTCTCAGGCTCAACACTCACTTATTGAAAATTTAGTCTGGTTAACATGCATCAAGAGTAAATAAGCAATTATATGGTCATAAACTCTTGACATTTTGGTTACCATTTTGATTTAGAGAAAGTCTAGCATCTGTTCAGTCAGCATACTGTTAAAGATGGAGGACAGGGGCTCATAACAGTTTGGGGGCCATGTACCTTTAACACAGGTCAAAGTAGAAGTGAGTAATTCAACAGCTTCCAGTGTTTAGAACAAATACTTGAATTACCTAACAACTACTACAGTAACAATGTTAAGTCATCAAATACTGCAAGTTTCTCTTCAGACCTTAAAGTGACATCCAGATGCATCTCTGCTGAAACAATTCCACCCTCTACCTGAAAGACATCCTACCTCCTGACCCATTGCTTGACCTGTCTCCAAAAATGTCTTACTTGATCAATTCCAGAAGAACAGAAGTGGACAGGATTTTTTCAAATATACGTTCCAGTATATATTTTTACCTTTACACAATTTTCTCTTTATAAAATTTGATCAGGGTGGGCTTATTGGACAAATAAACTCAGGCTCTGAATCAGTTGATTAGCTTTATGTTCTATTTAGTTCAGGAAAACTGATCAGGTTAAGGCTTATTAAAACCACTTGTGCTCTTGCAGCTTCATGTTAAGATCTCCACAAAAAAGCATCCATCTAGGAACTCTCTTGGATAGTCAATCTCTCCTTAGTTGTCAAAAAAAATTATTACAGAAAGCAGGTAATATTACCCTGTAACCAGAAGTTACTGATGGGATTTTACAGAGTAAAGTCCAAATGATTTTCAGTTTCTGTTTTGCAAAAGCTTACCTAGAAGACTGCATTAGCCAAATTAGTCAGACCTATTTTTTTCTCCCTACTACTTTGTTTCAGTATGTAATGTTTTCAGTAAGAATGTAGTGGAGCCCCTCATACCAGCATTCTTCTTATAAGAAAGTGAAAGCACAACATTGGGTTTAAGACATAAACTTTGAGGGATTTTATTCTTCTTCAGATATCATTTCCTACCATAACATCACAATAGAAGTACTGACTGTATCTGAATAACCTGAACCTTAGATGTAACCAAAAGCTAAACAGACTATATATATCAACCTTTATACATTCTTCATACACCAAGACCATGTAAAGCTTCAGAAAGTGAAATAAAGATCAGTCATCACTGCTTACTTTTCGTGCGATAATTATTTAAACCTTAATTTTGACATCTGGGAAAAAAAATTACACCACAAGCTTAAAGACAGACCTCTGTACACCAGATATTTTTTCACAACTTTGTGAATGACTGTGTGGGGAAATAATGAAAATGCATGAAGAAATACAATTTTACTACTTACAGTTCAATTTCTACTACACCTTTCAAGCACCCCTGCTTTACAAAGAGACCAACCTACAAAATTAATTATAAAAATCATTATTGCAAAATAACAGCAATCTCTTATACACTGCCATTAATGTAATCTCTTATAAAAAAAATATATATTTGTATAATATAGTCACTGAAATTGGTCATTTTACTGAAAATGTACAGTTAAAAACTAAAATTGATTTTGTCTATTAACTAAAAATAAAGGAAGACATTAACTAGCAGCATTACAATTTGCTCCACAGGTTAACAATTTCTGATCAATTTCAACCTCCAAAACTGAAAAAATAATCAACAGATCCACAGAGAGGAAGATCTCGTGAATTCAGAAAGCAAAGGCTATAAAAATGAAAGACACTGCCAAATAGCTGTACTAATAGAGCTGCCATTTCTAATAGTATAAAAATATATAAACACGAAACGCCAATAAAAATATCAATGCACAGTGCTGCCATGCAGTCAGTTTACATATTTACATTTTCTCAAGACTGAGCTGCAAACATATAATATGTATAATCAATCATGTACCCAAATTCAGTGCTCCAAAGATCTATTCAAATAAATTCCATCCAACCAGAATATCCAAAAAGAGCAAAACTCAAAAATTTGACAATACAAACATCTTACTATAATGTCAGCGCATGGTCCCTTGGGAGCAAAAAATGAAAATAATAGTAGAGCAACTCAAAACAATTCAGCTTCCACTTAAATCATAGATTAGTGGCTCCATGCTTCTAGATATATTCTCAGACACATGAAGGATGTATTATTTCTACAGGTTACATATACTTGGAAATTTAAGTTAGACTTTTTTTGTTTCTCTTTTAGTCACTGTTTCTGATTGAATGTTATTTATGCATTAGGTGGCATTTTCCTACCCCATAGTGGAGGCTTAGATATCTTCAAAAAGAACCCATAGTCTGCTCAGGTTCCAGCTCAGTTCAGGTGTTTCCATTGCATAATTCAGCCAAGACAATAAGTAGTTAACTAAGACAAAACCCCTTCGGTAAAAGCCTCTGTCTCCGGACCAGGTTATTCTACAATTTGGACAACTTACTTGTCTTTTCTTCCCTCCTCTGCTGGACAGGGCTCTTAATGAAATTCAGATTAAACATGAAAATTAGAGTTCATTATTACCTTATCAGCTCGCCCTATGAAAGAAGGTTTTCCAGCTAGTCCCAGGCAGATGGCACAAACAATGCTTGACTTTCCTGTTCCATTGGCACCTACAATCACATTCAGATTGGGTCCTGGATGTACTTCACAGACGTCATATGTTCTAGAAAACACAAAAATTTTCAAAAAACTTATAAACTTCGTGTTACTTTAATAAAAATTCCTTCCTTAAAACACTTTATGATTATGTAAAATATGACAGAATTTCATCAATCTAGACTTAATCCTCAAACATAGATTTGCAAGAAAATCTCAGAGTGAAAATTTAATACTACAATAAAATACTGCGGAATACATTCCTACCAGCCAGAGTACTTCGAACAACTTTCTTCAAAACAAATGATTATAAAGAAAAAAAATCCAGCCACATAACGACAACTTCTATTTTCTTTACTAGGACATATTATTTTACATATTTTAAAAAAATACAGAAAGAAAATTGAGTGAAGTCGGTGAAGTCTGTTACATTTAATTCCCGCTGCCTGCTGCACTCCTGTCAGAAAAGGAGATTCCTCACGCACAATGTGTTTGGGTCCTGAGCTCTGGAAGAAGTCTCTGGAACTCTGTATTGATACATCATTCAGTATTTAATTCCTGAGTTACAAGAACCTAAAACATTAGTCTGTCATGAGTGTTTTGAGGTTTTTTTTAAATTGGCCTAGGCATCTTTCATCATGCGCATCCAGCATGTCTACTGCAAAAGCAACTACAGGAAGAGACCAAGCTCTGGCGCACAAAATCAAGAAAAACAATGTTGGTATGATCCGTAACATCCCAAATTTATTATGAGCTCCACTATTTTATGTTGTCTTTCTACACTGTATTAAACACACACAGAGGAACTTGAGATGCTAACACTGAAAAAGAAACTAAAAGTAGTCAATGACAAGACAATAACATAATCCATGCATTTCTGGAAAAGAATCCTTAATGTTGAGGCTCAAACTATTATGTTTGAAACTTCACTTGACACCTGTGAACTATGCTACTTGGAATGCTTTTCAAGGCTGGCATGGACCTAACAGTACACCAGCCATAAGAAAATGCCCTGAAAACTTATATTAATAACTATAATAGCTCCCAACCAAATGCAATTTCCAATACACAGAAGCTAAAGAAAGCACGTGTAAAAGACACCACGACAGATACTTTGTCCTAATGGTTCCAAGGCCTGTCTCCACTGCCCATGAACATCTTTGCACTCTCCCCACTTACACTGCCTGACCATCAGCTAATCGGGAAAAAAATAACAGGCACTCAGAGCCACACGGACAACAGGAACCAGCATGTGAGGGAAAGAAGGGCCAGCACGCCCACCATGGGAAAACATTCCCAGAAAGCAGCCTTCACTAAGCACCTACGGGATTCGTAGTCCACACAGCAGGTCTTCCCCTCCCCGCTTGGAGAAAAGTATCACCTTCTAGGCAATCACAGTCAAATCTGGGTTGGAAGCGACCTCAAAGATCATCCAGTTCCAAGTCCCCTGCCATGGGCAGGGACACCTCCCACTAGGCCAGGCTTCTCAAGGCTCCATCCAGCCTAGCCTTAAGCACTTCCAGAAAGGGAATCCACAGCTTCCCTGCGCAATCTCTTCAGCTCCGACTCGGCTCGGTGTCCGAGGCCTGGGTTCACCAAGGCAAACCCCGCTCGGTGTACCAGGGCAGAGCAGTCAGCACGGCCCCTCCTTGCCAGCCCCGGGTCTGGTTCTCCTGACTTCACCGCCAGCTCCCAAACGCCACTCGTACTAAAACAGGGTGGACGGCGAGGCCACCCACCGCAGCCACCGAACCCCGGGACCAATGGCGGCCATCCCGCCGCAGCCACCCGGGCGGGGTGCGCGCCTGCTGCTCACTTACAGGAAGTTCTGCATGAAGATCCTAACGACGGAGCCCTCGACGAAGCGGGGCTTGGCCTCGGCGCGCCTCACGGCCCGCTGACTATCGCGGGCACCGAGCTGACAGGTGCTCAGGCTCCTCTTCCCCCCCTTCGCTGCCCCTGACGCTTCTGCCATGTTCCCCGCTTAGCCCGACCGCGGACACTCGCCCCGCGCCTCGACCTTATTGGCAAGAAGGAAACGGAGGGCGGGGGGCGAGCCCGCCCATTGGCGGGTAGGGCGGGACTAAGCCGCGGCGAAGCTTTCCATTGGTTTGCAAAGTGTCGCTCTGTTGTCCACTGGCTGGAGGAGAGAGAGGGGGATGCGGGAGGGACGTTATGGCGCTGCATCCGGTTTCGGAGGGGACTGTGGGAAGTGGGTTTTTTCCAGTGATGCTGAAGATGGCGTGAAATACGCTCTCTAAGACTCATTTTTGAGTTTTAGCAAACAGCATCCTTTATTTCACTGCTTGCACGCATGAGGGAATGATTTCCATCAATCGTGACTAGCGAGACGAGGTAGGGGCAGCATGTATTTTCCACTTACATGCATATGTATACATTTCCCCAGAAAGCTTATGCATATTCTGTTACTTTCCAAGGACATTTTAATGTTATTGTGAAATCCACAACAGCCAAATCTCTCGTAATTGGAGCTTTGGAGCCAGCTCTGTCTGACCTTGCATTTTAGCAGCTAAAGACTGCAAACAGATAGGAGACCCACCTGTTCCACACAGACAGGTTTACGTCTCAGCAGACGTTATCATTTCTCTCTGAACAGTGTCCATAAAAACACTATTTGAAAAAAATACGCTATAAAGAAAATATGCTATCAGAGGGACATTCTGTCTAACTTTCAAAAAATACAGTTACTTAGATGAAACTTTACTTCAGCTTAAATCAAAATACAGTCCACTTTTTTCAACAGTAAATACTTCATCTGTCACCCACGAGGTAGCACCACAGCCGAGCCGCTGGGATCCCTTGGTCCAGAGGCGGGCAAATCCCGAGTATCTCCCTCTCTGCGTGGGGACAGGCTTGCGTTCTGGGAAAGGGAAGTCTTGTTTTCGTACTCCAGAGGCTGCCCGGGCTTGTTTACTTTTTCTTTCTTTTAACAAAATAACAGGAAAAACATTTTTTACATGTGTTATTTAAGAGATTAGGAAGTTTGTAAGAGGGACAGATGTCTTTAGAAGTGATCTTATATGAATCAGGGAAGGAAATTTTGCCCAGAGAAGCTGTGGATTCCTCCTCCCTGGAAGTGTTCAAGGTCAGGCTGGCTGGGGCCTTGAGCAGCCTGGGCTGGTAGGAGGTGACCCTGCACATGGCAGGGGGATTGGAACTGGATGGGCTTTAAGGCTTCTTCCAACCCAAACCATTCTGTGATTCTATGATGGTATGAATGTGTGTTAGATTTCAGCTTCTTCACTGCAGGGCAACCAGCGGTTGCAAATGCCTTACCTTTCCCACATGCTTTATCTTTTTCCTCAGAGCAAGAGTTCCTGCTGGAGCACAAGGACTCGTAACTACCCAAAGCTTCTACAAGGGGCCTGGAGGCTGATTAACACTGCTGAGAAACAGGTAGGAAACTGCTTGTGCTAGAGTGTGTGACAATAGGTGATTAAATTATTGGCTTTGTTTAAGCTTGATGGTCAAGTAGGGGGTCTGCAATGGAATTCTGTGAGAACTTTGTAAGCAGGCAGTTTTTGCAAGTTCATGAGGGTTGTGTTGCGCTAAGGAGGCTTAAGGTACCTTGGCAAGAATCTCCAGGACCCTCATGGCAAGATACAAACTGAGCCTGTGCAGATGACAGAGGCTACTCGCCATCAAAAGGAAGGCTCCAGTCTCCCTCCTAACGACCCTCAACCCTCGCATGACCACCACAAAGGGACACTGCGCATGCATGATGTTATAGTTGAAGTTGAATTAGGACAAAGTCTCAATTGATTTACTAAAAGTTTATTTAAGATAGGAAAGCAAATGCAGCGCTGGGCGGCCGGGAAGTCGCAGCTTCACCAAGGCTTGCAAAGTTCGGGTAGCTCAAGCAGTCTTTTATACATTTTTTTTTCTCTGACTTGCAGATTTCAGCAGTTACACAAGCAGGATAGCAAAGAGGATAACAACACCTGTTAATCTCGAGCAAGAACAAAAAGCAAAGGCAAAGACATAATATTTCATTAAGCAGACAACTCTGTAACCTTGAGGTAATGCTGTGCCTCATTCCTTCTTGAACAGGGCGTTTTGTGCCTGGAACAGTGAGGCCGCTTTCTCCTTGCATTCTTTGGTTTAAGCAGCAAATTGACCTCTATTTCTCACAAATTCCCCCCTTCTTTTATTTACCACTAATTTGCTGATTAAACCTGTTCAAAACATCATGAGCCGCTTCTAACTCAAGACTATCATTTGGCAAAATCTCCATCTCTAATTCTGATCGTTTCAACACCATCAATTGTACTTTATCCAGTCGGTTCTTGACAAAGGTTACAAATTTGTTAATGATACAGGGACCAAAGGTTAAAGCTAGTAATAACATTATGACAGGTCCTGCTAAAATAGAAATCAAATTGGTTAGCCAGGGAGACTGGTTAAACCAAGATCCATACCAGGAGGCCTTAGCCTCTTGTTCTCGTTTTCTCTTTTCTAGTCCCTCCCTCAGTTTAGCCATCGAATCTCTAACTACTCCAGTGTGGTCGGCATAGGAACAACATTCTTCTTCTAGAGCTGCACATAACCCTGCTGTTACAATCGTTTCACACCCCCAATATGCGCAGTAATAGTGGCCAGGAGAGTTGCAGTAGCTCTTCCCAAGGTTTGAACTCGGACACCAATAAGTGGCCATCAGATTTCCTCCCCAGAGGTACTGTGTTTTGCAGTTATAGTGCCAAGTGCCTGTGGGCTCTAATAGATCGCAATTGGTTACATAAAAAACAGGTGATCCGGCCGAAATGTTTACTCTAAGAATTTTAGAATCATCCCACCTGATGAGAGTCCAATTGAAAGGTTGGTGTTCTGTGGCAACTATTGTTGTGATTACAGATATTAAAATAACAGCCTTCATTTTCCCCACAGTTGGTGCCTCTCTACCTTTCCCTCGTCTACTCTTTTGCAGAGAGCAACGGGGCAATATATCTTCTTGGTAGCAGTAGGTATTCTTCAAGGAAACAGACTGTTCTACAACCTTTCCAAGCGAATTCTTTGGTGCACCTCTTTAGAACTTTGTGCCAATCTGCCCAGGTATCAGGAATCTACCTTTCCCACCCGCAGAAGAGTTTGCAAATCTCCACTCGTACTCTACTTCCAACCTTATAATGACAACATATTTTACGATAAGATGTAAAAAGGTATAAATCGCGTCGTTTCTAATATCTTGTACAGTCCAGCACCTCCTGTTTGATCCAGGATTCCAAAGTGTGTAAAGGGCCGTGGGTGCTCACCGGAGGTGACGGTTCATTCGCTGTCCGGTTTCTTCTTGACTCGTAACCACAAGTCCCCTGGTTCAGAGGTCACAGTCCACCTCTCTGGGGGCAAAGGTCCTTTTATCCGGCTGGCGTGGGTCCACCCCTTTTCTGCCGTCCGTACTGCAGTATCTGTAGTAAGTAAAACAACAAAGGGTCCCTCCCAATGGGGCATCAAAGAAGTCTCTTTCCAGGCCTTTACCAGCACTCGATCTCCTGGCTGGACCCTGTGTATACAGACATCTAAAGGAGGTCTTTGTACTAACAGTCCCTTTTTCCTTAACTCTTGTCTTCTTTTTGTAAGTTCCAATATATATTTGGCTATGGCTTTGTCTGCGACTTTTGGGTGTTCTATTGGTACTCCGAAATCATATGGCATCCCGTATAACATTTTGAAAGGGGAGATGCCGGTATCTGACCTTGGTTGGGTTCGAATATGAAGTAGTGCTAACGGTAGACACTTAACCCGATTCATCTTTGTTTCTATCATAAGTTTGGTAAGATGTTTCTTAATTTCCCCATTCATTCTCTCCACTTTTCCCGAACTTTGTGGGTGCCAGGGGGTATGATACTCCCATTTTGTGCCAAACAATTCGGCTGTTTCTTTAATTATTCTGGAAGTAAAATGCGGTCCCCGATCTGAGTCAATTACAGTAATGATTCCATATCTCGGGATAATTTCTTTGAGGAGAATTTTGACTACTGTTTTTGCATTGGCCCTTGCTACCAGGAAGGCTTCTACAAAATGCTTAAGGTGGTCCACCAAGACTAGTAGATACTGATATCTCCCCACCTTCGGTAATTCTGTAAAGTCTACCTGTATTTTCTCAAAAGGTCTTTTTGCTAATTCCTGTCCCCCTAATACTTTTTCCCTAAGTTGCCGTTTATTGACTTTCTGGCAGGTCAGACATCCCTCCAAAATCGTTTTAGCTAAACCATATATTCCCACGCAAGTATAATTCAATTCAAACTGATCTACTTGGGCTTGAATCCCCCAATGAGTTTTGTGGTGCAATTTGTTCAGTATCTCTTGAGCTAACCCTTTTGGAAGGATTTCTCGACCATCGGGTAAGAGCCATTTGTCCCCTTCTCTTTTTGCCCCAATTTGTTTTAATTTGTCTAGCTCTTGGAGGGTAAAGCTTTTGTCTAGCTTTAACCTCTCAGGTTCTTCTCTCAAAGTTAATAATGCAGCTTGTTTAGCAGTCGCATACGTCTTATCGTATGGGTAATTCCCTTTTGATGTCCCTTTACATGAACAACCGCTATTTTTAACGGACCCCTTAATGCTTTCAAAACTTCCAAAATTAATTTTTCATGTATTAATCCTTTTCCTTGGGTATTAATTAGACCTGTCTCTTCCCAAATTTTCCCAAAGGTATGCACTATCCCAAAGGCATATTTTGAATCTGTATATATAGTTCCAGTTTTATTTTCTAAGAGCTTTAATGCTCTCCACAGAGCATATAATTCACATGCTTGTGCGGACCAGGTTTTGTCTAGTGGTCCTGCCTCTTTTGTCTGTAACGTATGTCCGTCTGTAACAGCATATCCCAATTTTCGTTGTCCTTCAATTACTCGTGAGGATCCATCAATAAATAATTTTTCACCTTCACCCAATTCGTCTTCCTCTAAATCCTCTCTTATTTTAGTCTGTAAATTTATTAGTTGAAGGCAGTCACGTGTCAGTTCCTCTCTGGGTTCCCCATATAGGAACTGAGCCGGGTTCTGAAGGGAGGTAACTTCGATCTCTGATTTGGGAGGATTAATCAAAATTCCTTCATACTTCAATAGTCGGCTGTCAGTGAGCCACTTATCAGCTCGCTGCTGCAATACTCCACGAATATTATGGGGAGTATATACTTTTAACTCTCCTCCTAGGGTAACTCGTGTGACTTCTTCTACTAACAACGCAGTAGCCACGATCGCCTGTAGGCAAGTGGGCCATCCTCGACTCACAGGGTCCAACAATTTAGAATAATACCCTACGGGCTTTCTCTGGCCTGCCCATCCTTGGGTCAATACCCCGTAAGCAGTCCCATTGTCTACATTGATAAAAAGTTGAAAAGGTTTGCGTATATCGGGTAAACTGAGGATGGGTGCCTCTACTAGATCTCTTTTTATCTTTTCCAAGCGATCCTCATCATCGGGGGTCCATTTCATCAATTCGTTCTTAGTTAATTTTTCATACAAAAACTTTACCTTGCTGCTATAACTTTCGATCCACTGTCGGCAATACCCTAATAATCCCAGCAGCTGTCTTATTTGTCTCTTATTATTAGGTACAGGTAACGATAAAATTCCCTTGACTCTTTCAGGATCTAATTTCTTATGCCCCTTCGTGAGCCAATGTCCCAAATACCTCACTTCCTCCTCGGTGAACTGCAACTTGGACTTAGAGACTTTCAAACCCTTTAAGCCTAAACAGTTGAATAACTTGATACTCTTGTTCGTAACTTCTTCCTGAGTCCTCCCAGCCACTAATAAATCATCTACATACTGTATTAAGACTAGTTCCTGCCCCGATTCATAGGATTCTAATAGTTGTTCCAAAGCTTGTCTGAACAGGTTCGGAGATCATGTAAACCCCTGAGGCAACACAGTCCATCGTAGTTGCTGTTTTCTATGCGTTTTGGGGTCTTCCCATTCAAAAGCAAAATAGTCCCTACATTTCTCCTTTAAGGGGCAAGCCCAAAAGGCATCCTTCAGATAGATGACACTATATCATTTATAGTCGGGACTTAGTTGATTAAGTATAGTGTGTGGGTTGGCTACCACAGGGAATCGAGTGATGGTTCTCTCATTCATGGCCCTCAAATCTTGTACCAAGCGATATGTCCCATCTGATTTCTTTACAGGCAATATGGGTGTATTGTGGGGAGACACGCAGGGTTCCAAAAGCCCTTGGGCCAAAAGTGTCTCCATGACCGGCTGCAACCCTTCTCTCCCCTCCCTGGAGATGGGATACTCTTTTATCCTAATCGGGTGATCTGGATCTTTTATGGAGACCGTGATTGGTTTGATATTTAACCTCCCCACCGACCCAGGAGTGTACCAAGTGTCTGGGTTAATTTTAGCTTCATCTTCCGCAGTTAATAAACATAATTTAACTTTCAATTTTTCTTGTTCTATTTCTAAATTGATTCCTAATTCCACCATCAGATCTCGTCAGGAGATGATATTCAGCTTCTGGGACCAATAAAAATGTTCCCACCCCGTATTTATTTGGGGTTTCTATACCTACATTCTTTATTAAAGGTACTTTAAAAGGTTCTCCTTTCGCTCCTACTACCTGGAGCGTATCTTTTGACTCAAAACATCCAGAAGGTAATCTTTGGACAGTAGATCTCTCGGCACCCGAGTCCACAAGGAACTTGAACACCTCATGCTGGGGACCCAGTTTCAATTTTATCAAGGGCTCAGGGATCTTAGGGGTCCCCAGCAAATAGGGCCCCTGCCCCCCTATACTCTTCCTTAAAAATCTCCTTATCCTGCAACCTTTTCCGGCAATTTTTTTGTAAATGCCCCTTCTTGTGACAAGAGGCAGGGCCTCCTTCTCGTGTCTGCTGGGCCCCTCCTTGACTGGTCAAACCGCCTGCTCTGGTTCTGTCCTTCCTTTACAGCTGCCACCAATATCTTAGCTTGTCTCTTCTGACTTTCCTCTTCCCTTCTTATGTATACCTTTTGAGCTTCTCGTAATAACTCATCTAAACCCCTTTCTTGCCAGTCTTCTATTTTTTTCTAGTTTTCTCTGTATGTCGGGCCAGGATTTGGCCACAGACTGAATCTTCAGCAAGGCCTGACCAACTTGACTACTGGGGTCTAACCCAGAATACAATTGTAGGCTCTTTCTTAACATTTCTAGCCATTCGGTAGGGGTCTCATCCTTTTTCTGCTGTTCGCTAAAGGCCTTATTAATATTTTGACCCTTAGGTACCGAATCTCTTATTCCTTGAATTATCATATCCCGGAGATCAATCATGTTATTTCTATGAGCTGGGTTCTGGTTGTCCCAATTGGGCCGTTGTAAGAGCCATTTAACATCTCCAGCGGGGCCATGTTGGTATCTCTGGTCCCAATTCCTCATGCCGGCTGTTCTTATCATCCCTCGTTCCTCGTTTGTAAACAGGATTTTTAAGATGGACTCCATTTTGTCCCAAGTATAAATATTAGGCCCGAGGAACTGATCAAAACGTTCTGCAACCCCTAATGGGTCTTCTAATAGCCGTCCCATTTCTTTCTTGAAATCTCTGACGTCCCCAGAATTAAGGGGCACAGAGACAAATCCCACCCCGGGTTGTGGTCCTCCCATGGCAGTTTCTCTTAATGTGTACAACAAATTTTCCTCCTCTCTTTTTCTGGCTTGGCTTCTAGTTGCTATCGGGCTAGGAGGAGAAGTCCCCTCTTCAGATTGTGGAGGGGCGGTAGGAGGAAGATCCTGATCCGAGTCTTGTAATGCCGGAGGAGTTGGAATATAGGGTGGGGGAGGCATCGGTAGCTCGTCCTCACCCCCCTTCCTCCTTCTGTTATTTTTCTTTTCTTTCAATGGAAATAAATTAACAGGCTGGGCCGTACCCAGGATCCACAAAAAGGCATATTCACTCTCCTCCTTATTAAATGGCTGCCTATTGTTCACATATATATTTAATTGTTGACATATCCAATCTTCAAAAGATCCATAAATTGGCCAATATAAGTCCTTTCTTATCTGTTCCTCCCCAAATCTCCATACAATAATGGATCATTTTCCCCTTAGATTTTCCTTTCCGGGAGGGGGAATCATCCCAATGTTGAATCATTAATCCTAATGGGCTATCCGGGGGTATATCGGGGAGCCCACCCCTACCCCGCTTCTCCTGTATGAGCCCAGAAGCCTTACTCTCCTTCTGGCCCATCTTCCGAGAATGCCTTCCTTTGTTCTCAAATCACTCGCTTCCCTCTATTCATGGACCACGTCCTCGTGGACAATGGGAACAGCAATACTAAGAAGTCCACACTCGCTTTGCCTGGTGGACTACTAAATCCGGTGGACGTCTCAATCACTTGCACTCCGGGTACCCAATCCCCGACCAGACGGTAACCTCAATATACTTACTCTCTCTGGAGTCTTCGCCTGGCTCTTTGTGCACAAAAATTATGAGGAACTGCAGTATCTTTCTTTTTCTTTTCTCTTTTGCTTTCCTATCTCCGTTCGGAAAATCCAGGTAAACCTAAGTCGAACTCTCCTCCGGGACCATCCGAGGATGGGGCGCCCTCCCAGAGTCAAAATCCGAGTTAGCTTTCTGGATCCGAGTCACGGCACCAAAATTGTTATAGTTGAAGTTGAATTAGGACAAAGTCTCAATTGATTCGCTAAAAGTTTATTTAAGATAGGAAAGCAAATGCAGCGCTGAGCGGCCGGCAAGTTGCAGCTTCACCAAGGCTCGCAAAGTTTGGGTAGCTCAAGCAGTCTTTTATACATTTTTTTTTCTCTGACTTGCAGATTTCAGCAGTTACACAAGCAGGATAGCAAAGAGGATAACAACACCTGTTAATCTCGAGCAAGAACAAAAAGCAAAGGCAAAGACATAATATTTCATTAAGCAGACAACTCTGTAACCTTGAAATAATGCTGTGCCTCGTTCCTTCTTGAACAGGGCGTTTTGTGCCTGGAACAGTGAGGCCGCTTTCTCCTTGCATTCTTTGGTTTAAACAGCAAATCGATCTCTATTTCTCACACATGAGGAGGGGAGAACTTATGTTAGTGATTTCCTAGAACTGATCAGCCTAACCTGGCCTACTCCTGGAAATGTGATGAATATGCACATGTAACAAAAATATACCAACTGTATACAGACCCATGCTGGCTGAGGCTGGGCGCGCCTCTGGCTATTCTTAGCTACGTGTCCAGCGCTGCTACCTTGCTTTGCAAATAATTACCTCACAATGCATAATAAAAGGATTACAAATACTTTTTTCAATGGTTTCACTCATTTGTTTTTAACAAGTGGAACTAAGTAAAGGAATTGACATGTAACTGGAGTGATTTGAACTGTAAGGTTTACAATATTTTTCTGATATGAACCCAGTATTCAGCATGCAGAGGCTTGCAAGGCTGCCTGTGCCTAGCAAATGTATCTGTAATACCCTGAAAAGATGGCAACTGCCATGATAAAGACATAAGAACGGGATCTTTGGGTATAGATGTAGTAGAATTGGGACCAATGAGGAAAAATTAGTTTGAGGCTTTTTGCTTTTTTAAGGGGAATTAAGTAAATAAAGAGTAAAAGGGCAGTGAAAAGCTTGTTCCAGATACAGGGAACAAATGCAGGGAGAAAGATTAAGATCTGTTAGAGAGTGAAGAGGACTTGTGGTCCGACAGTATGAGAGCAGATGCCTGCAGATAGTCATGAAGTTGACCTGCATGTCCAAGCCCACCAGGACATCAATCAGACAACCACTTCCAATAACGCACTGGACTGGCCATCAGATCTATGTCCAGAAGATTTTCTTTTTCTAAACCAGGAAGCACACAAGTTTACCCTAGTGCTATGTGGTATGGATGAGAAAGGATAATAAAATTTAAAGTATGTAATTCATAAGATTTGTGATAACAGCTTTATAATAGTTGTGCAATAGAGTGCAAAATTTTGTCACTATAATTTAGTAACACTGATGTGCCTACTGGTTAATTAAGAGTATTAGTTGATTTATTAGTTTTACTTAATCAATAAAAATTGTAGTCTTCTAAATGAGTTATGTCTCAAGCTTGCAGACCAAAAGAGTAGAGTTGGACTCATTAAGTAACAGTGACTTCCAGACAAAAGAGAAGGAGGCAGTAGATTAAGGAACCATTTCAACATATTCCCGCTAGAGAATGCTGAAGAGACCTATTTTTCCCAGAATTTCTCAGGGAACATTTTCCAGGATCTGGTGAGTATGGATGCTGGTAGGTGCTGGAAAAAAAGAGGTGATGAAAGCTGCAAAGCAGGCAATGCTTGGACCAAGAGGAGTTCTTGAAAGAAGAGAGAGAGGATGGAAAAGTTAATATTGAATGTAAGAGCAGCAAGGTGTAACACTGCATTTAGCAGTGAGCAAAGGAACATAGCAGAATATGCAGTTAGATAAGAGACCAAAATGCTAATGTTCAGAAAAATTATTCACATGGGAAAAACAGGTGCATGAGGTGGGCAGTAGAAAACAGAGGAAGGGTGGGAAGAAAACAGCAAGAATATATATATAAATATGATTCAGTGTGGAACATTGCAGGTAAAGTGTGCTGTCTTCAGCCATTTACATTACACAGTCCCTTCAGAGCAGTGGTTCTCCTCAGCGTGGACAGTCACACTTAACGAGCTTGTGTTAAGATGCGGGTAGATAAAATGCCAGGTCTTTTTAGTGCTCAGCTTGAGCTGTCTTAGTGAAGCTTCTTAATTGTAAAGCTCCATTTATGTTAGGTTTATTTTGGTATGGCACAATAGACAGCCACATATAGTTTAATTCACATTAGAATAAGTCTAGAATAACAATGATATTTCATGTTGTTATTCTGTTTTTTCAGTGGTGTAACTGAGATCTAAATTTGGCCCTCTTTTTGGAAATTAATAAGGATAATAACAAAAAAATTAACTAATCAAAAATATTTAAAGAATAAAAAGAGCAGTAAATAGGAGGGCAATAAAAGGACTTTTCTCTATTGTGAGGACAAGTTCAGTTCCACTCCAGCACAAAACTACATTTTAAGCAAATACAAGCCTGTTAATGTTTGGGGTGTAATGGGTGCTTTTGAAGGTTTCTTTTTCATTTCCATTTTATGGACTGTTCCACAACTGGGATCAAAGCAATTACTTGTAGGTTCCTCAGTAGCTTTTGAAGACTTTTTCAGACAGTAAACAGGTCTAGTACACCCAATCTCAGAACAGTTCTTTTCCTTGTACAGCTACTGCAGCAGTGATAAAGGAACAAATAGTAAATAAAAATGAATCCAGGGCAGAAATTAGTTGCACGGGGAGTTTCAGAGCTGATGGAGTGTTTTTCAGCTTGCCATAAAACTGAAGTTTGCCAGTGGAGAAATCTTAATGCACCTTCCCTAATTTTCAGATATTTTGCAGCCATTCTTTCACTAATTCATCGGCCACTAAGGTGCTTTAAAGCCAACTTTCAGTTTCTCCTTTTGTTCTGTAGTTTTTGCAGCAGAAATAGGTGGAAAGGTATTATTGTTCCCTACTGAAGGAAGAATTTGGTTTTTTGCAGTCAGGATAGTGCTTTCCACTCTACAGATAAATACTACTCTCAGTGATTCTGACAATATCAATATACCAGTGAGGTCTCTACAGAATGCTCGGCGGAGAGCAGAATAGAGTTATTTTGCTCATGTTCTTATTCACATCAGCCTAAATCTAATTACTTTGATGGAGTGAAGCAGAGTTTCTTGTTAGAGAAAGGAATCCAATAATTATACTGGATGCTTCGTTTTGTTTACAGGGAAGTCCTATCAGAAATATGGAAAACCACCACCACCAAGCCTGATGATTTTAACGACTTCATTTTCACCTGGTTTTTGCTTAGATAATTTGATCTGAATGTTGATAGCAAAGCATAAGCTTTTACAGAACAACTGTAAAGCTGTATTGACTCTTAGGAAACAGTATATTGTTTCTAGTTGCTTTCATTTTCAGCAAGAGTGATGCATTCATAACCAGCTGACAATGAGGGCTGTAGGTAGCTAGGATAGGCAGCTAAGATGGCAATTACTTTTTGGCCTCTCCTCAGTCTCTAGAAAATAGTAAACTGTGTCAATCTGTGTAGTCAAATAAACATGTTAGTACTGAATGTATTTAATTGAACAATCCCATTTATTGTTTGTGTCTCCAAAATAGAAACTTACAAAAGATGCAAGGGGCTGGATTTTCCCAGATGCTGTTCATCCTTATAGGCCACTAGGAAAAATGTGTACTTTGTGCTGAAAGGAGCGAGGGCTGTATCACTTTTCAGGGCTTGCATCTTGCCGCAGCAGCTTGAACATGCTGTCTGTACAAATACTTTATATGGCTTAATACAGGAACTTCCTGCAGCAGATGAGATTGCTTTCTGTCATTTGTCTTAGGTGATGTGACCCACACATTTAATTTTCCTCCTATTCTGAATATTGAATTCAAGCTATTATGTTAGGTTCAGTTGTTTCTCATTACACTGACAACTGTGAAGTCCAGAGCAATAAAATGATTTTCAACGTTAAATTTTATTAGGAAGTTATAATAATTTCTGAACAAATCCTTGTACACAAACACATACAATCTTAAGAAATAACAAGCTGTGTGAGTTCAGTTTCTTATTACTATAAACCAAAGGCATCTGTGGTTGGATAAACGGTAAGTACATTCTCTGTGAGTATACAAACTGTTCTATTAAATATCCCCAAACTTGTATGCCAGAAAACGTAAGGCCTCAAATGGTTTCATTTCATATGAATTCTAAATGGCAGCAGCTTACACTGAATTATACTGGAACACTAAAAGTGAGTTTGTTATTAGAAAGAACAACAAATATATTTGTTTTAGTGAAAGAATACAACCCCACCAAAAATTGCCAGCAGAGTGTTGGAGTTTCCCAGAGAGATTTGTTGTCATGAATAATTGCACTTAACCTGTAGGCTATTACTAATAGTTAATAGTATTTCCTTTATTATTTCAAAATATTTATTATTTCCTTAACAAAAATCCATTCTCTACCCAACACAAAACATTCACTGAATGCAGATTTAAGGTAACACGATATTGGATTTTAATTGTGCACCTTTACTTTCCTCTTTTTACCTATATACCAGAAAGATTAAACAAACCCACAAACTTAAAAAATAATGATCTGTGCAAATAAAAGTCTTTATATAATAACCAATAGAGCATGCAAAAGAGAATAAATATAAAAACAGTATAAGAAGCCCTGAGTCAATGATTTCATTTCAAAGGCAAAGAACATGAGTGCTCTGTGTTCTTCCTATAAATGGTGCCTATTCAAATCAGTCCAGTATTTATTTAAAACATATTTTAAAATAGGCAGTTTGTGCAGTTTCTCACATACCAATCTTCTGCACACTTCATTCTTCTCAGCAAACTGTATTTAATACTCAATTTCATTTAAGCTGTCAGGATAGCCTGATGAGAACTGAATTTCTTCCATTTCTGGAATATAAAAAGGGAGAAATACTGTCATTATTTTTACTTTTATCATACATAAGAGTGCACATGACAGAATTTAATTACCTTGCGGGATTTAAATGGGATTGCAGTACAGTTTTTAAAAAGTCTTACAGCATCTTTACTTGTCCAGGCTCTGAGGATGGTCTCACATCTTATTAGAGAACAAGAATTCTGCACTGACCCAGCAGCATGATACTAAATTCAGATCCATTCAGTGGGGATTCAAGGGAAGAAGTATCACCTGACTAATTACAAAAAGCACTGTGAATTGGTAGATGTCTCCTAAGAGAAACAAATTATGTTTAAACTTACCTAAACAGGGTCCTGCCTGGAACAGAACATCATCAATAGCAGTGTCACTTCTCATTGACACACCACGGATCGCCTCAAAAATAATCTGTAAGGGTAAGACACAGTTTTTCATGAATCCCACAGGAGGAAGGACTGAAAGAAATAACACCTATGCAGTCTATGCAAGGATCTAGCATGTTATGAAAGCCTGCTTTTTGGAAAGAAACTTCTGTGTTCTACCAGTGGACTAATGGCCCTGGCTAGAGAATTTGGGTGTGTGCTATGCCGAAGGAAGTTAATTTATTCTCACAATTTGTTAAGAAATTGCTGTGTGTTATAGACCACTGATAAATCTTCTCTAGTGATGTTGCATTTCTATCTCACTTTTCAGCCCAAATGTGTTGCTGTGTGTTGCCCATATGCAAGCAAGACTTGAGGGGAAAAAGCACTACAATATTGTGTTGTGGTCCTACTGAGGAAATGAAACTTGCTTTTCAGTAAAAGTTCAGGGTTTTTTTCAGATTAATTTCCAGGCTCTTAAGGAAAAGTAAAAAACCCTCACCATCTTTGGTTAGTGATCAGTGCAGTTTTGTGCCCAGTGCTGTTTCAGCCGATAGCAATTTCAGCTTCCTTTTTGACAGAAACTTTGTCTCCAGCAACACTGAAAGGATGGGACTGTTGGAACCAAAGGCAGAGCTCTGGCTTTGCATCATAGAATCATTTTAAGATTGAGTCCAACTGTAAACCTAGCTCTGCTAAGTCCAGCACTAAACCATGTCCCTTAGCACCAAAGCTGCACATCTTAAAATACCTCCAAGGATGGTGGCTCAACCACTTCCCTAGGCAGCCTGTTTCAATGCTTAACAACCCTTTTGGTGAAGGTACTTTTCCTAATATCCAGTCTGAACTTCCCCTGATGCAATTTGAGGCCATTTCTCTCGTCCTATCACTTGTTACTTAGGAGACCAACACCTGACCTGCTTCACTACAGCCTCGTTTCAGGTAGTTGTAGAGAGTAATAAGATCTCCCCTCAGCCTCTGGTTCTCCAGCCTAACAACCTCAGTTCCCTCAGCCACTCCTCATAGGACTTGTGCTCCAGACCCTTCACCAGCTTTGTTGTCCTTCTCTGGACACACTCCAGCAGCTCAATGTCTTTCTTGTAGTGAAGGGACCAAAACTGAAAACATTATTTGAGATGCAGCCTCACCAGTGCCAAATATGGGGGGATAATCCCTTCCCTAGTCCTGTGGCCACACTGTTCCTGATACAAGCCGGGATGCCACTGGCCTTCTTGGCCACCTGGGCCCACTGCTGGCTCGTGTTCAGCTTGCTGTTCACTAGATCATCCTTTGCCTTTGGTGCCACTTTCAACAAGCAGCCATTTCATCACAGCTTAGTGGTTAAGTCAAATCTAGAAAGGACTTCAGACAGCTGAGGGAAAATAAATTGCACAAAGGATCTAAATAAAAACTGCCACTACTGACAAGAAACAATGAGAAAACAGCACTTAAGTACTTAAAAATATTATTTTTGAATCAATGAACTATTTTTTTACTTGCAACTTCTTAATGTGTTTAATGATTCCCTCCCTGCCTTCATCTGTAAGAAATTTTTCATGGTATTTCAGCTTGTTCAGGTGTCCGTTCAGTGCTATCTACATTTTAACATTTTCATTTTTTTATACAACCCAAAATTAGGATTTTAGCACATAGTTCAGTTCAATAGGCTGGTGCCGACACAGGAATTTTTGGTTTCTGTGATCATGGGGAAACCTTTACTGCACCCAGCCTGCTGGACCCAGATGGGTTCCATCTAAGTAAAAAGGGCAGAAGGATTCTAGCCCAGGAGGTGGCAGGGCTCATTGAGAGGGCTTTAAACTAGGCCCAAAGAGGGAGGGGGATGTAACCAGGCTCACCACTGATGTGACTGCAGAAAGTGAGTCATTATCAAGGGTGAAGCCAGTAGCCCAACTGAAGTGCATGTACACTAACGCACACAGTATGGGTAACAAACAAGCGGAGCTCAAAGTCCTGGCCCAGCAGGAGGACTATGATATAGTTGCTATCACGGAAACGTGGTGGAAAGACTCTCACAACTGGAGTGCTGCCATGGCAGGCTACAAACACTTCAGGAGAGACAGGCGTGAGAGGTGCAGAGGTGGCCCTGTATACTAAGAGAACTCTTGATGCTGTAGAAGTTGAGATTGGAGAGGACCAGGTTGAGTGTCTATGGGTAAGAGTAAGAGGGGCAAGAAAGACTGACATCCTGGTAGGAGTATGCTACAGACCGCCCGATCAGGAGAAAGAGGTGGATCTATTGTTGTTTAAGCAGCTGGAAGTTGCCTCAAGATGGGCTTCCCTTGTTCTTTTAGGAGACTTTAATCTCCCAGATATCTGCTGGGAACTTAACACAGCTGAGAGGAGGCAGTCCAGAAGGTTCTTAAGAGTGTATTGGGGATTGCTTTTTGTCACAGCTGGTGAGTGAGCCTGCCAGGGGTGAGGCTCTCCTTGACTTGCTGTTTACAAATAGAGAAGGGCTGGTGGGTGATGTTGTCGTTGGAGGCTGTCTGGGCCGCAGCAACCATGAGATAATCGAATTCTCCATAAACAAGGAAACAAGGAAGGGCATAAGCAGGACATCTGCACTGGATTTTCATCGGGCTGATTTCAGATTATTTAAGGAACTAGTCAGGAGAGTACCCTGGAAAATAGTTCTTAAAAGCAAGGGGGTCCAGGAAGGCTGGATGTACTTCAAGAATGAAATCTTGAAGGCGCAGGAGCAAGCTGTCCCGATGTGTCGTAAGAGGAGCCATAGGGGCAGCCAGCCAGCCTGGATGAGTAAGAAACTTCTGAAGGAGCTAAGTGTGAAAAGGAGGGTGTATCGCCTTTGGGAAGAAGGGCAGGTTAAGTCAGGTTATATTCAGAGATATCGTTAAGTCATGTAGGAAGAAAACTAGGGAGGCAAAAGCCCAGCTGGAGCTCAAATTGGCCACTTCTGTAAAGGATAATAAGAAATATTTTTACAAATATATTAATGGCAGAAAGAAGGGCAGCAATGATCCCCACTCCTTATTGGACATTGAGGGAAATATAGTAACTAAAGATGGGGAAAAGGCTGAGGTGCTTAATGCCTTCTTTACCTCCATTTTCAAGACAAAGGCCAATTGTTCACTGGACAACTGGTCTTCTGAAGTGGTGGATGGGGTTAGGGTGCAATATAGCCCTGCTGTCATCCAGGAGGAAGAAGTTAGAGACCTGCTGAGCCACCTGGATCCTCATAAGTCTATAGGGCCTGATGGGATCCACCCTAGGGGGATGAGAGAGCTGGCGGATGAGCTTGCCAAACCACTTTCCATCATTTATCAGCAGTCCTGGCTCACTGGAGAGGTCCCAGATGACTGGAAGTTGGCCAATGCGGCACCCATCCACAAGAAGGGCCGCAGGGACGATCCAGGAATTACAGACCTGTCAGCCTGACCTTGGTTCCAGGTGAAATTATGCAGTGGATAATCCTGGGTGCAATCATGCAACACCTGCAGAATGACTGAGAGATCAGACCCAGCCAGCACGGATTTAGGAGAGGCAGATCCTGCCTGACCAACCTGATCTCCTTTTACAACTGTGTGACTTCCCTGGTGGATGAGAGGAAGGCCGCGGATGTAGTGTTGCTGGACTTCAGCAAGGCCTTTGACGTTGTCTCCCACAGCAGACTCCTGGAGAAGCTGGCAGCTCGTGGCTTGGACTGTGTTAGGAACTGGTTGGATGGCCAAGTACAGAGAGTGACAGTGAATGGTGTCACATCCAGTTGGTGGCCGGTCACTATTGGTGTCCCCCAGGGATCGCTGTTGGGTCCGGTCCTGTTCAATATCTTTATTGATGATCTAGATGAGGGGATGGAGTCCGTCATTAACAAGTTCACAGACACTACCAAGCTGGGAGGAAACGTTGATCTGCTGGAGGGTAGGAAGGCCCTACAGAGGGACCTTGGCAGGCTGGAGAGATGGGCTGATTCCAACGCATGAGGTTTAACAAGTCCAAGTGCCGGGTTCTACACTTTGGACATAACAACCCCATGCAGAGCTACAGGCTGGGGACAGAGTGGCTGGAGAGCAGTCAGGCGGAAAGGGACTTGGGAGTGCTGGTGGACAGGAAACTCAACATGAGCCAGCAGTGTGCCCAAGTGGCAAAGAAGGCCAACAGCATCCTGGCCTGCATCAGGAATAGTGTGGCCAGCAGGACTAGAGAGGTTATCCTCCCCTTATACTCAGCACTGGTCAGGCCGCACCCTGAGTACTGTGTCCAGTTCTGGGCCCCTCAGTTTAAGAAAGATGTCGAGATGCTGGAGTGCATCCCGAGGAGAGCAACGAAGATGGTGAAGGGGCTGGAGCACAAACCCTATGAAGAGCGACTGAGGGAGCTGGGGTTGTTTAGCCTGAAGAAAAGGAGGCTCAGGGGAGACCTTATTGCTCTCTACAACTACCTAAAAGGAGGTTGTAGTCAGGCAGGGGTTGGTCTCTTCTCTCAGGTGACTGGCGACAGAACAAGAGGACACAGTCTCAAGCTTCATCGGGCGAAGTTTAGGCTTGATATTAGGAAAAAATTCTTCACTGGAAGGGTGACTGGTCACTGGAATGCGCTGCCCGGGGAGATGGTGGAGTCACTGTCCCTGGAGGTGTTTAAGGAGAGATTGGTTGAGGCTCTCAATACCGTGGTTTAGATGATGAGTAGGTGTAGGTGTTGAGTCATAGGCTGGACTCAATGATCTCAAAGGTCTTTTCCAGCCTTGTGATACTGTGATACTGTAATATTCCCATTCGACTGCTTTTTGGGTTTTTTTTTCCTTACCTGATAGCTTCTATCACTTTCATATTGTATCACTCCCCTTAGCCACGAGATGCTTTGTTCCCCTGTTCTCCTCCACAAAGGAATTTCTTCATCATTACCTTCCTTTTTCAGATAAACACTTAATAATCCAGTCCCAGCTCCATACATGTGATAGAAAAATGTCAAGCACTGTTTTCCAGATGTTCCTCTTAGTGAACTTGAAACTAGGTATGCTCTCTGTCCGTAGACCATATTGGATGCTTCTATATACATGTAGTATCCTTAAAAACATACAATCAAATGTTAGCAAAGTAGAATACATTCTCTCAGAATATCCATTATGCTATACATGCTGATAATATAAAAACTGACAGACTATTTTGATAAATATTTTTATGCTGTGGTTTGAGCTAAAGCAGAATCAGTTTTCTGACTTTAGCTAAGTCTCATCTAAGTAACTTCATTTTCTGAAAGTTAACTGCATATTTTTCACACAGTGCTTCTCTCTAGAAGTGACGACGACACTTCTATACAGAAATGCCATTGTTTATACTTATTCCTATAGTAACCAAGGCCATCCTCGACCTGGTGGAGTGCCGTAAGTCAAAGAGCTGGAAAAGATCACATCTGCAGGGAGGGGTGGACAGGACAGGTGACCCGAAACTGACCAGCAGAGTATTCCATCCCATACACGTCACACTTTGTATAAAATGAGAGATCATGAGGGTCTTTCTCTCTTCTTCGATGACCAACGTCCAGTGAGTACCTTGTCTGTCTGTTTCCCCTGATCCGGGATCAGTGTGATCCTGAGTCCAGTTCCTGAGCCCAACTCCATTCTAGCCCTGGACCCTTTCCCTTGTGTCTGCTCTGTAGCATTTTTGGTTACATATAGTCACTAATGGGTGGGGGCATGATTTCATATATTTGTATATATTTATTACATAATCATCATCATTATTATTATTATTTTATTAAAACTATAATTTTAGTTTCCAACCCGTAAGCTTTTTTCCTCTCATTTTCCTTTCCCATTTTCTTGAGGATGAAGCGAAAGGGAATTCTGAGCCCAACTGCTCGGATTTAGCTGCCAAAATTGGCCGGGCTGGGGCTAAACCATGACAGCTGTAGACTGTTGTGAAGTGTAATATTTGTGATATTGTAATAATTGTGTAGTGTAATAAAGGTAATATTTTTGAATGCTAATATAAGAACACTTAAAAATCTGTTTGTACCTGATGAAATACATAGAAACAAAATGGAATACAAAGTAAGAAAAAGACATAGCTGTTCTTAAACTAGGAATGTACTCTGCCAGTGATCAACTAAATACAGATCTCTTGGAATTCAGAAGCAGTTGCAAGTACAAGCTGCATCTGAGGTTAGTTTAGGTAATGGTTGGAGTTGATGCTATTAACAAAGCAAATGAATGTCAATGCCGCTTAAATCACATGAATAACATCTTTCTGTGATCAAGTTGTAAAGACACAAGTGAGAAAAACTGGACCCTCTAGAATCCATAAATGAATAAAAGATTGTCATGAACTCTGATCTGCGGAAAAATTATCCATTAATAGGTGGCAGGCAAATTAATTCCCCTGTTGCATATGGCAGCTGTTATGTGTTTTGAGATGTATGCTCTGCCAGCAGGCAGTGAACTCAGATTTTCCAGCAGCTAGTCATGCAGTCCTACTGCTCCCTTCTTGTGGTTTTGTAGAGGACAAACTGCCCTTCCCCTTCGCTGGGAGAGGGGATTCCTAATGATTGCTCAGAGCAGCAAGAGCAGCCAGTGGATGCTCAAGAGTGTCTCATGATATTCAGAGTCCTATTATCTACACAAATCTATGCTAACACACATCACCTCTAACTCCAGTTGTAGTTTTGTGGTGAGCAGTGGTAGAGACAAAGGTTGAAGAGGAAGACTAGAGCTGTAGATCTGTAAGGAAAAACCATTTCGTATGGTATGATGGAGAATGCCCCTAGTGCAAGATATTGTGAGGGGTTTGATGTTCATTATGCTTAAAATTTCCTTGAGTTAAAAATCAAAACGTACAGTTCATACTACAGTAGGATAAATAGCTTGCCTTGAGTTCTAAGGCCTGACCCATAAACCTTTTGGAAAGACTAGATCAGCTTTTGGGTTTGTGAATTCACATCCACGTATTTCTTAGCACATCTTGCTGCAATTAACTGTATGAAATAAGGAGTAAGCATTGCTGTAAACATGTTTTCATATAGCAGCAAGGCTTAAAAGATTATCTTGCTTCACCCATTTCTAAAGCAAAGCATCAGTCTCATATCTCCAAATACTTAGAGATCTACATAAACTGAAATTAAGTCTAAACTCAGATTCTGCCTTAGCAATTACAAAGATTGTGCTATAAGCCCTTTCTTTTCTTAAGCAAGAAACTCCTCAGTGTTGCTCCTACTATAAAGTGCAGATTATTATAATAGGAAACTCAAGATCGGGCATACAGAGTATATGAAAGAGGAAAAATAAAATACATTATCTAGGGAATAACTGAGGGAAATAATTTATCAAACAAACATGAAAGTTGAGTCCATTTACGGAGCTGAGTTTGGCTACCCACCAAAACAACCAGCAATTTTAGTGTAATGTAGTTCTTTTGAATTATATTTTATAGGAAAAGAAGAGTCTGCCAGAAACAGCAGAAATGACCTACAGATACCTCTTTGGAAATGGCACCCACATTTCAAAATGAAAATTCACAAATAAAAAAATATTTCACTTAAACTTTTTTTAAAAAAACTTTTCCATTAGGAAAAATCTCTCTTTTAAAGCTGGTGGTGACATTTCTAGCTGATGCAAAAGAACTGGACAGCGTGGGTAACAGAGACTTACAAACAGTATGTAATCCAATTTTAAATGGAAAAGGGACAAGAATTTCAACATTGCCTTTTGCAAGACATTCCACAGTGCAAAGGTATCATTATTGGGAAAATGTTCTTGATTTGTACATAGCCTACATTTTCCACTTAGATAACTTAACCAATACATCTGGCCAGAATATATTCAAATTTATAAGTAATGCTTCTTAATTTTAATTTCAGAACACGTAAGAGGAGTTTTAAGCTTTAAAACTGTTGAAGGCTGTTTATATTTCTACTCAGAATCAGTACTGTTTAGAATTAACAATGGAAAAGCATAATTTCTTGGTGATCTGAAATTTTAAGCCATATGCATTCTCAACTCACCATGTATGATTTTGGCCAAACAGTCCCACCACCATGAATTTACATCTCTAGTCAATTTCTACACTCTACTGAGGATGCAGCTATTACCAAAATTTTACTATAAAACAGGAAAGGAAAAATTTGCTGAACTTGAAAAAATTCATCTTTTTAGATAGAGATCAGAAACAAGACAAAACATTTATTATTTTATTAACTAGAAGCACTTGTTATTTTGTTAACTAGAAACAAAGCACTTTTCCAAAGTAACTTGAAATAAACTTGCGCAGAGCAATATTGCATATGCACAGCTGAAATAACTCCGCTTCATAATGCTTATCATGGTTTACACTCAATCACAGTTGACAGAATAATAATAGCTTTTGGGAAGCTTTTTCAATAGGCCAGCTGCTTTCGTAATCCAGCTAAAATTTTTAACAGACCGGATGGATGGCTACTGTGAATATGCCAGCTCATCTGCAGCTAAATTTATAACTTGTTGAATGAATGCTAACCATCATGAAGGAGGGCAAATCCTAAGGCCCTGAAAGCCTTTTTAAATCCCTGTAAACATTTCAAGTTCACAAACCTTAGGACAGTTTCATCCATTATAATGAAGTGGAGTTCTCAATGAGATCCTCTTCTGCAGAAACACGAGCATCCAAAACACTGACATATTTCTTAATTTCCAAAAATTACCAGGTACTGCCCATGGTTTGGGGACAACTCTGATTCAGTTTTGTGTGTGCTTGCTCATGCTATGGGGCCCCACTCAGCTAAATAACTTGTATTGCACAAGTCAGGTTATTTTCAAGACAAGGGGTCTGTGAGACTTCTTTTATTATTCATGTTTTCTTCTAAGTTTGAACAGGAAGGTGCTGATGAAGAAGATGAACTAGAGGTTTGGAAGAAGGCTTTTCTGCAGGTTCTAGAGAGTCATCCCATCCTTTTTCTCCCAAAAGAAAGGGCTACTTTAGGACTTGAAGTCCAAATTATCCAATTGATCTGCAGATCATTCAGAATAAACATCACATTCTCAAAACCATCCATGGTTCCCTAAGAAATGCATTTACTTTATTTGACCAATAACTGTTATGAACAGAACAGTAAAAACTTTCTCTGTGTTGTGGGTTATCATTTCAAAGTATTTTTGATTAACTGTTCACCTCTATTCTGAAAGTTCAATGTGAAGCTTAACTCACCTACCCCAGTAGTGTGGTCTCCTTTTGGTCCAGTGTAAGAAGTGGGAGTTGGACCCCTCCTCCTGTGCCAGCTCCCACGACCTCTTTTCTTCTGGGTAAACACGCATTCATCTTTTTCAAAAGTACACTCTCCAGGACTGGGCAGCAATACGTCTATAAAGAGAGGACATTGTTTAAAACTGCAAATATATTAGGTAGATATATGGAAAGATTAAACAAGCAATGTGTTGCATTCACTCACCTGCCAAAATCACTTGTACCTACCAAGCAATACCTAGAGTAGTCACAGGGTTATAAAAGCTGGCTTCAAACTGATTTATGAAATTTAATTTTATTTCCTTCACATTTTTGGGGGAGGGGAGGGGAGAGTGGGATGAAGGCAGCTGTAGGATAGGCTTAGAAAATCAAAGTCTCCAGTGAGCTTTTACTAAAAAGTATAGCAGCTCTTGGATGACAAATATACACGGTCTTACCAGCAGCGTAACAGCTTCCCAGGCTCAATGATACATCATCCAGTGCCACAAGTCCACAGTCCCAGAAGCTTTTACACCAGCTGACAAAGACAACCTACAATACATGAAGGAAGCTTCAGGTATCTAACAAAAGCTGGTACTATTAAGACTCTGAAATTTTACATTTTCAAAAGCGCCAATAATTTTGCCATCTGCAGAACATAAATGATGAATTCAGTTTGATTTGGCACATACTAATGCTGCCAGTGACTGAAGTTTGAAATCCAGTGGGGTTTTGATGCATGTTTTCATTCAACGGTGTTTTCTCACTTTTATAGGCAAATTATCTATCTCTATATGTAGTTTCAATTTCATTAGGAGAGTGTGTATTTTTAAGTGTATGAG
Organism: Neomorphus geoffroyi; assembly: GCA_033558235.1. Lineage (NCBI taxonomy): Eukaryota > Metazoa > Chordata > Aves > Cuculiformes > Neomorphidae > Neomorphus > Neomorphus geoffroyi. The sequence goes on from JAUMJM010000048.1 coordinate 31,639,333, forward strand.
AAAACATGACTCGCTGAGGTGGCTGCAGTTTCCCTTCCCTCCAAAACCAACATAAACAGCTCAAATGTCCTCAGCTATCTTAACTTACAACCAGAAAGTTTCATCCATGAGAAAGTAAATTTGAAAGAATAATGGCCAAGAGAAATGGCCATGGCAAACCCACAGAAAAAATGAGATGAGATGAGATGAAACTACTGCATAAAATGAAGTTTATTTAGAAATTATGTAAGGCCGATACCACACAGCAGGAGGTTGGAAATGATAAGCATCATTCATAGTGTTCACCTGGGTTTCTGAAGTTTAAGAATAGCGTCCAAGATGGCTACACATTGATTCTGCCATGGAAAGGACACGTTGCTCATAAGATGACAAAATACTATGTAAAGAAACTACAAGATTCCCAAGGATAACACACCTTTTTAATTACAGAAGACACAATAAGCTTTATATTGTGAAAATACTGTTGGCATTTTTTTTTGCCTAGCTTCTGCAAACCATCTGTCTGACCATTGGGGTTATGACCATAAACTGGGAGGAGCATTTGAAAAGAATTCCTTTGTAAGGAGGTATGAACTGGAGACGGATGAGTGTCACTTCTAACAGTTTAATATTCTGGAAAAACTGTAAACACCTCAATTTACATATTTGAGGTTAAATGTTGACTAACAGTTTCGTGTGGATACAAAAGGGTTGTTAAAAGTTGTTTGTGCATTATTTAATACATCCTTTTCTCAACAGGCTAAGTAACACTTTCAGTATGGTCATTATACTGGATTTTGCTGTGTTGCTTTGTTATGTAGTATTTATTTATCCATCTGCTTATAGAACATCCTGGGATATATATACACTTTAACCTTTGAAGCATGTTTGGTTTATTCTGCCCAGGATGGAGCAATTTTCAAAACCATTTTCCATTTAGTTCTACCAAACCTGGTAATAGTGATTATCTATCTTCTACACTGTTACAAGAGTGGACTTGAGGAGGATTCCTGCATAGCAAGCACAATTACTCAGTGTGTAGTGGCCTAAAACTAGCTTTGTGGATTTAGGGGTTTTTTCCTGTAGAGCTACTCTCCTAAGCCTTAAGATTTAACAGGACAAAAATTGTTTCCTACTTTGTAAGTTCATTCTCAAGAAACGTGCATAATCTATTAAAAAAATGGTAGCATCTCTTGGAATAAAGAATACAATAAATACTGACATTGGGTGGAGGTCATTCGCCAGACTTCTAATAAATGCATTCTGGTGAACATTTGTAATAAACTAAAGACATATTATAGTCCGAAACCCAAGAATCTTCAGAAACCACACATGAAAGGATGAGGTCAGTCCTCATTTGTGGAACATTTCCACACTCTGGAATCATGTTGTAAGTGATGTTTTCCTATTGACATCATTGGGAGCAGGATCAAGTTCTTTATATTTAAATGGCAGTAAGTTGTTCCACACAAGGTATATCATTATCCATTGTATCCTGCAGAAAGCCCTCCATTTCAAAAGCAACACAACAATAAATGTTGGTCTCTCAAAGGCCATTGAACCAGTAGTACCGCTGTACAATCAAAGAATTGATATGTTTCACTTGCTTTTTTTTGGTTTTGAGTGAAATTCTGCCATAAGCAGACTTTATAATTGCACAGGGATAAGAAGGGAAGCTTGTGCTTGGAAGTGAGGAGTGTCCAGATTAACTATAGCAAATGTACTGCAATTGTTCATTGTTCCCTCAGCTTATTTTGTTATATTATTGATTTAATTTTAAGAAACTGAGTAGAATATATTTTCATTTACAGGTCAAATTTATTCACTGTCCTTTTGTCCTAAATGTTCTTTTTTATCATAAAGGGACATTCGAGATTATTTGAACTTCACTTACCAAAACTGTGTCTATTTGGACTCAGCTACTAATGTTCACCATAAATCAGAATGCTGAATCCTTCCTACACTCTCTGGAGGGCTAATCTCATGATGCCTTACATTTGTTCTTGTTGTAACTTTCAAAAAGCAATGTTTATGAAGTTATCTCATGCCTTGGAGAAGAGAATAGGGGGATCTTTATTCTTAGCTCATACTTTCTTCATAAAACACCACAGATGAACAACATACTAATTGTTTCAAAGTAGGTAACAAATCTTGCTGGACTTGCATGGTGTCTTGGAGGCAAAATTAAAAACATGAGATGCAAGCAGCTGTTGCCTGTGTTACTGAAAAATAAAAAAAATATTTACCTCTTATGTCTCTTTTTGTTCCAATAACTGGACACAGCCAGGGCATTAGTTTCTTTCCAAGTCACTGTTCAGATGTCTGGAAGCTGACTTGTTTATTTTCTAGTGCTTAATCAATGTGCAGCTTCAGGGTATCAATAATCAGTTCTTAGCATTTATCCTGGATTGTATCAGTAATAAGCAATGCCAGATGAGAACAGCTGGTAGAGCAAGCAGGGTTTCACCTCTCTCGTGACATGTTGTTGGGTTGGCCTGTGGACACTAATTGAGGTAGAAGGGAGTTCTTATCCTTACCACTGTGCATCTCTACAAGTAGGTTAAAAGGTATGCATATGAAGTTTACCTGCTTTTAAAGGCAAAGAAAGAGTAGGACATGCAGTTCAGTGTCTCCATCAAAAAGAGTAAGAAAGGACTAATGCGGAAGCTTGTGAAAGGAGGTTTGGAGAGAGCTGGACTGAGAACAGTAGAAAAAATAGAGATATCCTCTAAACCCGTACAGTTTCTGTGTATTTGCTTTTCTGCTTGTTTATTCCAGAAAATATAGCTTTTGCTCAATTAGAGAGCCAGACCAGCAGGACAAAAGAAGAACTGCAACAGCAGCCAAATCTCATGAGTTAAAATCAAGTTACGCCTCTGCAGCACATTAATTTATTACATCCTAGTAAATATTCCTAGGTTTAAACTGTATACTATATACCTGTGTAGACACAAAACTCGGTTTATTACTTAGATGCATAGAATCATAGAATCCTAAGGTTGGAAGAAACCTCTGAGATCATTGAGTCCAACCGTACCTGTTTCCCTACTAAACCATGTCCCTAAGGAACTCATCTACCCGACTTTTAAACACCTCCAGGGATGGTGACTCTACCACCTCCCTGGGCAGCCTCTTCCAATCCCTGACCACTCTTTCAGTGAAGAAATTCTTCCTAATGTCCAGTCTAAACTTGCTGTGGGGCAACTTGCAGCCATTTCCTCTTGTCCTATCGCTTGTCACTTGTGAGAAGAGACCAGCACCCACGCCGGCACAACCTCCTTTCAGATAGTTGTAGGCAGTGATGAGGTCTCCCCTCAGCTCCTGTTCTCTAAGCTAAACAACCCTAATTCCATCAGTCTCTCCTCTTAGGGCTTATTCTCTAGCCTCCTCACCAGCCTTGTTGCCCTCCTCTGCACATGCTTGAGCAACTCGATGTCCTTCTTATAGTCAGAGGCCCAAAAATATCCACATTTCAGTTCAACTTCTTAAAGGAGAAAGGCAATTACGATGGAGTTTGAGGTAGAGTTTTGTGAGATGCAAATGTTGTCATTTCCATACAGTGACACAAAACTCAGTATTACGGAATCCAAAAATAATGTGAGCACCAGAAACAAAAGTGCGATGTGACACAAAGAAGCAGTCAAGATGTTTTCACAAAACAGTGATTCTGACTTCTCAGACTCGCACCTCAAGTACTGTATTCAGTTTTGGGCCCCTCACTACAGGAAGGACATTGAGGTACAGGAGTGTGCACAGAGAAGGACAACGAGGCTGGTGAGGGGGCTGGAGAACAAGCGCTACGAGGAGAACTGGGGTTGTTTAGCTTAGACAAGAGGAGGCTGTGGGGAAATGTCATCACTGTCTACAACTACCCGAAAGGAGGTTGTGGCAGGGTGGGTGCTGGTCTCTTCTTGCAAGTTCCTTAGGGACATGGTTTAGTAGGGAGAAAGGTACAGTTCGACTCGATGATCTCAGAGGTCTCTTCCAACCTTGTGATTCTGTGATTCTATAAACCGCCATATAAGAGCGTAGGCCAGGGAGGGCTCACTGGCATAGAGAATGGCAGAACCATTCTGTTTGTCCCAGGGCTGTTTGTTACAAACATTATCAGAGTATCCTGAATTACGTTTAACAGATTTAATTAAACTAGGTTTTAAATAGCTTTGTTTTCTTTGGCTTATATAGCCAGAAACTCATTTATCAAGAATGCAAGTAAGATATTAAGCCAAAATTAGAATGTTTGCAAGCTTCTGTCATACAAAATAAATTCATTTAAAATGGCACTCACAAGGCAAGTCCAATTTCTTGCCATGTAAATATTACCATGAGTTTCTGCAGGAAAATAATGGATTATAAAAGCTTCTACATAAATAATTGGATAACATTGGTAATAAGCTTGTGACATTTGAACAAATATTTTTAAAATCTATCCTGTCCAAGGGCAAATGAGTTGCAGAAACAAACTATGGAAGAGAAACATAAAGCTAACAGAACAACGTAGGACCACAGCCTGTTAATGGTACATCTTTATTCACTGGATTGCATTGTCTAGTAGAAATTACTGCCTGCACAAAAATATATACAAGACATCAATGTCCTCAGCTGTCCCACAGGGACAGATTTCCAGAAATCTGCTATTATGGCTCTGTCCCCTTTTCAGTGAAAATTTCCTTGGCTCTTTTTACATGAAGACTACAGACTGAAGAGTGCTTTCAGATCATGTGGGATCATAACAATATTAAGTACTCAGAAAAAAATTAAGCAATGTCAGTTAAGTATCACAGATACCAAAACAAGATATGTAATACTTCCTGTAACACATCTTCTTGCTTAGCTTATGTGAAGATGCAGGCCACTTAGGTAACACTTTCTAATTTGAATAATTTTTACAGTTTCCAATATGGCATTTCCATAACCATATGCCAAACACCACAAACAGTGGGGTACACATTTTGCAAACAGTATTTACAGACCTTAATGTTCTTATTTTAAATAAGCATTTCCAATGACTGTTCTTTAAGAAACTTCTTGTTTTATAGGTGAGAAAAGGAAGGTTAGAAGGGATGTACTATAAAATTGCAGCTCATTCTAACCTCATTAGATTGCACAACTTATCATGGGAAGACTGATCAAGGATTGTGTCAGAACAGTACCAAAAAGCTCCTTTATATGGCACAAGTGAGGGGTTTTGAGAGGAGGAAGAGGAAATGAGGACTAGGATGTCTGCCCTCCTCCGCTTGACACTTGATTGGAGAATCGTGTCATTTATACTAGTGACTTGGCCACAGGGATCTAGGACTGCCTCATATATCCAAGATTGCTTTAGACATTTGCCTTTGGCTTTCGGGGATAACTGGGAGACACAACTTTCTCAGCAGCAAAGAGAATGCTAGAATACTTTAATATTGAGCATTCTTGTGAGAACAAAGATGATGTGAGAACAAAGGTCAAAAGACCCTCATATCACACCCTAGGAAGCCAGACGGTTAATAATGGAAGTTTAGGGAAAACAGTATAAGAAACAAATCAACCATAAAACTATTTGTACAGCTATATTGTGTTCTGCCCCAAGAGAGTTGAAGAATTTGGTGAACTGGATGTCACACCAGTACCACTGTGAGGTCTATTTTCTATGGATTTGCCTAATCCCTTTTTAATGCATGTGTACTATTTGCCTTCACAGCTTCCTACAGCAAAGAATGTCAGTGTCTAGTCATTCTTGAAAAAGTCTTCCTTTTTGTTTGTTTTAAAACATGTAAACATTGAAGTGCAACACTCAGTCACTTGATTTTGCTTTCTCACAACTGCAACTAAAATTAGTTACAGAGGACTGCTGAGAACAAACAGATGAACTCAAGGAAAAACATGGAGGAAAAAAAAATCAGAGAGGAAGAAAAATAGACTGAAAGAATGAAAACCCAAGAAATGCTGCCACAACTACTCTGATGCAAGCAGGGTGGACTGTTATGATGGCAGCTACCTTTCTGAGGATTCAGTTTTGCACTCTGTGGGAGATATTCAAGCACTACACCCCACGTAACATTGCAAAAAATTGTATGAATGGATGAATAAGAGATGTTTGCTTTTGAAAACCTGAACATCAGAACAGTGAACCAAATCTAGCAGAAATTAACAGAGCTGGTGTAAGTAGACACAACTGCACTCAAACCTTTATTTTAACCTAGGTGTTTGGACTTTGTTGTAAGTTGAATGAAAGAAATATCTTTTCATGGTGGTCTATACACATGAACACACACAAACAATATAAAAATGCAGATTCTTGCCCGGTGGTGCATGTGAGCACCTTCAGGTTACATATGCCATATGTGAATTTTTCTTTCAGTTAGTTGTAACATTTAACTGCCTTGTATTGGCTTGGAAAATTAGTTTCAGTACATCCAATCAGACCAAAAGAATCTACATATTTCAGACTCATATTTTTATGCTGGCCTTGAAGATGCTTATAATACAAAGTATGAAGGGTTTAATTTAGTTTAATAAATTTTAGGATTTGGGTTTGGGTTTTTTTTATTTCTCCCTTCTTACATTTATTCCCTGGGCACTACAGAGTTTAAAAGCAATACTGTATGTGTATAGAATCATAGGTACTTACACTACCTAACAGAAAGTACAAATTGAAAAATCAGTATTTTGTATTTCCTGCCTTCTCTCTAGCATTATATAGCATATGTATTTGTAGTATATACATATATATATATGTGCACAAAAATTTATGACTTGCTTAACTAGATCATACCCACCTAACCTTTTAAATGTAGTAGTTTCAAAGTGTCATATTAAAGCCTATTGGACAAGTTCACATCATTTCCTCCTCACAGAACTCAGGCCAACAATCTGTGCCAAACTGCGGTTACCTAGTGCAAAAAGAACTTGAAGAAACCACTACACAAAACAAGAGATGAAAATCTAAGTATTTTCATTGTCTTGATGCAAACAAATATGTTATAAAAATTAAAACAAATCGGATGTATTTTATATTTTTTTCAAAGCCTTGGGAGTAGTATTTGTAGAAGAAGAAAAATGAAAGATATGTAATTAGGTTTTTTTTCTGGCTACAAAATCTTTATGACATTCAGGATTCCCTAGCCAAAGCAGCAAAACAATTGCCTTGCTGACTTTGCTGGGCAGTGAGGAACTGCCAGGAGAATGTTTACTGTTGCCACAGGCACTGATCCAATCTACAAATCACACCCAGTAGCCAAGAACTTGATGAGCCAAACTACTGGACATGCCTACAACTTCTTAGCATTCAAGTCTAGGACATGATATATCTCAGAAAACAATATGATAGGCACATCAGCCACCACATTTGTATTAGAGGAAAGGTGGTAGCCCTATCTTATTTTGAGACTACATCACTCCCTTAAAAAACTGTTTTTCACTTGCTTCTAACATAGCCAAGATGCAATTTCAGCTCAGATTTTCCATGCTGGGTCCTTGCTTCAAGCTTGTTTTGGAAGATTCAAGTCAAAACAGTTCCATCATTTCCGAGAACACAGCTAAGAAAAAAGGTTTTATTTTGTCCCTGTTTAAAAAATTCTTTGCAAAGCTTGGGTACTCCTAGGCTTTGGAGTAGGAGCCTTTGTGCCAGAACTGTGCTTTCTGTCAAGCCATTAGTTTTTGAAAACCTAAAATTTGTAGGAACTGGGACAAGCAGTGCAAACAGACTGTGGCATAGACAGGATTAGAGGGGAAAGAATTGAACTGTCAGAGCCAGGAGTAAGACGGAGAACTGGGGGGGGGGAGTTGCTGCCTACACGGCAGGACAAATAAGACAAAGATGCATCAGTGAGGAGGCAAGAGACACAAGGACAAGTTGGAGGAGACAGAACTAGAGAGATCAAGCTTCAGTGAACTTTTTTCTGTCATGTTTCTCTGTGCTCTCTCTCCCTCTAGAGCCTGAACTGTAATTCCTGACTTGCAGGTTCCCACCCCTCCTTGCTATCAGGCAAAACGTGCTCTGATGCACCTCCATTGGCCTACCTTAAAGATGGCCACTGAAATGAGTGTTCCTTGTCAGCTGTTTCACTAGGCACACACTTCTTTGCAGATAACTAACCTAAGTGTTTATACAATATCATGCACTGCTCCTTCATTTCCTTCTGTTGGTTTGGAAAAGAAGAAACAAACAAAATAAAGCATAAAAGGACTTCTTAAAGTATTAAGGTTGAAAGGTTGGGCATGAGATTGCAAGGAAAAGCCAGAATCGGGGTCACTGTGCAACTTGATTTGAGCCCACTTGTGAATATTACAAGCAAACAACCCGTAACTACACCATGTTTTCACCCATGCCTTATGGCAAGCAGACACATGCTTAAACAAAGCATACCTTGATATACTTTTCCATGCTTCAGAACTTAATCCATTGCTTTCCACGGACTATTTGTCTAAGAAAAACTTTATAAACAGATGGTGTATGGACATACACAGCCATCATAAAAACCATAATAACATTAAACAAAGTTTAGCATATTATAACTTGAGCATGGTTTACTATGTACCAATGGCTTCTACTACATATGCAATACTGCAATAGAATCCCTATTGTAAACCTAACTTAATCTTCCAATCCAGGAAAAAGAGAATGAAAAGGAGTAAGTCTAAACCAAGGCTAAGGTAGGACCTGACATCCCCTCTTCTCCACAATTATATAGTTATTTGGCTAAGGAATGTCTGAATTTTGGTATGTTGAACACATGCTGCATTCTCTGAAGCCCAGTAAATCTACTTTTTCTGATATTTGAGAAATACCTTCTCAACAGAAACATTTTGCAACTTGTTTCCTTTGGAAAGAAAGCTTCCCCATCACAAGATCTGAAGGAACCACTGAAAGTTTTTGAGAACTGCTAGAGGCCAACAAACCCTCCTGCTGCAGAGCACAGACTTTCTTCCCTCCTGCAGGCCTTCAGGCTCAGCAGTGGTAAGGATATTGCCTTGACTTCCTTATTTTCCTCTGTGCCGCTGTCTGCACCTATTACTGCCTACAGACAGATTAGTATCTACAGACACAAAAGCTGCAATTCAGTAAAAGTTTTCCATCCCCAGCAAGCTTCTTCACGAAGTGTTTTAGATATACTAATTTCTAGGAAAATATAAAACTGGTTCCTTATAAATTCATATTGGAAAAATCTTCCAGGTAAATGTCAGACACTAAAAAAACTGCCACCTTCAAGGCTATAAACCATTTTTAACAGTCATGCTAAACTGTCATCACTACTAATACAGTGTATTGTCCTACAAGTTTTTAGAAGTAATAAAAACTACATAAACAGGAGATGGCAAGAGAATGTTATATGCTTGTCTAGTTAACAAATACCCTTTCGTGATTTTAAAAAAAACAAGAGAAAAATACTTTTCTGCAAATATTTTGAAAGGATACTGTGAGAGATTTTCTTTTTCATGCACTTGTTGGGCAGCAATAAAATTCTCTTCTGTATCAGTTGAAAGAGAACTAGAAATTCTATTAGGTATCATGGATAAAAAATATGTATATAAAAATCCCATAAATTCTTTAAGGTATCTGATATCTGAGAGAAAACACTATCTGACAGTTAGAAATAAAATTTTCAGTGTTAGTTTCACTTTTAATATAGTTAGTCATTTTTGGGGGGGGGAGAGGGGAACTTTTTCTTTAAAATTGTATCTACTTTGAGAAAAAACAAATGGGTTTTTTTTCCAAGAAAAATTAAACTCACTAACTACTGCAATTTCAAAAATTATTTTGTAGTGGGGAAAATGCTCGAGATGTCTGTCTATAATTCAGAAATACCTGAGTTACAAGACAAACTTTCATTTGTATATTCATAGTACTATCACAGTCTGAAAAAAAAGATGGATTTATCTTAGTGTCATCAAGTAGCAATCCATTTGGTCCTCCTTAAATGACTCATAGTTAGTAGAAACCCTTTACAGAAATCAGGATAATCACAAAAGTAGAGCCTAAACAAACTGGCATAAAAGACAGTCTCTGTAAAAAGAATGGAGATGAGGAATAACAGCAGCTTGAGGACTTACTCAGGAGGTGATAAAAAATATTATGTTAGTCCTATTAACTTGCTGAGATAACAAAGTGACCTCTCCAATCAGACACTGCAAATACTTCAACTCCATTGCTCTAAATCACACTGACTTCTAGTTTCATATTTTAACCCAGTGGTTGAATTTAGAAAAGCAGGATCAGCGCCCCATTTTGACCAGAGCTTACTCCTACTGACTTTTTAGATTAATTAAAATCTGTACTAGAGTGCAGCGATGCAAATCACAAAGAAAAATGAGTGAACGTGGAGCCAGCTGAGAAACCAAGACACAAATGGCTCTTGTTAGAGCTCCTCAAGTGAAATCTCCTCAAATATTGTCACTACATTTGAGAACACTGGGGCAACGCTGCCCTGTTCCTGGTATGAAGGTCCTTTATTTGGGCTCCCATAGCAGCCAGGCTGTGAAGAAATACTCTGCTTGTCACTGTGCTGCGTGGGGAGCTCTATTTCACTTTGCAGGTATAGCTCACCTAGGATTAATACTGGGAGGAGAAGGCAAGGAAAATCTCCATCCAGAATTTGGCAGATTTGAGGAGTTTGCTCTTACCTTGCAAGGCATAGGCTTTTTGAAGGAGATTTCAGCTTGAGTCCAAACTCCCTTTGGAGAGTCCAAGACAGACCAGATTTTCTCTTGAACAACATGATTCTCCTCAAAGAGGTAAACAGCAAGAGTACCACTCATTTTGAAAAAACCATATAAGGCATAATAAAAGCGCAGACAAAACTGCAAGTTTCCTGGCAAGGTCGGGCCATACAGACGTCCAATATACCCAGGCTGCGATGTAAACTTTGTGTTCGCCAACAAGTAATAACCTGCAAGACAGTGCGATTATTGAGTATTTCTAGTAGACAATTAGCACAGCTGATTCACTATTAAAGCAGCTTCCGTTATTGCATCAGATTTTGGTTATAAATACAGTTTGTACTGTCAGGAAACACTCTTTGAAGGAAAATAAGATTTTTTCTGAAAGCATCTTAACTACTTCGAACTAAACTGGCACATGACTGAGTTACCAGAAATAAGTACTTTTCAAATTTACAATGAGAAGTTCTCTGGCCTGCCAGTCTCACTGGAAACCTGGCTGTTTCAAGGATACTGCTCCAAAACGAAAGAATGAAGGATGGGGCAATAAGACCTATTATTCTAAATATAAAGAGGTAAGACTTTAGCACATATAATCAAGAACCATGAATACTCTACACAGAGATGTGTGAGTTTCAGAAGTATTAGCAGGCCTTTCACTATGTGGCTTCACTACACAACATTTCACATTTTTCTCTTAAAAATACTAACTTTCCTAAGCCTACAAGATCTGAGAGCCCACCATTCCCCAGTATTAAAAGCAGTGCATTAATTTACTATTACATTTGCTTACATGTTTTTGTGGAATCATCCCTTCAGTGACTACAGATCAGTAAAGATAACAGCCCTGAGTGACTGTTCAATAGGTGACATTCTGTCAGGAGTCCCAGCTAGGACAAAGTGGTGTACACTGATTTTTAATGGCAGGGAGCTGCAGTGGCGTAATCTAACCAGTGTGCTGGTGACATTACTTAATAGAGTGAACAATGATACAACAGGTTAACTTTTATATCCAGTTTGACTCTTCCAGTGAAAAGGAGTTTGATTTACCAAACCCAGTGGTGTGATCTCCTGTTCTATACACATTACGCTTCACTTTCACTCTGCTCCATCCTGGGCCATCTTTGTGATCCTGGTAAAAATTACACAGATCTTCCTCAAAATTGCAGCCTGCCTCAGCAGGATTGAAAGGAGTGCCTAAAAGATATACGTATATGTTTTGTTAGGAAGAGCACAGTACAATAAGCATAGGTATTTGAAGCACAAGTATGCCAAATTTCCATCTTTGTTTGCATAACAAAAGACAAGCACATGCAAAGATGTTACAAATATATAGTGCAAAGTCACAATGATATCAAACTATGAATTTTCTATCACAAAAGGGTGTTATTTTCTTATATTTTTGCTCTAGCCAGGAGGAAACCTCCTTCACAGCCCCCATAAAATAAAAATAAGCTAAAGATAATAAAAGAAGATTCTTCCTTCAGGAGATACTGCACAAAGACATTCAGACCATTTGTTTCTATCCTCCTCCTTAATTCTAAAGATACGTGGACACAATGAGTGTGAGAGTGTGTGTGTGAGTGCATGGGTGCCATATTTTAATTTCAATTTCCAACATCAATATATAGTATTCTTTTAAAGAGCACTGTTTTAAAAACCCTTTTGTAGTCATGTATAATGTGTGTGCATATGCGTACGGCAAGTCAAATAGCTTTTGGTTTGTCTATGTATCATCTCACAGTTACTGACCTCTGGGCCTGTGCCTTTTAGCACTAGAGCGAAGAAGGCTGCACCATTTGTAGTGAAACTGATTGAAAGCTAAGCTAAGCTCTTCAGCCCTGATGACAGATCTCTCTTGATCTAAGATGTGCAATTCATGGGTCAGGATTTGCTTTAGTCTGAAAAAATCCCTTTGGTGATCAGATGTTTTCAAGTAAAACATTTCTACTTTTTAAAAAGCCTCATCAGTCACGTGTACCAGTTGCTGGAGGAAGAAGGGGTCCAGTCCAAAGCCACTATGCAATTTTTGGCTATGTCAGGAGTCAGAACCCAGTGAGCATCACTCTGCAGCAGCACACACAACCATTCTGCATGAAGACTCAAAGGGGCTTCCCATCAAAGGCAGGGACACTAGCGGTCAGATTCAGGAAAAGCAAAAATTTTGGCACTGGAGGAATTGTGGAATCATCCTGTGATGAGAAGGGCACCTGTGGAATTCTCAGTCTCAAATAAGCTAGATCTATGCACTGCTCTTGTGTCTTCCTCTGCCTACCGAGAATAAGGGGTTGTAGCTCTGGCCTCCCCTCTGCTGCTTTCCTAGCTAAAGAAAATGCAGTTGGAGCATAGTTACCTCTATGAAGCGGTAATGAATCATCCTTTGGTGAGCAAGTTTAATACTCTCTTATCTTTTCCCTCTGTTTGACTAACACTGAGACCTTTGTTGACCATAACTTCCAGAAAAGTAAGGAAAAAATATAATGCTGTTAGATACACTGTTATGGCTGACTACAAGGAAAACGAAGATATCTTGCTTTTTAATACCTCCACTCAAAACAACTGAAGATGGAAACAGGAGGTAAGTCTGAAGGATTAGCCAGCTTTGTTGTAGTTCAACAAAATGTAAAGCAAATTATTGGCATTCATTTCTCAAACAGTAGATGACCCAAAAATTTCAAAATCAGAGTTAGTCGACAAAACTCTAGCTGAATCTACCAAATTTACTGGGCAATGAAAGTGAGACTAAATCAGGGTTGGGGCAGAAAATACTAAAAAATTCATCACATATGAGTCATCCTAAAATTAAAATGGAAACCACAGATAAGGACACAACTCCAATCCATGGCATACTGCAAACATAACTCAGGATTTTTACTACAAAACAAAGCAAAAGCAGAGCAGACATTGAGGAGTTAATGAAACAACTAGATTTAATCAGGCAAGAGCAATTTATTAATAACATATCTGGAACCTACCTCCCTGTTGATAGTTGAGCAGTGCTGGGAAAGCCAGCAGAGACTCCAAGCAAAGAAAAAAGGGGAAAAAAATCTCTTTTTTCTTGATAATTTCAAAACATTAGCCGAAAAATTCAAACTTGTCACTGCAAGAATGGATGTGCTCAGTGGAAAACCACTAATCTCCTTTTGACTGTTGCTTAGTGCAACCCAAGCAACCAGTACACAGCCACTTAAGAGGCTGCATTCACAAACAAGAAAGCCCTTCATCCCAAGTGTCTCTACAGCAGAGGTTACGTGGATTCAGCTGACTACTGCTGCTGTATAAACCTAATAAAATCTGTGAGACATGCCACTCTCTGAGATAAAGAACACCTCATAGACAGATGAAGACAGGAAGGCAAGGCTCCCATTTTGGCTCTGAAGAACACCTCAGGGCAAGTGACATGGAAGAAGATATCACCTACATTGGCAATAATGAAAAGCCCAGGACAATTTCTTCCTCATACTGTCACACCTGGGGAAATTCCCCCTTTGTTTCTGCAATAGGCATGCAAGTGGTAATTTGTTGAAAAACAGGTAATGCAAATACAGCATTCAGTGCATTACTCCAGCTGCAGATCCTTGAGGAAAGGTCTTTGGAGAGGAAGTGTTAAGGACTAGTTTCTGGACGAAATAAATGGCATTAGTATTTGTCTGCTGTTTTGTTGCTGTTTTTTCCAGGAGGAAGAGGAATCAAATGGTACTGGTCAGTTGACAAGGCAGCATCTGCACATAACTACTGAATATTGCAAATACTGGCAGTTGAGAGAGGCAAAGCAAAGAGGGAAAACAAGGAAGGCAAACAGCAGTAAGAACTCATACCCGTCTCATTGCTGCAGTAAACTGGAGAGAAAGAAATGTCATCAAGGGCAACGTAACCTCCCTTGGCACTATTGAAAGCAACTTCAAATATTACCTGGAAATTATAATTGTTTGTTATTCATCCACAATATACACAACAATCATTATGGTACACATCTTCATATTACAGAAATCTGATCAAATGTCCCAGACAGACTCCAGTGCATTTCAAAAAGCAGTGAAGGTGTTGGAACAAATTAAACTGTGTCACTTGTTAAGGATATAAATCAGTGCCTGACCCTGGCATCAGATCTTGCCCAGTTAAATTCAAGGAAAAATCAAGAGGAACACTCTTCTGATGCTCTACAAAACATCAGTTTTACAGATGCAGTAAGGCTACTGACATGATATCATACAAATCCAGTACTCAGGGTGATCTGTCTGTATTGAGTGTAACTCCAAAGCTGCCTGTTTTTACTGTATCTAGAATCCATCCAGATCAAGAGCTAAAAGCAAACTGTGTGGCTTACTCTACTGTCACAATATTAAGTTTTACTGTTTTCTCTAAACTTCCTCAGACACTAAAACCCAAGCCTTGTCATGAGCTGGCAGGGATGATTTTCTTTAAAATAAAACAGATATAAGATAAGAACCAGAAAAGATATCACTGTGTTTTGTTTACCACAAAAAATAAACAATGTTTGTATTTAGCCATTCCCAAGAGACATCATTTCCTCAAGTAAGTGGAGGACAGTCCATAACTCTTGAAGAAGTGTCTTAAAATTTCTTTTAAGTATCAAAGCTCTGACTTACAGGAAAATCTTATGAAAAGGCATGAATCACTAGGCAATCCCAGGGACAAACCAAGTATATAAGGACAAATGCTTCCAGAGAAATCCTATTCAGTGAAAGCAATGCCTGCGATGTCTCATCTAGGGATGTGAGACAAACTAGGAGAGCCATGAAAGAATCGTGAGCAATCTTATGGTGAATTAAAAAATAACTTACAAGAAGTTAAAACAAGTAGAATGAAAGCTGATTAGTTTGTAATCTTAGTATTAGAATTATATCTATATATAGGCAGAGAATATATATAAAAATTACATATATATGTATAAAATTTGTTATATATTTGCATACACGCATGTATAATGCATATACAATGTTTATGCAAATCTTCTGATATATTTATGTATGTATTAGATGTAAGAATATATATTTTACATATGTAAACATATTATATGTGTGTGCATAGATACCACATATACAATACATACACACACATTTTTATACATACATATATGTGTTTGTGTATATATTTTTATTCCAGTCTTCTAAGGTTTGGGATATTTTTCAGTAAACACAAGAAAATAAAAAATTCTAATTTTTTTATGATACACTTGAAATTAGTTATAGTAACCACAAAGATCTGACCTTCATATCTAACAACTACTTTACTAATGGACCCAAGTTTGGACTCTATCTCATGAAAACACAGAAAACCGGAATTGCAGGATCATATGAAGTAGAAAATAGAGCACAATGTTTTTAAAAATTTTTCTTCTGCAGCAGGAGGCATTTTATGATATTCAGCATCCTCAAAAATAGATCATCAAGTCACAGACATACAGGACTGGGAGAACGCTGACATTTAACAGGAACTGAAAGATCTCTACAACCTCCCAAAACATTCTGTCCAAGCATTTCACCACCTGACTTCACTGAAAATCAAAAACCAGCTTGGAAAGTGATCCCTCCTTGACCCTTATGCAGGTAGACACAAAAAACAACCAGTTGCCAGCATCTTCATAATGATCTTTCGGATACTGGGTGGCCACTGCCATCTCCCTGACTTGGCTCAAGTCGGTACTGATGTCTGATGCAATCTCAAAGTCATAGTTGGATTGTACAAGAACAATTGCTTTACCTCCATGGGGTACAGCGCATGGAAGTCAACTTCTGCTAGTGCCCAGTCTGCACTCAGTGCACTGTCTGTTTTCCAGATCTCTTCATAAAAGCCATTCATGTCTCTCAAGTAAACGGTAAAAACAATGCTACTCTCCTGCTTAAGCTGATAATAAAAAGATAAGCAGCCAGACACGGGGACTGTGGTCTTTGGTGAAATTAGCTGGGCCACTTCCTGAAAATGTTTGACGTAAACAGAGTCCACATACATGTAGTGACCTAGAAATATAAATGAAACTTGGTATAAGGACACCGTTTAAAGAACACCACTTGCAAGATGTATCTGGAGATGGGCAGGGATTAGACAAGTATTCCTATGACCTAGATAATGATGGTTGATTCCTAGGAAATCTTAGTAATTCTAAGAGACTTTTTTTTCCTTTCCTCTTATGTACAACCCAGAATGGTTTGGCTAAAATATGGCGGGCAAAAACAGTCAGTCTCAGCTCAAGTCTTTATTCAATACCTTTATACAAAATAAAGTAATAAACTCTCTGAATTTTGGGAGCCATTCATACATAGAAAAATGTTTATAATCAACCAAATACCCTGCCTCCCAACAGGTCAGTATAGTATTTTGTCTTTTTCCAAGTGCAGCTTTCACTGAGGCAACCCAAATAAATGAAAAAGACTATAAGCCATGTGTTTCCTCACATGTTTTACTCAGCAGTTCATTTAATATATCAAATGAATTGGCAAATCAAACTGCCTTTATTCTGCACATTTTACTGCTGGTATAATTTTACTTGATCTATTTGGTTTCTAAATGTGTTATCGTTACTGGATAGACTGGGTTTCTTTCTTGTAAAATCCTTAAAAATACTTTTGGGAGATGTTAATAAATATACAAATGCATTACAGAGGAGTAGACTCCCTCCCCCTCAATAGTCAGTATGATCTGCAAGATTTTCAAAGGTTACAGCTTCTCAGACTTTGTACCTACACTATGACATTAATTAGCTAACAACTGTTCTAAAACTTGGAGGTGCCACTTAGTGCTTCTCTCCAGTGGAAGCAGAGAAAATGGGTTGCTTGGTTGTGGGCCTCCTCCAGCCTTCCCACTGCCAGGGCACTGGTGATACTTCAGCAGCACTTGCCTGAGAAGTTCTGGGCTGCTTTTTGATCTGCAGTTTTATCATATTTCATAGCTTTATTGTGATCTCCCTAGGTGATGTATCCTCGTAGCACAAGTCTTGCAAAATGGAGGTTCTTCTGTGATTTTTGGCTTCTTGGTGTCTTCTCAGTTGTTGGTCAGCAGTGAGGGTTTGGTATGAACAAGAAAAACTGTGGCTACAAGAAAAAAGATCCCTCCCAGTTGGCAGTGTTTCCTATAACATACAATACTTTATTTAATAGTAGAGCCTCTGTCTGCTGTTTAAGTCGTGGTGAGTTAAATGTCTATCAAAATTGTACCAGTTTTTAGGTGCTGTGGAGTGGTGTAGGGCTGGAATGACACTCCGTACTCAACTCATACAATTGTGAGTTAAATAAAAAGGCACAGCGGCATGAGTTAAGGAAAGAGCATCAACCTTGTTTTTCATGATGCAATTCCTTGCACTGTCACAAGCATCACATCTGAGATGCAGTGTGCTGCAGCAGCCACATCTCCTGACATCACCTGCTGTAGTATTTCATCTAGCACTACATCAAAGGCTAAGACAACCTCTAACCCTTCTCTGTGACAACCTAAAATGTTCTCCTGTCAACATGATGGCCAGGACAAGTATTTCATGAGAGGTCAAGTGCTTTACAGTTCTCTTTCTCCAACAGACTGTACTAACAGTATCACACTTGACTGAAAGAAACAAAACTCCTAAACTGTGAAATTTAACTGAAGATTCTCCACACGTTTCAACCTCCTAGGTTTCCTACTCAAATTTCCCAATAGCCACTGGAAAGAAAAACCCTGCCAGATGCAGAGAGCAGTGACGCAAAATTTTAAAACTCATTGTGGCTTATACTTTTAGAATCCACGGAAAGATGAATTTTCCCCCTCTCTTCTGTTTTACATTTGTTGCTTACCCAGTTCACTGTTAAGAGTATGGTCTTTGGGCAGGATAGACTGAGAATTGCGAATGTTCCCTCCACCAACAAACCAGTTGACATTGGGATTCCAGCGGTTCGCGAAGCCACAAAGATGATTTTCTTCAAAGTCACATTCTGCAATTGCATATACCACCAGCTCAGTTTCACAAGTTTTTGTTACAGAAACTGGAACAGAGGCTACTGATAAGCACTGGCCTCATTTTACATATGGCAGTGCAGTTAACTCCTTTATTTATAAAACTGGACATAGCACTTAACAGCTTATAATAAATGGAAGCAAACCTAGACACATTTTTTGATGTTTTTTTGATAAAATTCTCATTTCCATCTCGTTCAGTCCAATCTATCTTTTCATTATTTGGCAATAGAGGACTGCTGTAATTTAGAACCAAACAGAACAGGCTTAAAATATACTATTTCCAAGTAATTAAACAGAGCAGAACTTCCACTTGTAAATCACTAGTATTTCACAGTGGTAATGAGATTGCTTTATTTTCTTCACAGAGCCAACAAACTGTGACAATTCAGTTGGACTCCACCAGAGCTCACCAGAAATGCAAAGGTCACTCAGCTTCCTGGCCACTGAAATGCTGGACATCATTAGCATTTTCTGGCAAATGTCACAAGGAAATAGCAGTAAGTGTAAATATCAACAGAGTTTTGACTCTGCTGCCTGCAAGATGTCACTTTAAGAAAGCAAGAGTAGGCAGACAGCAGAAATAATGTCACAGCTGTTTTGTCTAATATATGCAGCAGTCTAGTGTTGTGAAAATATGATAGTTCCTGCTTGAACAATAAATAGCTTCAGAATTAATTATTGTATGTGAAATATATATACATATATATCTATCAAAGATATGGATGAATAAAAACACATATTAGTGTATGAAACCTTAGCTTGAAAAATATCTGTATCAAATATGGCAGCCTGCTTTTCAATAAGGAAAAAGTCATTGTTTTTTTTCTAAACCTAGACACTTAATTCAGTTTAAAAATTGCCAATAAGGCATTTTTTCTATGCAGAAAATACGGAAGCTGAGCAAACAGTACGTACCAATACAATATCCAGGAGTTATTTTAATTTCAAAAACTGCTATACTGGCAGATTTATCTTGTCCCATTTCACCTTCCAGTACAATCTGCACAATATAAACCAAACTGTAAATTTTAGGGTTTCAGTATTCCATTATCATCCTGGACATTTAAACAGGATAAAGAGGAGAACAAATTAAATATTGGAGGGTGTGGTGGAGTGTGGTGTCATCATCCTTTCAGTCAAGAGAGGTGCTTTTGCTGGAAGAGCTCGGCAGAGTGTATTAAAGACAGAGTCATTGTCCTTCCTTGAGGACAGAAAGCACACTAAAGGACAATAACACAAAGAACAACACCCCCCCGACTTCACATAAGAGTATGTGACTCCACATTCTTCAGTTGTGGCTATAAAGGACGTAGTGTGAGAGATGTTATGAGATGGGGTTTGGGTAGAAATACTTTCCTCCCAGCTTCTGACTGCTCCCAGAAGGGCACAAATGGCAGGAACAAGTGGGTGCAGCTGCAGACCTGTGAAGTCCTTTATCTGCTACAGGATGCTAGCAGCTCCACAGATCTGCCACGAGGCAAGACATCCTCACAGTGTGGTTCAGCTGGTCGTGCTTTCTCATGAGCCACACATGTTCACTGTGAAGAGCACCAACTGTCTGACTGAAGCCAGCTCTGCTCACTGATTTTAGGGACAGAAGCGTGAGCTGAGTCACATAATGCCAGCCCCAAAGGCAAAAGCCAAGAAGAGGGCTCAGAGAGGAAATGTTTGAAAAGCAATCTGTACAACCCAACACATGCATCACAAAGCCTGTGGCATCTTCTAAAATTGGGCTTACCTTGTGCTTTTTTGTACTGTTTGTTAAATCTAAGCTCGCTATGAGCCAGCTATCTGAAGGTTCCTTGGTTGACCATAGCAAACGATCAAAACTCTCTCCTTCCTGCCTCAGGTACAGATTGAGCCTGGCAGGATCAAGAAAAGTCTCTGAAGTTGTAGCTATCTGATAAATCAGTCTGACGCATCTCCACTCCTCAGAATACAGCTCAGGGCTGGACAGCACTGCTTTCTCACCATCATAAGACGTATCCACAGAAATGTAATGTCCTAGGAACAAACACACATCAGAATGATGTCAGAGGCTTTGCTTTTGCATAATTGGAAAAGTACTTATTTATAAAGGAATGGTTCTTCATTCACTAAGCAAGTCATTTAACCTTTTGATATCCCACTGTTCCCACAAAGAAGTCATCTCATGTGTCTCATACCATCTTTAATCACAATTTTAAAATTATTGGAAGTCTTTGGAGAAAGATGTTGCATCAGTGTACAGCAGATCATTCTTCCAGTTATGCCTTCCGGAACTGATAGCTGCAGGCAGATGATTTGATTCACAAGATAATTTACATGGCCAGTAATAAGCTGCAGAAATATTTAGTTGTTTTACGTATCAAAACTTTGTAGCTTCTTTTTTATAACTTAGTTTTTATTAAAAAAAAGCACAAAAAACACATTGCAGCCAAAAACTTCTAAAGCGTTTCTGGTTTCAAAGAAAAAACTAGAAAGACACTCTTAAGTACTAACACGTATAAATCTGCTGATTCAAGAAGCGCTGAATGTATAGCTGCATTTAAACACATCAGCAATCTTAATGGGATTATTTGAATACTACTCTCTGGATGGATATTTTAGGAGCATGGTCTAAAACATAACTTTCTCTATAAAAACAAAAGAAAGGGTGTGATGACAAGTTAAAAATGCACAAGAAGGCACAAAAAAATGCCAAAAAAACCCAAGCATAAAAAGGAAGAAACAGTAAATAAATAACAGTGAAATAGAAGCTTGGTCATGGAGATTTTTCTAATACATTAAAACCAAGATCAGGAGAGTAAAACGGGGTACAGGAGTCATAGAAACCTGGAATGCAATACCAGAAACAAATGGAACGGAGTAAGAAAATATTTTAAAAACACCAACAAAATAACAAGCTAGGACATCCATATCTGAAACATTTTCCCATAGACTGTCTGGAAAATTATCCTTCTAATCTAGGGGTAATGTGTACCAGACAAATCCCATTCCTGATACCAGTTCTTTGGAGCCAGTCCGCAAGCAAGAGCTGCAAGAGCTGTCAGAGGCTGTGTTGAGTCAGTCCTCTACTCAGCAGCACATCACACCTATCCTCTTTAAATTCCCCAGAGCACATATTTCTTCTTCTTTAATCTCGTTTTACTTGACCACAGAGCTTGATACAAATATGTAAGCACTTGCTTAACTTGGACACATCAACAGTGCCTTGGACACATCAACAGTGCCTTCGAGGCACACCTTCTCCTCCCAAATTATGACTGAACCCTCCAACTCTACCAAGCTACCCTGGGATTTCTTCCCAGGAGCTCCTCCATTATTTCAAAAGCATTCTCTTGGATGTGAAAAAAATCATCCACAGGGACAGTTCCCAAAATCTTCTCCCATATACCCCCGGAAGATGCCAGGAGATAGCAGCAGCTCTGGCAACATTTGAGTCCTTAGGCCATGCACCCCCCTGCATCTCCTCCCTCTCTCACCTGCCTACACTGTGTACTGCAACTTATGTGTACTGTATATTTTTGTTTAACAGATGTAAGATAAATGATTGCTACTTACTTAGGGGGTAGATGCAGCCCTAAGCAGTATAATGGGCTGTGTAAATACAGAAAAACCAAATTTTCTTTCCCTTTTTAGGGAATGGAATTTTTTTTCCCTCTTACCATAATTTCTCTTTATATCTGCTGTGTCTGGTTTTAGTCCCTTGGAGGAATATACAAAATCACTTGTTAAGTATGAGTAACTTGTTACTGCAGCAGCATATGAAAGAAAAATAAACACAGGAACAAATATTTAAAAATAAGTAGCTAATGTGCCTGCCAAATTCTTAATCTGCCACTACATAAAATGTGAGTGCATAAAACATCCATAAACTTATCCCTCCTCGATGTCTTGCCTTCAGATATCCAGTTAATTCACAGATGTTAGCACACACAGCATTTATTTGTTGGCATGGGCTAGTCTAAGGTATGCATATTTTTTTCAAATGCATGAAGGACAGAGGGATATCACCAAGGCTTTATCAGAAGTCAGATTCTTCTCATACTTTTGTTTTTAATTGATGTAAGTGGCAATATCCGGTTCAGATGAAGAATCTGTGTTTTACAGGTATTCTGAATTTGAATCATTTTGCTTACAAAGAAACCTACAATTCAGAATCCATGTCTGGCAGTTTCATTTTATATTTCAGCCTTAATTTTGTCTGCATTTCATGAGAAACCCCATAGGAAACAAGACCCTTCTTGTAATATTCATCTTTTTTTTTTTTCCCAGAAATAAATTTCTGTCGACGTAGGAAAACACATTCACATGAAGACCACAAACTACCAGCTGTGAGGCTTAAATGGCTGCCTGGCTTTAAGACATAATTATAAGTAAACTAAGATTCTCCTACAAAAATAGTGTTTTAAAAGAGAAAGAAAACCTCTTAGAGTTTCCAGTTGGGATGATTATGTTACTATAAACTTGTCTCTACATTCTCTGCTGTACACTTGCTCTGGCTTGGTCTGAGCAAAAAACATGAATTGTCTTTTTAATTTTTTGGCAGTGGTCATTGTTTTTCTTTAAAAAATATTAATTTGACCTATTCATTTAGTCTCCAGAAATGGACTGCTCTCACCCTCAACCTGCTAAGAATTTTAGCATCTTCTGGAAATTTAAATGTGTGATTGGCTCCACTGAAATCAATGGGAGCACTGACAGAGAGATTTATGTGTCAGTTTAAATGCTTTGCTAATCAGGATCACGGCACCAGGCACTTTGCAGTATTAAGCACAGAAAATGCTAATACTTCTTCCAGATGAATGCTAGCATTGACTAAATGGCCTTTATACTAGACTGTATGTCAGTAACAGCAACAACATGCTATTGCTGCAGAAAGGAAGGTCTCACAATGTAGTCCTCAAGGACTGACACAGAGCAATTGTGAGAGCAAATCAATGCAAAGGGAGGGTTCCTTGAAGTGAAGAAGCAGACAGCTTTCCACGTTTGTGGGAGTAACAGAAGACTATTTAGCAGTCTATGGAGAATATGATGAATGCACAGTGCTGTAGCCTGAAATCTCATTTAAAATGTAACATGCAGCTTTATTTTGCAGCGTGACCTTTTTTTCCCCTCCTCCAAATGTCCATAGTACTTGATTTATGGCAGTCATTCAAGAGTTATCAAGAGACAGATACTCTTCAAAATTGCAAAAAAGCAAATGAGAGGCAATCACAAGATGCTAGGACAAGACACAGAAACACTAGCATACAATTTCTGGAAATTACTTGCTCAGGGGAGTAGATGCAGCCCTAAGCAATATAAAGGGCTGTGCAAATACAGGAAGGCTGCACTTTCTTTCCACTTTTAGGTAATGTCATGGGGGTTTGACATTCTGGTGAAGACACCATACAAGCTTCTTCACAGATGACAAAAGCCAGGGACTGCTAACTACCTTTGATTACTAACAGCTACAGTTCCCTGGTGAAGGCAAACTCTTACAGCCAGGAGAAGAGATGGAAGGAAGGGGATTTTCAGATGCATATCCCTCACCACTCACTCACTCACTACTTAGGTTGATGAGTAATGCACTTATTACCCAAATTTCTTCAATGATGTTTTACCTACTATGTAACTTCACTGTCTTCTCCTTGACAGCTGAATCAAGCTGTGCAGGACCAAGCATGTGTTCACTTTACATTCCTCCACATTTAAGCAAAATACTGAGCCTGGGGGAAGATTAGAATCCAGTGTTGTAAACCTATCCCTCTTCAATGCAACTATGCATTGCAGCAGTAAGGCTCGCAAAACAAGACCTTTAAAATCCTTCGGTATGCATGTCTCATATTGCTGCTCTAATAAGCAGTTCTGTACAGAGCCTGTCTCTCAATTACAGTTGGTGAGACATTAACTCTATGAGTCATTCACCCAAATTTTCCAAATCTATATTATTTATTTATTTATTTGTTTGTTTACTTACCTAAAGGACATAAATACATCAGTCAGCAGTGATCATAGCAATGGTTTAGGAGAAGGGAGGCTGAGACTATCAATACTACTTTTTCTCAAAGACAATGCAGAAGCTACACTGATTGCTTTCTCCGTAAATGACACAAACATAACAAACCACCAGGCAATGTCTAATAAACTAAACCAAATTCCTTTGACAAAATAAAAAGACCCAAACAACTGGGATAACTAAAATTACCAGTTAGCTTTTCAATTATATATTTCCTCTGTAAAAATTTGGAAGGGTAACAACGGACATGTCAGACCCTTTATGGGATTTATATCTGACACGACTGTTCACTTAGTTCAGCAAAAGTGCAGTTCTGCAAGAAAAACTGCATATAAGCAGTGAGCTCCAAGATAAACAGTATTAAGGAAATAGAAGCACAGAACATTTGGTAATTTATATTTGATTAGGCATTTGTTTATAGGCAAAATTTACAATAAATATCTTAAAGTCGCCGGTCACATTTAGATTTTTTCTATATTCCCATACAGGAAGGAATATTAGCAGGGTTTCTTAGGACAAAAAATGATCCGCTCATATCTTCTCTAGAATCTGTGTCTGGATTATGGGCCATATCTTTAGTTTGTTTTTTTTTAATGTTTTCCTGATCCCCGCCTTCCACCCTCCAAAAAAAAGGCAGCAGAGGAGTTCAGCTTTTTAGGACCTATTAAGTCTTCCTGCATCTCCAGAAAAAGATAGTTAAAAGTATTAATGATATAGCCAGAAAGGCAACATTTTGCAAATGATGTTTGCACATGGAGGTTATCCCTAGGTACAGATGAGGTTTAGATGAAGGTTCAGAGTTTGAATTAAGAACACAGAAATTCAACAAGATCATATCATATGAGATTTTGGATGAACTTAGGAAAAGGCTTGTGGCACCAGATAATAAAGCTTTAGACTCAGCACTCTGCTCTTCATTCAATTTCTTCTCAGTAGAAAGCAAACTGTTCAACTAAAGTGGACATTTTTTGCTGGCCATTTGTCTGGAAAAACAGAACTGTGTGGAACAACATTAGATTTGATCTGTCTATGAAAAGTTGAGGTTTTCTCAAGATAATTCTTCCTCTAATCAGAAACAGTCACCACGAATTTTGGTAAGGCTTTTTGGAGAAAAGAAGAAGAGTTGGAGCATGAAGTGAGTTTTTTTAAAATGTTCTAGACAGCGTCTTGGAAAAGCAAAAAAATTCAGCTGGTCCTGCCTGGCCGTTGCCAGCTGCCTGAGCCTGGTCACTGCCTAGGCGGGGAGGGCACCTGAGGACCCACTAAGTCTGCCCCTGTGCTACTCAGCTTTTTCAAGGGGAAAATGGGGATTTCCAGGCAACTTTCACAAAGCTGAGTGGTATTTCTTGAAAACAAAAGCATTTTGTAGAAAAGCACAGCCTTGAACCATGAACACACAGGCAGTTCACCCAGGCAGTCATGCACTTCCCTCCTGCTGGAGGGACAGCCCAGACAACAGGAGCTCCCTCAGATGCTTCCTCTCCAGCTTACCTGACTTTACAAACAGTCTCCCTCTGCGAATGGAGATTTATTGTTTGACTCTTTGTTTGCGTTGGTCACCAGACCAGGCCAGAGAGCTCATGTTTCCCAGCCATGGGGGATGAATCTTAAAAGGCTCCTTTCCCAGTGGAGGGCTTGGGTTAACTACCAGATCCACTTCCTGCCCAGTTCTTTGCTCCCCCCAAAAGTTCAGAAATGCAGCTGTTAGCAAGCTTGTCAAAACCCTTAGAAGTAATGCAATTAGCCCTGAAACACTCTGACTGCAGTATCTGGTCACAGCTACTACACACTGGCAATGTCTTCCAGACTCCATCCCTCAGCATGCCTGTCAAAGTCTGGAAGGAGTCCAGCTTGTGCTGCAGTCTCCTGTTTCTGATTTAGAGGAGTTGTTCCACTGCATTGGGGACACTTGAACTTGTAACAACTGGGTCCTCTCTTTGCTGTACTTCCTGAAGTCCTAAGATCCTTACATCATGCACCAATTACACCAGATGTTCTGTTTGTTCCAAACACAAGCATGTGTGTTTGTTTTCTTTCACAATGACCTCATAGATTTTTATACAATTATGAGTTTTCTTTCTGCTTGTTTCAGACAACCCATCAGTCACAGTGAGCTGTTGTTCAGACCACTCAGTTCTCCTTTTCACACTGTTTGTTACATAATTTTTATCTGCTGACACAAAGGCTGCCATGTTCTTCTGCAGTATCTCTGGTTTTCCTTGCAACAGCTCTTTCAAAAAGCCATTTCTGTGATTTCTATTAGCTGGTATACTTGAATATGACATAGGTAAGATTTGGAGACACAAGATCTTCTGCAGTGAATTTCTGAATCAGAAACAATTCAGAAATCCTTTTCTTTATTCTTTGGCATCCTAAATCAATTTCCACTGTTTCTCGTGCACAGGGGATATTAAAGATAAGAAAACAGACAAAGCAGAAATCATCAGGCATCAATTTATTCACAGTGCTCATCTCTTTCATTGCTAGCTCTATGCCTTTGCTAAATCATGTTTCCACCAGTATCAAGCACTCAGGGGAAAGCACTGTGGTAGCTCTTCCAGCACAGCTGCCTGTCCTGGCAGAGTGTATTACAGGGCAGCCTTCCTTCAGCAAAAGAATATGAAATTTCACTGCTGTAGTATTCCCTTGCATTGTGTTGTTTATTTACTTTGTTTATTGATCCTTTCATTTATTTATGCAGATGCACATGGTTTGATGCGGTGCAGCATGCCTGTAATGTATTACAAGCTCTGATGTGCTGAGCACATCTCAGCATGCCCATGGCAAACCTATCCATCCAGTCCACACAGCTTTGTCACTTTTTTGAAGAAAATCCTTAAGATTTGCAATTCAAACCAAACTGCTGGCCAGCACCCTGGAACCAACACAAGGAAGCTGGTGAGCCAGACCATGAGCCAGAGGAATTCACACTATGTTTTAAGAGAGCAGATTTCTGGGGCCACACTTCTCAGAGTGACAAGCACAGCCACAGAAACAAAGAGGCTGAGAGAAGAGATACTCTAACCCAACCAATGCTGATTTGGTTGCCACGTGTCAGGATTTCCATTAAATCTGGAAGATCATAATATTTTGCATCAAAAGAGAAGACTTCTTACTTGAGAAACTTCCAATTTGCTCTGAAGGGCTTAAACAAAAAGCCTAGGGTGCTCACTGTCTAAGCAAAATTGTGAAGCAAATCTGCACTCTGCCAGGGAAGTCAGAAGACTCTAGTCGCAACAAGCAGTGGTCCTGTGAGGGAGAGGGAGAAGAGAAGCCAGCCTTGGAGCTGGGGCCCAGGGGTGAGCAGAAACAAAAGTCTGCCCAGCATGACTTGGCTTAGGTGCATGTAGTCATAGTGTACAACATAGTCCTGGGCCAAGCTGCAACACTGCCCTTCAGGTAAGAAAAAAGCCTTGACCGGTAACCTTCTGGAGTGCACCTGGAAACCACAGGTACTCACTCAGTGAAGATTATAAAAGCAAAACTTTTTTAACTGCATGGATCTGCTCTCTCTGCATCTGCTAAATCACTTGGCCTACTGCATTACCCTGAAAACCAGCTCAACTGCCTGAATGCTTGTCTGTCTCTCAGACATCAGGTTGACTAAGAAAATTTGACCTTTGTCTACAACCCTCATCCCTCCAAGGAAAATTATAAATGTGCTTGGCCTATTATCAATTATTTTCACTCTAATACTCATCCAGATCCTAGATCCTACATAGACTGAAATATTATTAGGTTTCAAAATATTTGAAATATCTATTCAGTTTCACTGGCTTCAGAAGTTGAACTCCTGAGAATTCAATTTCCTGCTTTCCACAAGCTTGGTGGTTTTATACTCTTTTTTTTTTTTCATACCAGAATCATTAGGATGACTGGCAGGCTCATGTTGAGCTGATCAGTGATCTCTTGTCACAAAATACAAACAAAACTACTAACAGGTACGTATTTATACCTATGTCCTGACAGAGGTTGCTACAGAAATGCTTACAGGTGAGTTAATCAGATCCTGATGGGTACGAGCAGTAACCTGGTAGAAGGTGACCTGAGGGAAACAGCCTAGCCGCACCATCAGTTTCCAACAGACTTTGGAGATTGTTGTCTCGTAACTTGTTTATCATCAGCTCCTGTTGTAGCAGCTACCTAGCTGCTGCTATGTTTACTTGATGACCGCTCTTGGAGTAATCCAGTGTAAGTAAGAAAGCAGCCACGGTGACCCGTCTGCTCCAGCAAGCTTCATCCTCCACCAGGAACATACAATGGTGAAGATTCAGCATCTGCAACCACAAAATCTGCACCCAAGGAACACATCTATTGATGTTGAACGTCACAACCACCAGGACCACAGCTAATACTTCCTGGAGCTCTGCAAAACTGTATCTGACAGTTAGACACTTCGAAGATCAAAGCTGGCAGCTTCAATTTACCAGGGATGCTTCTAGGCTTGCACTCCTGTACAACATTCCTGCGGGGCAGGTGGCTGGTAGCAACTGAGGATGGATGGATGGATGTATAGACAGACTGAGTCAAAATCCACAAAACAGGAGAACAAGTTTCTTAAAAGGTTTACCAAATTAGCCCCAGGTTAGATAATGGTAATCTCTAAAACATCTCATGCATGTTTTAGGGGAATGGAAAGTAGTTGTACTGAAATCCTGAAATCTACATTTGCCACCTGAGCTTCAAGTATAACCCGTTTTACCACCACATTCATTGATGTGATTTTTCATCCAAGTATTTTTCATTTTTCACTCAAGCATAATACAGCCAACTTCCTATCTCTTCCCTTCAAGCAGAACGTACCCTTCAAATGAAAAATATCCATACTCTGTGGCAGACTACATCTGTTGCAAGCTGAGCACAGGGGCTCTGGGTCCCTACTCCTGCAAGGGAGCTCCTTTCCACAGGAAAATTTCTGGCTGAGTAGCCTTAAACAGAAACTGTTAAAACAGGCAAAATTAAACAAAATGTGGGCCCAGAATTCAACCTATCAAGGTTGTTCTAGTTTATTTTTTTTTTAATTCTTCACTTATTAATCTCTACCTCTTTTTGTTGAGTTGATAATTTTAAAAATATGAAATGCTGCAAACCACAGGGCAGGAAGGAAAGCTTGCTCTTTTTTTCCCAGAAAATTGCATGGATTCATTAACCCTAGAACGACTTTCCAGTTTTTACAGGGATTACAGAAAAATCACACATGGATAAATGTTACCGCTGGTCTCAAGGTATATCAGAAGATACAGAAGTGTTTTACTGGATGCCTCTGCAAGGAGGGCCTGGTACCCTAGGGCTCCCTTCTCTCTGCCTCAGTAGTTGCATCTCTAGTTTAGTAACACTTGCAGGGGATTCAGTTGTGGAGCTTCAGCTCCCAATGAGACATTTGGATTACCCAGAATTACATTTGTAAGGATCAACAGGTATTGGAAGGAAAAGACACCTTCTTGTGCCAAGTTCAGCTTGAGGGAACAGGAAGAAATGGATGCCAATGAATGTTTATTCAATTAGGAGATTTAGGAACCAGTATTTTGCTTTCCACAAGGTATCTAGTTGCTGACCATAACCAACAGACTTTTGATATATTTTAGCTTCCCTAGGATTTGTATTCTAATTAAAACAGTCAATCAAATTCTTCCTTGGGACTGATTCCACGTCAGTGAACCACATATCTGAATTCATCTCAAGCCATCAAATGTCACCTAGAATATGCACAGGGCTCTGCCATCTGTCGGGCCCCATCCACTCTCCACGTGTCTTTCACGTCGTGGTAGCCTCTCTGCTTCTCCTTGTTAGACAACGGTCAACATATGATTTCCTTCAGGCAGCTCCTTCTGAAGCTCCCCAGCTGCCCAGGGACACTTGTCATTGCAGATGCTCAGACTTTATTCCTTACACATGCCCCAAATATTTCAATTTTTTTTTCTAGGTAACTTTTGAAGTGAAAAGCTACTGAAACTTTTGGCAAATTTTAGCACTTACTGCAGCTTCATTCCAGTGAATATCCAGTATTATCCTCAAGCATTTGTTTGCAAAGGCATTCAGCATACCCCAGTTGAGCGCAGCACACATTTATCAAGACAAAAATAGTACTTGTGATATAAACCGGTCATTGGAAAAAAAGATCTGTCAATCTGACCTTGCTAGTTCACAACACTTTCCTTCAGGATATCCTCACTTACTCCCATTTTACTGCCAAAGTAAAGAAAAGCATGTCAAAACTTTACAAATTATTAAGAGTTTATGGGGCCTCATTAGATTTCTAAAAATTATTCTTATTTCCCCTAATCGACTTTCAGGCCTCATTCTTCTTACTTTACATCCTAAACATCCTAGGGTGATCACACAGATGTTAATGAAATTTACGTAAATCCATAAAACACCGTTTAGATTAACTTACCTTAATGCCCACGGGCCGCCAAATCTCACTGGGCACTTATCACTACCCAGAGCAAGCAGTTCCATTGCAAATATGCACCCTGATTTATTGCTCAGAATGTGAGCAAAGATCCCAAAAAAGTCCTAGCAGATCCAACCCTGCATCCTCCCAGCCAGATGTTCATACCAGATAGTGGTCACAGATGGATGCCCAGGGAAGAATTAAGTGCAAAACAAGCACACTGAGAAACTTCCCCTGTGCTCTCCCAGTCCCTGCCCCCGTTTTAAATTGTGGAGAACAGTCTGAGCTGGTTGTGGTAATGGCTGTATCAACAGATGAGCCCAAATGAGCAGCAAGTGCTTTGTACTAATTCTGAATAAAAATAAACTACGCAGAAAATAAACCCTGCAGAAACAACTTTCCTCTATTTGCCAAGCTTTGTGTGGTCTTTCTAAAAACAGTCCTTAGTCCATTTTTTCTAAGAAAGACTTTCAGTGTTGTATTTGCCATGTAGTTCAGAAGTTATCTGAGGCAAGGCAAACGCTGGAATGTTTGAAGGTGTTCCTGAAGTTCATACAGTGTCAAAGAACACGTTCAGTGCTGGTCCCAACACATTTTCTGTATGTTTACAGCTTTCCTAGAACAGCAGACACTCTGCTGGAAAAGTATTTCCTGCAAACACACAGCCTTTGTGGGGAATTAGAGCCAATGCACCTCTGCGGGGTTCTCTGCCCTTGCCTGTAAGGGCTACAGTCTCAGCATGCCTGGCTGGTCACTGCTTTGTCTCCAGTATCAAGAAACAGATTTTCAAGTCTGAAACTGTCCAAGTTGCACCTGTAACCCTGCAGTCAGAAATTTGTGCTGAGTGCAGAGAAACTCTTTTATTCATAGAATCATAGAATCACTAGGTTGGAAGAGACCTCTGAGATCATCAAGTCCAACCATGCCTGTCTCCCTCCTAAACCATGTCCCTAAGGAATTCATCTTCCCATCTTTTACCTCCCTGGGCAACCTGTTCCAATGCCTGACCACCCTCTCAGTGGAGAAATTCTTTCCAATGTCCAGCCTAAATCTCCCCTGGTGCAACTTGCAGCCATCACCTCTCGTCCTATTGCTTGTCACTTGTGAGAAGAGCCCAGCACCCACCCCGTCACAACCTCCTTTCAGGTAGTTGTAGACAGTGATGAGGTCTCCCCTCAGCCTCCTCTCCTCCAAGCTAAACAACCCCAGTTCCCTCAGTCTCTCCTTGTAGGCCTTTTTCTCCAGCCCCCTCATCAGCCTCCTTGCCCTTCTCTGCACACACTCCAGCCCCTCAATGTCCTTCTTGTAGTGAGGGGCCCAAACTGAACCCAGCACTCGAGGTGCGGCCTCACCAGTGCTGAGCACAGGGGCACAATCACCTCCGTGCTCCTGCTGGCCACGCTGTGTCTGACACAGGCCAAGATGCCATTGGCCCTCTTGGCCACCTGGGCACACTGCTGGCTGATATTCAGCTGTCTGTCAACCAGCACCCCCAGGTCCTTCTCTGCCAGGCAGCTCTCCAGCCACTCTTCCCCAAGCCTGTAACACTGCATGGGGTTGTTGTGTTCCAAATGGAGGACTCTGCACTTGGTCTTGTTGAATCTCATCCCATTGGTCTCAGCCCATTGATCCAGCCTGTCCAGATCCCTCTGCAGAGCCTCCCTTCCTTCAAGCAGATCCACACTTCCACCCAGCTTGGTGTCATCTGCAAACTTGCTAAGGGTGCACTCAATGCCATCATTGAGATCATTGATAAAGACGTTGAACAGGACTGGACCCAGCACTGAACCCTGGGGAACACCGCTTGTGACCGGTTTCCAACTGGATTTAATTCCATTTACCGCAACCCTGTGGGCCCGCCCATCCACCCAGTTTTTTACCCAGCAGAGGCTGTGTCAGCCCACGCCGATGGCAACCAGTCTCTCCAGCAGGATACTGTGATAAGCAGAGTGTCAAAGGCTTTACTGAAGTCCAGATACACCACATGCACAGCCTTTCCCTCGTCCATTAAACCGGTAACCTTGTCATAGAAGGAGATCAGATTGGTCTGGCAGGACCTGCCTTTGGTGAACCCATGTTAACTGGCTTTGTTGAAGAAATTTGCAGCTGTACTTGCCCCAGAAGCAACAGTGGATGTTGGATTACAGAGGCAATTAGCTTCTTATTAAATGTTAAAAACTATTAAACTATCCCCACTATCTTTACTTCGGGTTCAACTTTCACATGTACAATCTCCAGTTGTTTTGCAATGCATATACAAGAGATATTTTGCCATTAAATATGTTATGAGTGCAGCTTCCTCACATGGTCACCAGCCTCTTCCTTTACGTGGAGCTGCAGAAAGACTCATTTCCACAGCACAGATGGAGTTAAATTCCCAGAGATGCTGTTCCTCCACACCTCAAAAGCTGAGAGTAAATTAGGCCACAAGAACAGGTGCTTGCCAAGTTTGATCTTGGAAAACAAGGGAAGTATTTATGACTGTTGTGAACTTGGAAAAAAAATACAACTTTTCACTGTGTCATACTGAAAATAACCCTAAGTACTGAGCCAGTACTCCTATAACTGTAGCACTCTGAGGGAGGAAAACACAAGGTCTCACACACCAATCTCCAACAGTGTGATCTCAAACACCACAGAGAAGCCTATTCAAGCCAAGAATCTTAACACTCAGAACTGAGGAAAACGTAATTTCATAAGATAACTGCAAACCAGATCTTTGCTATACAGATTTATTACTATTATTATTATCATTATTATTGTTATTACTATTATTTAGAAAAGAAAAACTTCAAGAATGGGAAAAAATAAATAAAATATTTCATGCAAATAGTTAACTACATTTTATGTAAATTTTTAAAATGCAAAAAAAGCACACAAAACTTTTGAGAGCAAGGGATACAGCATACATCACAAAGAAAGTCACCAAGCAGGGGCAGTCATATATATAGCTATTTTCCTGCTTTTCTCTTCCGCAGGATTTTTCTTCCAATGCTGGCTTTTTAAAAATCTGCATTTAAAACCAAAACAAAAATCAAAGTCTGCAGTATGTTCACAATTTACAAATAAATAAATTCTTTGTTATTCCTCAGTCTCTCGAGGTAAAGTATAGGAGTATTAATAGTCAGGAAACTGGCCTCAAGAATTGTCATTGGTTGTCCTCGCAACCCTCTGGGGAGGAAAATGGCTCTGCCTCCCAGCTGTTCTCCTTGAACAGGAGAATACAGACTGATTCCAGCAGAAGAATCATATAACAAATTTTAAACCTGCATTTCTCATTTCTGTGCCACATGAAGCCCAGCTAGAAGAAAACTAAACCTACATAGCCTTTCTGAAAACAGATAAAACTGGATAGCTAAATCTCTGCTCAGCTGTTTCATGAGGATAAATCTGTAGTTTTGTCTTTGTATCTCCTTTAATTTCTGTCTCAGATAAATAAGAAGAAATAAAATTGTATCAACTGTAAATTCTGTTTAGTCATAGCCTAAGGGGCTGACAATGGACCGCTAGGGAAAAACTATTAGCACATTCTAAATTATCTCTCGTATTAAGTAAAAGCCGTGGCTCCTGCCAGACAATAACTGTCTGGCAAAGAGGTCTAAAAATGGGCAGGCCAGTGACAGGCAGAAGGCAGGCAGCTACCAAAACCCACTGCACATTTGTACAGAACTCTCAGCATTTAACGTTTATTCCTTAGCACAGAGGAAATGTGTCACAAGAAACAGCTGGCAACCAAATTCAAACAGGAAAGGAGTCCTCTGGTGCAGGATCTGAGGCAGACATATACATTCCCTACTGACTAATTTTCATAGCTAAAACTGATGAAGACACTACCCATTAAGCACTCACCT
Organism: Neomorphus geoffroyi; assembly: GCA_033558235.1. Lineage (NCBI taxonomy): Eukaryota > Metazoa > Chordata > Aves > Cuculiformes > Neomorphidae > Neomorphus > Neomorphus geoffroyi. Next base: position 31,674,128 of record JAUMJM010000048.1, read on the forward strand.
ACAGAACACAATGCACAAGCTTTGCTGTTGCTGATATGACTTGCTCACTGCATAAACGCAATCTCTCCTGTCAGAATCTCCAGAAGATCCGAAAATTCCAACATCAACGTTTATATTTGCTAGGTCCATTTTATCTCTGAAACTTATATCTTCCCTTTTCAGGGAAAAAGGGCACACAGACATTTGTTGAGACAATGAAATAGTTAAATAAGTCTTCCTTATTGAAAAGTAACCGTAGACCACATTTTAAAGATATTTACTCTTCTTTCAGGAGTACAACAGTGAGTTCCTGGCTAAATAAAACCAAATATGAGACAAACCAAACTAAGCATGGTTTGACAGTGTCTGGTTAACATTGTAATTTACTTCTCTTGAAGAAGAAACGATGAAAGAGATTCCTATTGCAGGACTATGGCTTGAATTTTCGAATAAAACCACATCTCATCTTTTTGAATGCATTTCCAAAACATCTCAGTCAGATTTAGGTGCTAGAATCGAGCTTCAGGGCAGCCTTTTAACAAACAGTAATTGAAAAGGAGAATTATTCTTTCTGCTCTACGAGAGCTAAAACTTCACTTCTAGTTTGTATATGGTCATGTTGTGTACTAGTAAAAGTGTTGCTATAGAATTGTAACATATGAAAACCTGGGCAACATATCATGCAAACAGACAATAATCCTAAGAAGTATGTAAACAAACAGAAAGCAAATTCCACTCCAACCAAGCTGTATTCAGCAGATGGATCCGTTGTAGTGTATCTCTGTGCCAGCTATGAAAGAAACATGCTGGCATAGATGACTACACCACGAATATGATCAGAAGGGTGGAGCACCTCTGCTGTGCAGACAGGCTGAGAGAGTTGGGCTTGTTCAGCCTGGAGAAGAGAAGGCTCCAGGGAGACGTTAGAGTGGCCTTCCGGTACCTGAAGGGGCAGGAGCGCAGGTGGTGTTCTGCTCAGTCTCTCCGGTATCAGAGAGGTGTACTACAATGAATAAGAGAATCCATGCTGTTAACAAGTGGCTCAAGGGCTGGTGCAGACACAGGAATTTCAGTTTCTATGATCATGGGGAAACCTTTACTGCACCCAGCCTGCTGGACCCAGATGGGTTCCATCTAAGTAAAAAGGGCAGAAGGATTCTAGCCCAGGAGGTGGCAGGGCTCATTGAGAGGGCTTTAAACTAGGCCCAAAGAGGGAGGGGGATGTAACCAGGCTCACCACTGATGTGACTGCAGAAAGTGAGTCATTATCAAGGGTGAAGCCAGTAGCCCAACTGAAGTGCATGTACACTAACGCACGCAGTATGGGTAACAAACAAGCGGAGCTCAAAGTCCTGGCCCAGCAGGAGGACTATGATATAGTTGCTATCACGGAAACGTGGTGGAAAGACTCTCACAACTGGAGTGCTGCCATGGAAGGCTACAAACACTTCAGGAGAGACAGGCGTGAGAGGTGCAGAGGTGGCCCTGAATACTAAGAGAACTCTTGATGCTGTAGAAGTTGAGATTGGAGAGGACCAGGTTGAGTGTCTATGGGTAAGAGTAAGAGGGGCAAGAAAGACTGACATCCTGGTAGGAGTATGCTACAGACCGCCCAATCAGGAGAAAGAGGTGGATCTATTGTTGTTTAAGCAGCTGGAAGTTGCCTCAAGATGGGCTTCCCTTGTTCTTTTAGGAGACTTTAATCTCCCAGATATCTGCTGGGAACTTAACACAGCTGAGAGGAGGCAGTCCAGAAGGTTCTTAAGAGTGTATTGGGGATTGCTTTTTGTCACAGCTGGTGAGTGAGCCTACCAGGGGTGAGGCTCTCCTTGACCTGCTGTTTACAAATGGAGAAGGGCTGGTGGGTGATGTTGTCGTTGGAGGCTGTCTGGGCCACAGTGACCATGAGATAATCGAATTCTCCATAAACAAGGAAACGAGGAAGGGCATAAGCAGGACATCCACACTGGATTTTCATCGGGCTGATTTCAGATTATTTAAGGAACTAGTCAGGAGAGTACCCTGGAAAATAGTTCTTAAAAGCAAGGGGGTCCAGGAAGGCTGGATGTACTTCAAGAATGAAATCTTGAAGGCGCAGGAGCAAGCTGTCCCGATGTGTTGTAAGAGGAGCCATAGGGGCAGCCAGCCAGCCTGGATGAGTAAGAAACTTCTGAAGGAGCTAAGTGTGAAAAGGAGGGTGTATCGCCTTTGGGAAGAAGGGCAGGTTAAGTCAGGTTATGTTCAGAGATATCATTAAGTCGTGTAGGAAGAAAACTAGGGAGGCAAAAGCCCAGCTGGATCTCAAATTGGCCACTTCTGTTAAGGATAATAAGAAGTATTTTTACAAATATATTAATGGCAGAAAGAAGGGCAGCAATGATCCCCACTCCTTATTGGACATTGAGGGAAATATAGTAACTAAAGATGGGGAAAAGGCTGAGGTGCTTAATGCCTTCTTTACCTCCATTTTCAAGACAAAGGCCAATTGTTCACTGGACAACTGGTCTTCTGAAGTGGTGGATGGGGTTAGGGTGCAATATAGCCCTGCTGTCATCCAGGAGGAAGAAGTTAGAGACCTGCTGAGCCACCTGGATCCTCATAAGTCTATGGGGCCAGACGGAATCCACCCTAGGGTGATGAGAGAGCTGGTGAATGAGCTTGCCAAGCCACTTTCCAACATTTATCAGCAGTCCTGGCTCACTGGACAGGTCCCAGATGACTGGAAGTTGGCCAATGCGGCACCCATCCACAAGAAGGGCCGCAGGGACGATCCAGGAATTACAGACCTGTCAGCCTGACTTGGTTCCAGGTGAAATTATGCAGTGGATAATCCTGGGTGCAATCATGCAGCACCTGCAGAATGACTGAGAGATCAGACCCAGCCAGCACGGATTTAGGAGAGGCAGATCCTGCCTGACTAACCTGATCTCCTTTTACGACCGTGTGACTCCCCTGGTGGATGAGAGGAAGGCCGCGGATGTAGTGTTGCTGGACTTCAGCAAGGCCTTTGACACTGTCTCCCACAGCAGACTCCTGGAGAAGCTGGCAGCTCGTGGCTTGGACTGTGTTAGGAACTGGTTGGATGGCCAAGCACAGAGAGTGACAGTGAATGGTGTCACATCCAGTTGGTGGCCAGTCACTATTGGTGTCCCCCAGGGATCACTGTTGGGTCCGGTCCTGTTCAATATCTTTATTGATGATCTGGATGAGGGGACGGAGTCCATCATTAGCAAGTTCGCAAGCTGGGAGGAAATGTTGATCTGCTGGAGGGTAGGAAGGCCCTACAGAGGGACCTTGACAGGCTGGAGATTCAAACAGCATGAGGATGGTGAAGGGGCTGGAGCACAAGCCCTATGAAGAGCGACTGAGGGAGCTGGGGTTGTTCAGCCTCGAGAAGATGAGGCTCAAGGGAGACCTTATTGCTCTCTATAACTACCTAAAAGGAGGTTGTAGTCAGGCAGGGGTTGGTCTCTTCTCTCAGGTGACCGGTAACAGAACAAGAGGACATGGTCACAAGCTTCATCAGGGGAGGTTTAGGCTTGATATTAGGAAAAAATTCTTCACTGAAAGGGTGATTGGCCATTGGAATGCACTGCCCGGGGAGGTGGTGGAGTCACCGTCCCTGGAGTTGTTTAAAGGGAGATTGGATGAGGCACTTGGTGCAGTGGTTTAGACAATGAGTAGGTGTTGGTGTTGTGTCATAAGCTGGACTCAATGATCTCATACGTCTTTTCCAACCTTGTGTGATACTGTGATATGGTGGTTACAGGAAAGCAGAGGAGGGACTTTTTACAAGGGTTTTAAGTAACAAGTCATGGGAAATGCCTTTAAATTGGAAGGGGGGAGATTTAGACAGTATTGAGACACTGGCACAGGTTGCCCAGGGAAGCTGTAGATGCCCCCTTCCTGGAAGTGTTCAAGGCCAGGTTAGAATAGGCCTTAAGCAGCCCGGTCTGGTTGGAGGTGTCCCTGCCCGTGGTAGCGGGGATGGTCTTTAAGGTCGCTTCCATCCCAAACCATTCTATGATTCTGTGATTCTATAAATATAAAAATGAGGCTCAATAAAATTCAGGTCCTGGTTCAGATGAATCAGTTATGAATTATGTTTAAAAACAACAGTGATTTGCTAACCTCAGGAGATTCTCAGGTATTGAAAGATGGATTTGATGTGTAAGGAATGGGTTGGATGTCCACATCCAGAGTTAGAGTCAACAGTTCAATGTCCAAATAAAAGCGAGTAATAAGTGATATCCCTTAAAGGTCTGAACGGGCACTAATACTGTTTAATATCTTTAATATCTCTTTCAGCCTGTGTCCCTAAAGACAGGGGAATTGAGTGTACCTTCAGCAAGTTTGCAGATGACATCAAGCTCAGTGGTTCAGCTGATTTTCTAGAGGGAAGGGATGCCATTCAGAGGGACCGTGACAGGCTTGAAAAGAGGGCTCATGCTAACCTCATAGAATTCACCAGGTCAAAGGCAAGACCCTGCACCAGTGTTAGGGCAACCCCCAGTATCAGTATAGGCTAGGGGATGAGTGGATTGAGAGCAGTCCTGCAGAGAAGCAGTGGGGGTGCTGGTGGATGTAAAATTGGATATGAGCCAGCAACACGTGCTTGCAGCCCAGAAAACCCCTCTGTTGTGAGACCCCACCTAGAATATTGTATCCAGCTCTGGGCTCTCCAGTACAAGACCTGGACCTGTTGGACTGGGGTCCAGAGGAGGGTCACAAAAACATGATCTTAGGGCTTAAACACCTCTATCAAGAAGAAAAGCTAAGAAAGTTAGGGTTGTTCAGCCTGGAGAATAGCAAGCTCTAAGCAAGACTTTACTGTGGCCTTAAAATATTTAAAGGGGGCTTCAAGGAAAGATGGAGATGGACTTTTTACCAGGGTCTGTAGTGATAGGACAAGGGGCAATAGTTTTAAACTTCAAGAGAGCAGGTGTAGCTAGAAAGAAATTTTTTATTATGAGTGTGGTGAGGCACTGGAACAGGTTGCTCAGAGAGACTGTGAGTGCCCCATCCCTGGAAGTGTTCAAGGTCAGGTTGGACCTGATCTTGTGAATGATATCCCTGCCCATGGCAGGTGAGTTAAACTAGATGACCTTTTAAAGGTCCCTTCCAACCCAAATTGTTCTGTAATTCTGTGATTCTATTACATTAAATATGAGTGTATTTATGGCATAAATTGTTGGGGTAGGAGAAAACAGCAAATAGTATAGAGTACTTCATTACCGTTACCATATCAAAACCAATTAATTTATTTAATGTTAGTTGAAAACTGAAAATACATCATCAGTGAAGATAACAGTAAAGTCAATTACTTGGAGTAATACCTATGTAATCACTTTGATTTGAATCTGTCCAGGGAATAAGAGTCTGGAACTGAACAACCCATCTCATGCTTGTTTTGACACTTGCTGAAGTTGTCACAGACCAGGTCCATCCTCCCTCACAGGCTACTGCTCTTTGGCTATCTGTGCTTGCAGACACCTTGCTGACACCAGGCTGTATAATCAGCTACAGATTATGGGAAGTAGAAGTAGTTGGGATAGCGACTCAGTATTTCATAATTTTTATAATTCTCCTGACTTCATGGGAAAATTTTAAGCTTTGTTGTTTGGATATTCACCTACGTAAAATATTGGAAGAGCTAAAGTTGAAAAGCAGAGCCCCAGTTCTAGGTTAAATATAAAAGATTGGTGCACATCAATTCCTATTTGACCTGAACTTTTTCAGCACCCTTCTCTCAACAGATTTACTGTGGTCTAACTATCTAATGCATTCTTGAATTTAGACAACCTCTGTCAGAGTCTTATCCATGTCCTTGCAGGTCTTTATTTCTTGTAGCCTTCAGGTAGTACAGTGATAACAGTGACTATAGGAACACTAAAGGAAATCCTACAGCAGATTTCCCATGCACTTCATTCAGCCTCCTCAGCAATGCATCACTAGAGTCACCAGCAAAATGAACAGACCCAATGTGCAGGTACAGCCTGCAAACATCTCTCTCTAAATGACCTTATAAGCTGTCTTCTTCCATTAGCCTAGAGCAATGCATTATATGAGGACCCTACACACTGCCTCCCTTTCCCTCTCAGGGACTTCCCTGCTACACAATATTGGTCATACACATGGCACACAAACTGGGATGGCACAATAAAATAGAAAAGGCTTCAAGAGGGAGGTTCAGCTAGTGCAGTCCAGCTAGTCCAGCAGGCAATTCCATTTTCCAGCAAGTTTCAAAGATTCAGATTTTCTTCTGTTCTCAAAAAATCATGTGAGTATTTCAAACCATGGACTTAGACAGAAACTTCTAGTGCTCTGGGCTTCAGCTGGATTTCTTCCTCTGTCTCTTGAGTAGCAAACAGAAGTACCTAATCAACAAGCAAATGGCATATGCAATCTTGCAGTAAGTGACTAGGTTACTTCTGTTAATGGTAGTGGAATAACTTGCAGATTGTCTGAAGGCATAGCAGTGAAATTCCTTTCTAAACGCACAAATAAGAGAAACCACAAAATGGTCTGTCAAAAAGAAATTGCACAAAAGCTAAACAACTCTGGAAAGGCTAACTGCAGAAAAAGAGCTAGCTGACACAACACAGGAAAAGATTATTGGAGTCCTTAGCTAGTAAGGGGTGACTGATCATGTAACTCTATTTTTAGCTTTAACACCCACCAGCTGTGTGCTTTTTCATATTAAAAACCCCACCGATTACAGCTCTTTATTTTTTACCTACATATGGTTGTCCAAACCTCACATACCACTCATACTATTTCCATATATGACAACTTCACTGTACAAAGTTCTCGCTTCTTTTTCAAACAAACTACAGTTACTGCCCTAATACTACTCTCCAGTTTGACAATCAGTTTAAAATAAGCACTAGAAGAAGCTATATTTAGAGAACAATCTGGTATTGGTATAAATCCTCTCCTGTTTCCACTTAAGCATACAAGAATATTTTTGGCTAGGAAAGAAATCCCTCTGCCTTGTAAGAATTAAAATGCAAAGCAATGACTATTCAGGAACTAGTAAAGGTTCATGTCTTTGAATTCTTCCTCCTTGTTACTAAACTTAAACTAATCTTATACAAAGCAGCAGCTCAGATTAGCATTGCATAGCTATACATATGTGTATCTAAAATGCTGCAAGTCATCCTGCTTTTATATGCTAAAGTAACAGCTTAAAATAAAGCATTCATACAGCTACATGTAAATTTTTAAAGACATATTATACATGAAGACGTTAATAACTGCTTTGATGACAGTAAGCAGTGTGAAGATGAAAATGCAAATGCACATGCTGACGTTAAGCAAACTAGTATACTGACACAGACTTGTAAACACACTTTATTCCTCACACTAACAGACTTTATCATTGTTTGTGCCCCAGGCTTTATCATGTCTCCAAGGCACATCTCTGCAGGGGAAAAAATCAAGTAAATTTTTTTTTCTTAAACATATTTATTGTTGCTAAATTGAGTACACTTTAAAAATCCAAGTACTAGTTTTCATTTGCGTATGTATATGCACTCCAGCACTCAAGGCAGACTTTAGCTCCTTTTACAAGGACTTATGAATTTAAACAACCATAAAATAGTTTACTGTCTAGGAATAGTTTACTGTTTAGGAAAACCATACCATTGATCTGATTACTATGAGGGCTCCAAGTTTATGTACAGAAGGCGTATTAGAGGCAGCTCAAAAAAATCCAGATGGTCTCCAAAATTTTCTGGTTGAGATGCTATAATACCCAGTCATACCAATAAAGCTGTGCCATCCAAGACATGTCAACATCCAAAACAGAAGTAAAGAGTCAGAGAAAATTCAAGAGTGTTATTTATAACTCCCCAAGAAAGTCAGCATTATTGATTTACAAAGAAAATACCACACAAACCAAATTATCAACACCTGGCAAAAAATATAAGGATGAAAAATTAGGGCAAAACTCATAGGTTTTAACTCTGAAAGGCTCAGTCATGTACACTCTCAAGAAAGCAGGACTACTGACTCCTGGGGGATTTAGTGGTATGTCTCAATAGCCATGTGGACATACAAGAGTATCTATTGTCCACTCAGCCTTCCCACACTACTTCTCAAACATATCTTTCCCATACTCCATGCAATAAAATGTCTGTGTATTTTCTGTGACAGCACTTGGACTTACGGCTCCCTTCCACCCTGCTGCTCTCAACCTATGCCCAGAAAAATGGATGACATTTCTAAAACATAACAAAAAGTCATTGGACCACTTCAGTTTACCACAGCCCCCAAGGGACCCTCCAGCATTCACAAGTCTTGCAGTACCCTTGAAGACTGTAACTCAGAAGTGACTTTGCCTTACAGCTACTAACATAAATATTGGGCTACTCTGGATTCTCATAGCCAGACATCAATCTCATCATCTAACTCTAGAGTGAACAGACAGCCACAAAATACCAAGGATTAAAGTTATGTTTGCATCCTTTCCATATTTCGCAGTTCCCTATTCCAGACAGAGTACTCATCCTACCTGCTAATGCTAGCATTCTTCCACTGATACATTCATGTAGGTTCTGAAAGACAGAAGCCCAGGTTCCAGGCTGGAATAAACATGGCTCAAATATAAAATCAGCCTATGAAAGTAGATGTGATTTGATTGCAAGATCTACAAATGGATCAGGTATTAACACTGGACCATTTAGCTTACTCATCTGTACATTAGTTGAAGGTTTCTACCGCGAGTAGAAGGTGTTTTGTGAAGCAGTTAGAGATTTATTGAAGGAACATGTTTACATAGTTAATCTAAACTTTGTTCCTAGATACAGTATATTAAAACATGGTCTGTGTTATTGATGGAGCAGGTAGGATTGCCTGGCTTCTTACTCTGCATCCATGGCTTTTTGCTCCAAAGCTGAATGAGATAGCGTTTTCCTAGACACCACTGTTCACATAGAAACCTGCTTTGACCTTTGTTCAACCTGAGTGCTAGACAAGGCAACAGTCTTACAGTATTGATTAACTGTTACGTTGTAATGTTGAAAAATTCAAGACTCTGAAAGATGGAGAATGACTTCCTCTGATAACTGTGTCTGTTACTATGGTTTTGTGTACAACAGCTGCAATCTCTCCTTCAATTTCAGTAGCTCTTCCTGCATTTTTTTTTCCATGCAATACAATTTGTGGCCCGGCAAATCTGAAAAAAATAGTCACAACTGAGCCTCTTTAAGGATTTCTATGGTTCGCCAACTGAAAACTGTGAAGACTTTGTTTCCTAAAAGACTTCTGCTGATATTTCAAATGGAAATCTAATTACTGATTCATGGATATTTTCATACTAGGACTTGCAAAGCTGTCAGAACAGAGCAAAGTGCAAGTAACATGTAGCTTTATCAGAGAATACATCTACTTAAAACAATATTTAAATTACAGCCACTTAATTACTCAGACTACTTGAGCTGCCTAATATACTGGTCTTGAGTCATGTTTGCCAAAACAAAATATGTTGGAGGAACTGCCACACAGCATAGAAGAAACATTCTCTTAATCTAAGAGCCTTTTTAAGGTGACAGGCGCAATATTGTTACGTAAAACTGTCGGAATCTTTCACTGCTGCCTAGAACCCAGAGAAGGACTGGACAAAAGATGCTTATTCTTTAAGAAGCAGTAATAAAATACACTGAAATAATGCAGCAGCTTCTAAGCAATTAAAGCATTACATGAAGTTACACTGGTGACTATGCTCATGTTTGATCTGGTCTTCTGCCACATTACTGTTGAAAAGTAATATTAAGAGAGTAAAACCATGCAAAATTACTCTTTTTTTAAAGTATTTTTTCAGAGGTGACAGTATTAGGTTTGACTCCATTTAACGAATTTAATCAGTCAACTAATTGTAGCATTGCCAGTACTGCTCTTGCACAGAGTGGCTGGGGCTGAAAAAACTCATAAGGTAACACAATGGAAGAAATGTAAAAAAGAAAAGGAACACAAGACAACGAGTTGTAAATGGGTTCAGCTTGTTTTTTCAATCAGCTTTCAAAGATTTCCACTTGATAGCATCCTATATAAGATGACTATTAGGGCATTTTCAGGTTGATCCTATTACAACTCTGAACAGTCTGTACCATATGCAAGGTGAAGAAGTAAGTTCAACAAAAACTTACAAGAAGAAATGCTTCTGAAATGTCTATGGTCACACTTCAGCATAAGGTCAAGTGCAGAGTCCTCCATTTGGGTCACAACAACCCCATGCAGCGTTACAGGCTTGGGGAAGAGTGGCTGGAGAGCTGCCTGGCAGAGAAGGACCTGGGGGTGGTAGTCGACAGCCGGCTGAACGTGAGCCAGCAGTGTGCCCAGATGGCCAAGAGGGCCAATGGCATCTTGGCCTGTGTCAGACACAGCGTGGCCAGCAGGAGCAGGGAGGTGATTGTGCCCCTGTGCTCAGCACTGGTGAGGCCACACCTCAAGTGCTGTGTTCAGTTTTGGGCCCCTCACTACAAGAAGGACATTGAAGGGCTGGAGTGTGTGCAGAGAAGGGCAAGGAGGCTGATGAGGGGGCTGGAGAAAAAGGCCTACAAGGAGAGACTGAGGGAACTGGTGTTGTTTAGCTTGGAGGAGAGGAGGCTGAGGGGAGACCTCATCACTGTCTACAACTACCTGAAAGGAGGTTGTGACGGGGTGGGTGCTGGGCTCTTCTCACAAGTGACAAGCAATAGGACGAGAGGTGATGGCTGCAAGTTGCACCAGGGGAGATTTAGGCTGGACATTGGAAAGAATTTCTCCACTGAGAGGGTGGTCAGGCATTGAAACAGGCTGCCCAGGGAGGTGGTAGAATCACCATCCCTGAAGGTGTTTAAAAGACAGGTAGCCAAGTTTCTTAGGGACATGATTTAGGAAAGAGACAGGCACGGTTGGACTCGATGATCTCAGAGGTCTCTTCCAACCTGGTGATTCTATGATTCTAAGTGCGGACTTATTTTTCCTCACTACAGGTCTTGAACTATATTCACGCCAAATTTTATACTGAAAACAAGTTCCCTTCTGTCCATAAAAAGAACTGGCAAATGACTGTATCTCTTCTTCATTTTCAAGATGATTACACCTGTAGTATAATAAAATCAGTTACCATGAAATAATTTATATTGCCTGTCGGTAGTTTTACTGATATAAAAACTTTTGCCATGCAGGCACCCTGCAAATCTTAAAAAAAAAACATTTTTGTTTGATTCATTTAAAAGTCTTCCATTTTTTTTTCAGAAAATTGAAAATATTTTTAGCTCTTTTCAACAAGACAAAATGCAAACTACAACAATATTTGCAAGGTAAGTATCTATCTAATATTTAACTTCTTATTAACAGAGAACATAACAGTAGAAAGCTAGACTGATTTCCTAATCCCAGGCCCTATCCATCTCCATCAGAGCCAGGTACAGCAGCTGTGATGTTGGGCATGAATCTAAATCACTTCTCTCGCTCTACAATTTAAGAAGCTTATTGCTCTCTACACCTATCTGAAAGGAGGTTGTAGCAAGGTGGTTGCTGGTCACTTCTCCTAAGTAACAACAGGACAAAAAAAGCCAGCCTCAAGTTACACCAGGGGAGGATATTAGGAAAAACATTTTCACCAAAAAGTTGTCAAACAGTCTGCCAAGGAAAGTAGCTGAGTCACCATCCCTGGAGGTACTTAAAAGGTGTGTAGATGCAATGCTTAGAGACACAGTTAAGGGTTAGACTCAAAGCTCTTAAAGGTCTTTTCCAACCTAAAAGACATGTGCAAGCTGCAGTGGTGTGATCATAATCTCTCTGGGTAGGCTGTGCAATAAAGACGCACAGTTGCATTATAAATTAAAGCTAGCCCAGGTCGTGTTCAAATGAGCTGAAGGCCCATCATGAGTGGCTGCTACACAAATACACAGCTAGCTTTTCATGTAAACGTGCAGCATTTTGAACTGTGAAGCTGCAATGTGATTTTTAATAAGTGTGGTTTACTGTACTGTATCAATGGCAGAGATCATACAAGTTGCTCCACCCTAGTAATGAGTAACAAAACTTGTTACCCGAAGGGAATTGTTTTTTCTCTGGTGTTATATGCAAACTAGTTGTTCGACTGAGGTGATTTGGTGTCCATCACCACTGACAAGCACTCATTTGCCTTCCTACTGTTGTTTAATTTTTTTTTTATTTTCAGTTGTTTTTATGCAAAACAAAGACCAACCCACTGTCAGGACGTGCAGGTTATATCCAGTAAACATGAATTTTGTAACAGCCATCCTCTCTCTCTTCGAGCTAACCTCCATGGCTAGTGTTAGAATGCACTAAAACAGCTTGTTGACTCTCTAAGCACTGAATCACTAACAGCTGTGTGTGAAAATACACTTCTGAGAATGTTACTGTCCTGAGGAGAAGGAGGAATGCTTTGAAACTCATGTCTCATGCACTGACTCACTGATAACAATTTAGGATTCTTTTGTTCTCCTGCTGCAAACAGAAAGCCATCAGAAGTGTCATGCACAGGCAGCTGCTCATGAAGGCCTCCATGAATATAATGTGCTCCTGACCATCTTTTTTTTGAACAAAACCTGCCCCTGAAGATGAGGAAAAGTATGCTCATACCTGTCATTCGAGCATAGTTCTATAAAAATGCTATTGCCCAGGATAGAAGTTATACCTGGATAACCAAAATATTAGATTCCCTACTGGTATCAGCAAGACAAAGAAAAGGCTGGAGCAAGGCTGAATGCTACTCACACATGGTACTGTTAAGCTGCTGTTGAGAAACTGAAAAAGTAAACAGCAAGAAGAAATCAGTTGCTAGCACAAGAGTAGTGGCTCAGCAGTTGAAGTAGAGTGTGTAGGAAAAATGACACCAGAGGTGACAAAGAAATAAGAGCATGAGAGTCCAAGGGTACCATAAGTATGTTAAAAGTCAACCTTTTTCCCCCCCCCCCTTGGGACTGACTAGGAAGGGCAGCTGTCACTCCAAATGGAATTATTTTGGCCAAGAAGACAAAAATTTGCCAAGGCAAAATAGGTTGCATGCCAATTCTAATGGCTTCTCCACTCCATCAAATGGTATTCAGTATAGAGATGCTGAGGTTACAAGTTTCAGAGACCCAAACCAATAAGCTTCCAAGGCAGGTTGTATTTATTAGCTGAAAACCTTGCCAGCAAGCATGCATGTGGTATGTCAGAATGGTTCTGCTGCAGCTATGTACAAGCTGGTGAAATACTTCTGCTTTGCTCCCAAATACACAGTTATCACGAACATGTGAGACCACTTGTCTCATCTTAGAGTTGTACAAAGCCGGCTATGTTACATCTTTCTTACATTTTGAAATTTCTTATTTTTCTGTGCTGCAGATAGATGGAAATAAAAGACTACAGATGTGCCAGTCTATCTACCAGGAGGTCTGTAACTGAGCAAGACACAGCACACATCAGATATGAACTGTGTGTTCTGTGCAACGAAGTCTAGCATCACCAGTGATTACCTGTTTCATTACTCTGCGTATTACAATCAAATGATGTGGCATTCAAGATGACAGAGCTTATGTCAGAAGACATTAGTTTTAAGTCATATGGCATAGCTGTAAATACAGGCTACTTAAATGGTATGTAGGCCATGTTTAGATTTGAGACTCCTTAATGCTGCTGCTCTCATGCCTGACTTATCTGATGCTCTGGGATGGTTGTCCTATCTCTTGAAATTTCATCTCTTGAAGTTATTTTCCATCTTACAACCATTTTAAAGTGTAGCTCTAAAATAACTATGTCCCAAAAGACAAATCTAAGTTTTTTGACACTGTTGTTAGTAATGTTGCTCGCTTACTTGCTTGCCATAAACTGAAGGAAGCCCATTTTGAGTGTATCACAGAAAAACAGCCATGGACTAATGCAGCAAAAACTAGGTGTTTTAAGGAGAAGAAAATCAGGCTATTTTGTAAATACATCATAATTTATTAGTCCTGAATGAAATCTATGTCTTTTTAAGAATGAATGTCTTTGGAATACTAAAGAAAGAGAAAAGATTATTAAAAAAACTCTGAAATGCATGTTATTAATATATATCCTTCATTGAACAATTGAATTAATACACATAACTCAGAAGGAGAAAACCACACACAAAATACATATTTAAAGCTGCCAATGATCACATGAAAGCCAGATGTCTACAGCTGTATAAATCATCAGTTACAGCTTTTGCAGTTCATTGCCACACAGCTCATTATAAATGACTGACATGGAGAGTTGCTTGATAACACTCCACAGAAGAGCAAAAGCCATTGCCACTAATACTAAAACAGCTCCTAGCCCAATGTAATTGGCAGTGCATGGACACATTTAACCATGGTCACTTGCTTTTTGTAACACATTGCTAATATAAAAAAACTCTCTTACCTATAGCTTGTGGTGGTAACAGACAATTTTCTTATCTAATGCTTAAAACCAGGCAAACATGCAGCACAACAAACTCCATTAGTGCAAATTTGAGCTGACAGCCCAAACATTATTTCTAGCTCTAATAATATGGTCTCTGCTACAATCAAGGGAGACTGTGAACAAAATATATCCACAGACACAGACACACAAAATGTTGTACAGCCTTCATGTTGAAAATGTAAACGTGGTCCAGAATCACAAAAAAGATGTGCCATAGTTATTGTGTCTAGTGAAACTTATCTATAATAATGCTATAAGCAGAACGTTCTTATGGCTGGCTCTGTGATGAAAAGGCCTGTAAGGAAACCAAAAAAAAGCCAAAATCCAACCCTGCCGAATGGCTGCAAGTGACTTAAGGCTGTGCTTCCTATTCCTGTTTCAAGTGGGTCTACCTGGATCCATTTATCACTCTACTCAGGATTACTGCCTATTACATACAGGACCTTCCTTTGTTTTAAAGTACGAAGAAAATAATCTGCTTGGTGAAGAAGATTATAAGGTGTAAAAACCACATGTGTCCTCTCAAATAAAAACTCAATTTGGTTAAACAAAATCTCAATATTATTTGATTAAATCCTATCATACAAACCTGGACAGTACATTTTATAATTAACCAGGTCTTTCCCTTTCAACACATACACTACAGATATAGAAGTAAATTCCGTACCTGCAAATCTTTATGCCCCGGCATAACTGGACATGAACTCACGTTAAACATACCTGTGGGTTTTAATGGTAAGCTCCTCAGTTACCTCTAAATGCAAGACTGGTGATGAATATAGATCTTCTTTCCAAATTTCTCATCCATTACTTGAGTGCTAAGAGTTTGATCTTTGTTTTATATTCCATACCTGGATTTTTTTTAAAATAAATTATCTGTTCAGAGGCATCAAGAATGCAAGAACATGGGAACATGCCTAAATCTCTGACATTAAAATGGAACATTGACACCTGGGCTTATGTGTACTAGCAAATTGTGTAATATTTGCAGATCTTATCACTGGTCAACTGATCACACTCAGATTCATCTGTTGTTCTTCAGATTTCATAACCAGGATTACATGATGATGGCCTTTTCCCAAGCAACAACATTACTGTGTTTCTTGTGTAGCTAGTATCCTACAAACATCCACTTAATGAAGCACAGAACATTTGCATGGGATTTCCAGCTTACACTGAAAATAGAACTGGCACATGAGGAAACATGCTGCCTCAAGCATGATGCTATATTTACCCAGCTTGGGCCATGACCGTAGCTGGGCGTGCTTCTCAGCCATAGCTAAGCTTGCAAGAAATTTATATCCTCCGCTGTTTCCGTATTTTACATTTTCCTTTGCATGATAATTGTCTGCTAAAATTCATTATAATTCTAAAATGCAAACACCAAGTTTGCAGATAACTGACTCAAAAAGATAACAGTTAAAAAGATCTTCTTGATGTTTAGAGTTGAAGATCCTATTCCTGAATTTAGAACCATGTGCAAGAGCTTGAGGCTTACAAAGTGTTTCAGTGAAGCAGAAGTTTATGGGAGCAAAGGTCCAAAGGACAGATATAATGGTAAAACATCTGTTTTCTTATGTAGCTTGTATTCTACAAACATCCACTTCATTAGGGTCTGATTTGCCAGTCTTGAGTAAAGTAGTGAAGAGTGAAACAGCTACCCATTTTAGCACTGACTATTTTGTTTTGATTTTTTTTTGCACTTGACTAAAATGGGCCGTAAAATGTTAGCCAATTGCAGATATTGAAACTTTAGCTAAAAAAAGTAAATTATAAAAATCATAAAATTAAGCACACAAAAAAAATCTTATCTCAGAACTACCAGAATACTCAATAAAAGCCAGAGACATTTTAAAAAGCAGCTGAACCTTAGAAACCTAATGGTTTAAGTAGGAATGCAAAACTGTAAACAAAAGCAAGATTTAGCCTGACACTTCCTTTCTGTGCCTGGCCCTTCAGAAGATATTGGCTTCCTTGGCAACCAGGCAGAAAATTTTCAAGTATGGAGTGGAAATTTCTGGGCAGGATTTTAGTTATATTTACATCATCCCAACAGTTTGGCACAAGACCACACAATCGAGAGATTTATAAGATGAAAGAACTTCCACTGCAACTCGGGTAATACCTATGAAAGATTTGCTGTATGTAACTCTATATTAAAAATAATATTTTAAAATAATAAAACAATCTTTAGGTAATTCAAAGAGAAATGGAACAATTTAAAGTTAATCTGCCACTCCCATCCTTAACTTCCTCTGTTGTCCCAGTAAACTATGACATGGACATACACTGACCTGCAAATACCAGGGCCCATTGCTGCCAAAATGAACATGGTTTAACCATATGAAAGAGTAAAAGAACATCTAAAAAAGACTGGTTTGCACATCTGCTACATAGATTTGGATGACCTATTTTCAGCTAGATTTAGTTATTAGTCTATGTATTTCTGAAGAGGCTAACATATTGTGTGCCACATGTTTGCACAGAACGACTCACTATGATTAAATAAGAGACTGCAGAAAAAAAAGGTTTATAATGGAAATGCTGACAGAACTATGGCGATTAAGAGAGCCGGCATACCATATATCCTCCTAGAGTATAACATCTCAATTATATACCTCTGAAAACCAAGACCTACAATAACAAAAGACGTGTAGCCAACAGTACGCTTATGGTGACACAAAAAAATCAAACTACAACAACCAAAATAGTGTTCTGTGGACCAAAAAAAAGCAGGCTGCTGCTGATCCGAATCTCTGATCAGATCTCCCTCTTTCTTGAAGCACTGTAGCATGTATATGAAGAACATGATGTACACCCATTTCTGCAGGTCTCCCAGGAGCTCTCAGTCCCTTGGAGCTGAATTCATGTCACTACCAGGTGGCACCACATTTATCACAGAGAGCAGTGCTGCTGCCAGGACAGGCGGCTTAACGGGGCATAATGTTAAGAGGCATAGCTGGGAAAGCAAAGATGGTTACTAGATTTCCACTATTATCTTCAAAAATACAGTAAAATCTAAGTATATTTAAATGGGAAAAAAACCCACAATTATTTTAATCAAGAAATCTTCACTAACTTTTCTAAGTTAGCACTCTTCGTACATTCTCAAACCCTAATGATTAATCTAAAAATTAAAAATTAAGGTGACTTACTCTGTATATGTGAAAACTGGGTACAAATCAGAAAACAAAGTTTCTTTATTGACTTAGTAACAAGTGAAATGACAAAACTGGACCAGCCAGTTCTGAATGGAGCACTGTTGAGGAGTGATGAGGGGTGGTTACCTCTTTGTATCTATACTCACCTCTTCATAATCCTAGGCACCAGTTTTGAAGCTTAAAAACTTTGGAAACACATAGTCCCTTTTACTGTGTGAGCACAACTTTCACTTTATGAATAACATTGTGGCTAAAACATAAGGAAACCTAAATTATTCTATTATGCAGTTGCATTCATTTTTGTTTAGTCAAGCTGGTTTCCTCATATTGATTCTGTCAAAAATGAGAGCTTACACTAAAAAATTTATCAAGAGTTACAGTTGCATGGAAACTCTCTAGAGTAACTCGATTTGTTTGCTCTTTCAATAGCAGTCAGTAAGTCATAACACAAGCAAAGCCTAATACAACTTAGTAAAGCCTAATACAATCTGCAGAAAGACTGTTATTTTTTTCCTATTGAATTTTAGATACCACAAAATGGAGAAAAGTCTGAATGAACATCTTGTAAAGATACTCTTCACAAGTACTGTTTCTTGTGCATCGACTTCTAGAGTAGAACCCAAAATATATTTAGAAAAAAACAATAATGTAGTTTAATGGGAATGAAACATATGTCCTTTTTCTAGGAAAAGGACAAATTACCTACAGTAGCTTTGACAAACGACACCTTTTCCCTAGAGAGAGAAGAAGGGTTCTAAGGCATTCTGCAGAAACCTGGGCAGAGACCAGTGCCTGGCCGAGAGCAAACGCCCCCCTGCAGCACTTGCAGAGCAATGGTCAGGGGTCCGACACGAAACTGCAGGTGGGAGGGGTCCGACGGCGCCTCTTTTCCAGGGAAAGCCAAGCAGTGCGGCAGCGCGGGGCGGCAGCGGCACCCCGGGATGAGGCCGTTGGGGCCGGGGTCTGCAGCAGCGCCTGGGGCAGGGGACGGCAGCTCCCGGGGGCAGCGCCGGCTTCGGGGGGCACCGGCAGCTCCCACTGGGCAGGTCCCGGGGGTGGGTTTTCTCGCCGGGGGTGTGCTGTGAGCCCGGGGCCGGCAGCGCTCTTACCTTCCCCGTGCAGCACCCAGGGGAGATGCGCATAGTCCCACTCGTAGCCGCAGGCGTTGTCCTCGAAGGCGCAGGACCCGGGGGAGAGCACGGCGGCCCCGGAGAGCTGCAGAGCTGCAAGGACAAAGCGAGCCCCGGTCACAGCCCGGCCGTGCCGAGGGCTACGGGATGGGGGCATCCCACCGAACTGGGAGCAGATGCATCGACTTAGCTGCCAGATCTGACCCAGAGGAGCGAACACACCCCGCACCCCGGTGCCCTGTCGCCTCTTACCGTGCGCGGCGAGAAGGCAGAGCCGCAGCATCTTCCGCGCCGGGAGAGCCGGGGCTGTCGGCGAGAGGCGGGCACGAGCGCGGGGGCGCGGCCGCGTCGAGCCCGGGCTTGAGCGCGGCCCCTCGGCACCCCACGGGGCGAGGGAGGGGCGAGGACTGACCGTGGGCACCCGAGGGGGCGGCCCGTCCCACCCCCGACTCGCAGAGGTATTGCCCTAGGCCCGTCACAGAGTCACAGAATGAGCTGAGTTGGAAGGAACCCACAAGGATCATCAAGTCCAGCTCATGTCCCTGCACAGGACAACCCCAACATTCACACTGCGTGTCTGAGTCCAAACAGAATCATAGAATGGGTTGGGTTGGAAGGGACCTTAAAGCTCATCCAGTTCCAACCTCTCTACCATGGGCAGGGACACCTTCTACTAGGTCAGGTTGTTCAAAGCCTCGTCCAACCTGGCCTTGAACACCTCCAGGAATGGAGAATCGATATCTTCCCTGCGCAACATGTGCCAATGTCTCACCACCCTCAGTGTGACGAATTTCTTTCTAGTGTTTAATCTAAGTCTTCCCCCTTTCAATATAAAGCCATTCCCCCTTGTCTTATTGCTACTTGCCCTTGTAAAAAATCTCTCCACAGCTTTCTTGAATACTGTCAGGCTTGGTGCCATGACAGGAGAGCTGTTCCAGTGCTTCATCACCCTCTGAGTGAAGAACCTTTTCCTAATATCCAACCTAAACCCCTGGAACATCTTCTTGCCGTTCTCTCAAGTCCTATCATCGGTCACCAGACAGAAGAGATCAGCACCTGCTCCTCCTCCTTCCCTTCTGAGGAAGCAGTAAAGTGCTATGAGGTCCCCTTTCAGTCTCCTCCAGGAGTGTCCTGGAGGATGGGGGTGCTGCCACCTCTCTGGGCAGCCTGCTGAAGTGCATCACCCTCCTCGCAATAAAAATGTGCTTTCTTATGTTTAAGCAAACTTTGCTGTGTTTCAGCTTGTGTCCAGTGTCTTGCTCCTGTCACAGGGTACCACCAAAAGAGCCTGGCTTCATCTTCTGTCAGGTATTTGCATGCATGAGTAAGGCGCCCACTCACTTGCAGAGGACAAGGCAGCTCCCACACCACCAGAACTCCTATGTCTGCACAACCTGCCCTGCTGCACCACAAAACCTACCATATGGGGGGGCTATGGTAGGGTACCATCACTCTTTTAGGGTAGAAAGATGCAGGAGCTGCTGGGGTGCTCCAAGAACTATAGTTCATCGGATTACAGGATAACTCATGAGAGGACTCCAGGAGGTCTCCGTTCCAAGCCCTGCCCAAAGCACAGCGAGCTCTGAGCTCAGACCAGAACGTTTAGGCCTTTCTCCAGTTGAGGCCTGATAACCTCCAGGGCTGGAGATGGTACTAGACGCTGCTGAGCTGTCCTTCTGGGAAAAAGTTACTTTCTAATGAACTGTCTGAATTTCCCGTTACAGCTTGTGCTGCTGCCTCTCACCCTTCTGCCATGCATCACTGTGAAGATCCCCATTGTATCCCTCCATCCATCCTATTGATGCCCTGTCCCTCTACCTGGTTGAATCAGCTCTGGTCCTGCAGGCTTTGCTTGCAAGGCAAGGTCTCCAGCCCCACCATTTCAGTCGATTGCCCTCACCTCAATGTTGTTCCTGTGCTGGACTCAAACCAAAGGCAGTACCCAAATGCCCTCCACTGGCTCTTGAGGTCATGCCCTCCTCACACCAACGCAAGCATCACTGGCCCTTATTGCTGCCCAGGCACAAAAGTGGCCCCAACTCAGCTTACTGCCTCCGAGCACGCAGAACTGTTCCCTAGACCTGCTCCCCAATGCTGCCAGCCCCAGTGTGCACCTCAGCAGGGCTCTGCCTTCTGACCACTGGGCCTAACCTTGTCCTTTTTGAATTTCCTGAGTTCAATGTTGGCCCCTTTTGAAGTCCACTTCCGTAGCAGTGCTGCCTACCGCATATTCACTGGTTCCCTCATCTGTTGTCTGAAACCTGACACACTTGCCCTCTGTTCCTTCCTCTGGGTCAAATCTGGCAGTTAAATCTGTATAACAGACTAAAGACTCTGTCCTCCCTGTTCAGGGGTTTTGTACTTGTCTTGCTTGCTTCAGCAGTTGCTGTGTAACACAGTTCCCTATTGAAACATCTGGGAAAACTTAGCTGACCAGAGAATTCTTCTATCACAAGGTAAACTCACTTCACTTTGGGTCATCACTTAAACTAATGAGGTACAGTGTGAAATTTGAGTAACTGAGTTCCTGAAAACTTCCTTCAAAATTATAAATGTCAACAAGATATAGGATGTCAGAATCTTTTTGTTCAACTACTCCAATACCACTTTCTACCAATCTATGAACAAAGCAGGTATAAGCATCAATCCATAGAGACCTACATCTCAACAAAAACTGCTTTTACTCATGCCAACTACTCTTCTATAAGTTGTAGTCAGTCATACTTCTTCATTTTCTCACAGTCTGTATTAAAATTTGCTACTCAGAGAAACTGATTTTCTAACTACAATCATTGGCTTTAATATTAGGTCCTTTGGAAAGGCTGTGTCAGAGAAGTACTAGAAATAGTGCAGAACAGCTACATAAAGTCTTTCTTCAGCAATTGTGAACAAATGTGTGGTCAGCATGACAGCGTAGATAGACTGTTTTCATTATTTGACCTTTATTTTTCATATTGGCAAATTTTGGCATGCATCAAAAGTCTCAACAGGCTTCTAGCAGTCACTTGAAGCTGGTAAAAGCACTTTTACACTCCTTTGAGTTTTTATAATCCTAAGTAAATGTCGTGTAACTTCATAATATACTTAATATATTGCCATTCCTGAATCACATGTAGCACCCAGAACTTTTCCTTTTGAAATTATGTAGGCACTGTGTATAGTTAACTGTGCCAACAGCCCTGGTGATATCTTCAATCATTGTTCCAGCCCTCTCTCAATTCACATTTTGTCTGTGAAGATTTCTTGGCTGACAGATTTTGTGGTTTCGTGCGGTTTTTTTAGGGAGAGCAGGGGATTTCTAATATCAGATTCTACCTCTTTAATAATCACTCCAAAATATGTTTGATTTGAAGGGCGTTAGTTTTGTATATAGAAGAGCAGACTCTATATTCACATGGGGATGACATACTTGCTAGCTTTAGGGAACAGCTCTTCAAAGCTTGAAATTGTGTCTGTGTAACAATGTCACTCAAGTTTTGCCGCTATCCCTTTTTGTGTCCTGCCTTCCCATCTCTGTTGCAGTATGAGCAAATCCCACACAAACACACAAACTTAAAGTAAAGGAGGTGAAAGATTTTTAAAAAACAAAATTAAATAAACTGCATTACAGATTTTTCCGAATGGCTAGCAAAATTAGGTGGCTTCTCACCAGAATCAGTTTGTTGCTTTCTCATATATATGACAAATCCAAAAATCGGCTAAAGTCTTTTTCCTCTTTTTGATACAAGCACCATGTTGCTTTAGGCTTTTTAGATTTTTGCTCTTTGTTTGGCTGCCCATTGCATAATGATCGCGTTTCACTCTGGATGACCAAAACAGACTCCTATTGCTGAAAAAGAAACAAAGGAAACCCGACACACTGCATACCATTATATGTTGTTACAATGCAGTTGACAGATTCAAAATACTCTTTGAGTGATGTACACAGAAACACCAGGCTTGAAGTAAGAGAATCAAAAGGAAATCCTTTGCTTTCTCTTAAAACTATTTTGATTACTTTAGTATCCCTTTGTTCCAGTAATGTTGCTGCAAGTTTCCTTTAATACTAATTGGTTAATTTTCAGTTAAGATTAAATAGGTCTTCTTGTCTCAGTCATACCCATTCTAAATGCTTTGGAGAACACCAGTTCCCTAGCTTTAACTATCACACATCTCTATTCCCATTGCTCAATTTTCTCTCCTCTTCTATCTTGTTAATCATAAGCTGCTTGATTTCACTTTCAAAACTTTCACTACATCCAGCTCTCTGACTGGCTTTTCCTCAGTACTTAGCTTCTTTCCCCTTTGATCCTCTCACATGTAAGAAGCTCTCCGTAATCATCCACATGGTTTCTTCCTTATTCTACTTCAGGTTCATCCTTAAGAGGCCATTTCTTTGTGGGTTTTGTTTTCTTGACTAGTAAAAGATTGACAAAACCATGAAAACTGGTGTGCTGTGTCCAGCGTAAATCATGTGGGGTTGTTTCATTATATTTACAGTCTGTCTGGCTCTTTTTATCCCCTGATCCTTTTCCCATGCAGAAAACTTTTGGGAGAGACAAGGATTACTTTTATTTCTGGTTTTTATACAGGGCCCAGTTAAATAGAGGTACTTTGGTTCCTAATTGCTATGGTAACACAAACAATAAGAAATAACAAAGAAATCAGGATCACTTATTTTGTTACATTGCCAATACTGAAGTTCTGCATTATTTTTCTATCCCAGCTGTAGGCACAGTGTACTTGCCAGATCTGACTTGTGCCATACAATAACCTTTAAAATACAGACTTTAATAGTGTTCTATTGTCTCCTCAGTAAGAAGACTTTACCTCTATCATTCACACTTATGATTTAGGTTTCTCTCCCACTCCAGACTCTCACAGCTAAAATCCTCAGGGACTTGAATATTCTCATTCCAGGATATATCTGCTGTAAAGAATTTTTGATAGCTGGCTGACTAATATCTTTACTTAATCTTTTAGAATAAATTGATTTATTCTTGTCTCAAGGAGAAAAAATCTCTTGGCATGTCTTATAGCCAAACTTCCTGAAGCCAGGTATGTATGCCTGACATCAAATAATTTCAATAACAAGACATCTTGTTAGCTGAGTGTCTCCAGCAGCTTTGGAAAATGCCCATTTTTTCTCAATATATACACAAAGAATTGAGTATACTGTATTATGCAGTATACTTCTGAAGACCTGATTGTCCAAATAGCCTACTGATACAGGCGACTCACCAATATAAGCACTCACTAAGAACCACTGAAGTAGCTATTGCCCTCAATTTTTTTCCTTACTGGTCTTCAAGTTGTTGCAGCTCTTAGCAGGGATGGCTAAGTCACAGATGCAACAGCTCCTCAGCTACTGAAGTTTACAGCTCCATGTGTTAAACTGGTTATTATACTGGCAACTCCGGATGGCTGTAATCTCTCAGGAGCCAGGAAAATAACAGGAGATGTGTAATGGTAGAGATGTGAGTGAATGGAATGTTCTGAAGGGCAAAGAGAAAAGGCAAGTGGAAATTTAAATAGGGATTAATATTTCGGAAGTAAAGGGAAATGCAATAGATGCAGAGCTTGTGGAAAAATCTGAGAAAATATTTTTTAAAATGACACCAATGTGTAGGGCAGATGGTTTTGAAGTGTATTTTAGATTTACAGATTAATTTAGAGGGATTGTAGGAGGATGATGCAGATTTTTTTGAAAGCCTAGGTAAGCCAAAATGTAAGAGACAAAACAAAATGCATCAAAAGCCAGGTCAGAGTCTTGAGACAGTAAATAGTAAAATGACATAAAAATTCCTGAAACTGATGTGGAATTTCCAAGAAATATGTAGAAAAGGACAGAATATTTTCCCTAATAATGAATTTGTAAAAATAGTTTGCACCTTACCAACTACATCTCTTGTTAAATCCTGTTATTAAGTGAGCGTGCTTTAAGGACAAATTTGATCTACAGGCCACAATTAATTTGACTCCTTTCATATTTCCAAATTAACTTCAACACCAGAGAAGCAGAAGAACGATGAGTAAAGCCTGAGCTTTTCCAAATTCTCTACTTTCCTAGCTACAGATACTGTCCTCTCTAGTGTTTGTTTTGAAATCCTGGAAAACGCACTTGGTAAAAAGATCTCATTGCATGCCAGGTACATCCAAACTTTCCACTTATTCTCTGAGTTTAATAAAGTAAACTGTAGTCAGATTCATCTGCTGGGACTCAGCAAAGCAATCGTATTGCTGCTGAGCTTAGCAAGATTGGCTGGTACTGAAGGTGGTCATACAGAGCCATGATAACAGGTGTGAGGCGGTTTTATATGTGGAGTCAGCAGGTTCTGTATGTATGCAAAGTTACTACTGCTGTGCTACCAAATAAAAATTTAGTTACTGGCTGAAGTGAGCAATCTTTAAAATTTATTTAAACAGTTCTGCAACATACAGGCTACTAACAGTAGGGAAAAGACCAGGAAACTAACATTAGAAAAGGTAAACCTGGGCATGAGGTCACAACTCTGTAAACTGATTCTTTGTGAGCGCTAATAAAAAGACTCCAGGATTCCTCTCTTGGAAGAGCATCAATCTACATTTTTTTTATTAGTTAGAAAGTCTAGCAGACTTATTTAATTCCCTGTAAAGGAAAGCCAGCTACTTGAAAGAAATGGGCTCTTGCTGCATGTCACCATGACTTCATGAAAAGGAAGAAAATAAACAGTCAAGAATGATCTGCATCTGAAGTTACTAACCAAGCTGAATCCCAGTGATTTGTTTCTTTGTTCTTAAGACCATGAGCAAACTTCCTCTTTGGACAAAAACACTCAAGTGCCAGGAAAATGGCTAGCATTAAATTAGTTTACAGCTAATTAATGTTTTCTAGTAGCTACAAAATCTGACTTCCATGATTTTTTTTTTTAACCAGACAGTCAGCAGGTGATTGAACTGAAAGGCAGTTAAATGTTGGCTACAAGACTGGTTAATGACCTTCTAGCCAGTCAGTGGCCTCCGAAGGCCACTGAATATTGCTTTCAGCTACTGATTCTGTCCTTTTCAGTCAACAGAAAGAGTGCCAACCACTGTGAGTTCACAGTTGGTATAAACAATCAGGTGTAAGGGTCTGAAAAGCATACCCATGCTTGATCCATGCCAGAGAGCACAGCTCTCCGAGAATGCAGCTCTCCAATATTCCCTTCACTACCGTCACACCACAGGCTGGCCAACAGTTGCAGAGAAAAGGGTGCCAGTAGGCAGCAGCCACAGTAGTATGATCCCTTGCAGAGGAAGAGATCTGGAGCCCAAAGTGAGATGGGCAATCTCACAGCCTTGGCAACTGTAGATATTTCTGCTAAAAGCGATTAAATGTATGCATATAAAGGAGTTTTCTCCCATAAATCCAAGCTACATCACCTGTGCTTTGCCAGTAAGGAACAGAAAACATCACAATAGAAGACCTGACTTCACAAGGCAAAGCAGAGGCCTTCTGTGGTGGAACTCTCCAGATATTCTGCTAAAGATGAGCAATTAATGATTAATTTCGAGAGAAAAAAAAGGAAATATTAATATTCCATATTTTGGTCTTTTGAGCTCAATATTCAAAGAGGTTTTGGTTCCTGGACAAAACCACAAAATTATTTTAAGGGTCAAATATTTTACTGAATATTTTAGCTACTCAGATGAGAACAATGATAAATGCTTCAATTAAAGCGGTACTTTAAATGTCTAATTATTGAAGGTTATTTCTATTTAGTTCTAATAAACAAGCCTTGCTGCTGTGCATGAAGATATGAGTTTAAATATATAAAAATTTAGAATAGGGGCTACTTGCTATAATACTGTCTAAATTGCAACACAAGTGCCTTTTCTTTTAAAGTGGGATTTAAAGCATGCTTACACAAGACATGGTAGAGCAGACATTTATTAATGATTGACAGTATAACTGTAACTAGTAAATGGCAAATTTCCCATGAAGACAAAATTCCAGGAAACTCCTGCTCAGTCCGAAGCTAGGATGAGAATTTGGCCTAGGATGGCAGATTAGGACAGTGATGGTTTAATCACACGTTTCCAGCTGGATGGGTTTCAAATCCACAGTAGTGAAGCCCAGCATTACGGTTAGAGTTTGAGAAGCAAGGACCCTCAGCACAGGAGAAACGCAGAAATCCTGCTCTACCCAGAGAGCAAAATGAACATGAGCTTTGGATCATGTGGTAGTTCATCACGCATTTTGAACTGGGAAAGTTTATCATCTTACTTTGCAGAAGGATAGGGATAGGATTTAGGGCTAGAGTAATCAAATACCTCAGAGCTGAAATGCCTGCTCAGCCCAGAGACCTGGGATGGCAGCTGTGCTCAGGTCGGGGCTGTAGCTCAGTGTATAACAACTGGGATTATCTCCTGCAAGGAACGCTGACTTGCAAAAGCAGAGTCTGGGATAGTTAGCTGAGTGCCACCATATGATCCTTGGAGCAATGTGACAAAAGAAAACTGTTCTTTCCAATATAGGCTACCTGTATTCTGCCGTGCATTTTAGTTGTGAAAATACAAAAGTATTCTTTTATTTAAACAGTATTCAAATGCCATTTTCATCTCTGGACGTTACAGAATGCGTAAGGTATAATAAAACTTTGTAAAAACTTTTGTAACCATCCAGAAGGAACAAAACACTGTGGGCAGTATTCTCTTGTTCCTTTGTACCACATACTACTCTGTAGGTGTAAAAGTAAACATAATTAGGCTTATTAACAGCAAAATAACTTCATTGATCATTTATAAATAAATAACTCTTATTTGTAGGCATAAATGAACCAAAAAGCCATTGCCAATTGCAGAAAACTTTTTCTATGGATGATGTCACTTTTCCTTATTAGTTCTGTGCCTGTAACAGTCTATTTTTAATGTTTGTTTGAGATAACAAGCTGCAGAAGGAGCAGGGGAATGCCCAGCTGCCCAAAAGCAACTACATTGTCTTGACGACCGTGTAATGAAAAAAATAGGGTTGCCATGGCAAAATATTATTTGTGTACAAATAAATGCCCTGTGGTCAGTTTCCCCCTCAGATGACTGTACTTTTGCAGAACTTGGAAGAAAACAGAGGAGAAAGCCAAATAGGAAGAGATGTGCAGAGATGGAAAATAGAAAAAAAGCAAGTGAGGCAGAAGAAAAGGAAGATTCCTTCAGTTCTGTGTAAAACCATTAGCCCTTATTTTTTAGGTCTGCATGAGGTAAATCTGCGTGTTCCATATCTTGCTGTCAAGCAGATTTTCAGGGACTTCCTCATAAGACTGGCACTACGGTAATTAATCCCCCTGGCAAAATAACTGCCCAAAACAGTGTAGAAATTCTGCAGAGGAGGGTTGCCCTTTTTAAGAGAGGTCTCAGGATTAGTTCAGCTGTGTCAGGAGCTTTTCTGTCCCCTGAATCAGCAAAGAACTTGCAGATACCAAGTCAGTATCATATTCCTGGGCTTTGTGTCCTAAAACTGGAAGATATTGCTCTCACCTGGATGCTGGGCTAGGATTTTTTGTGTCTTGAAGTCACGTAGGAATCTCTCTCTTAGCTGGGTATCATCTCCTCCTACCTTTATCAGAGATTTCTCTCTGCTAGCATTGACACCATCTCTTCTTTTTAAGTATGCTGAGTAGAGCAAGGGATTATACACATAAAGGAAAGATATGTTCACAGCAACAGCAGTTCCAGATAAAACATGAGATTTTTAAAAAACACAACACCACTAAAGAAAAACCCAAACACAAAACCAAGAGAACTGACATTCATATGGCACTTTTGCCCGAAGGGGCTATGGCTGAAGTTTTACAAATTCATTTAAAAGTGAAGAATACTATCTGACTGCAACTGTAAAGGAAATCACAATACTCACTCAGGTTGGAGACGGCTATTTAACATGAAAATACAGCTTCAGTTTTACAATCCACTAAATAAGGCAGCTTCAACTGCTCCTTGTTTTTCAGTTTGACACATACCATACACGTACAGATCACAAGATAAATATATATATAAAGCTGTACAGACAGGTATTGCCACAGGGTTCCCCCCTAGCCTGTTCATCTTAAATGCCAGCATTTCAACAGATTGCATACAACAAAGAAAGACGTCTGTAATGTATCACTCACTTTGATTACAGGTCAGAACTTGTTACTTGATGAAAAACCTCAATGGCAGCTCCACGGTGTTCCTGCATATCCAATTGATCTTGTTTCATGGGCATAACTGGCCTTTTGCCTTCCTATTACACCAATTTGTTCTGATCTTTGAGTTTTGTAGTAATGAAGAAGTGCCAAAAATCTTTAAGGTGGCAGTTATTGCAATAGTATAACAAAGGAAATTGTTGGAACAAAACAGGAGAGGGATAAAAGTTTAGAATCATCCATTTCATTCCCCAGCAAGAAGAAAGCATGCTAATGAACACAGATGTTTATATTTGCAATGTTAAACATTTAAGGGCCAATTAGGGTTTCATATTCAGATTTTATACTTCAGTCTACCATCTCCTGATTTACTCTGCAGTTAGTGTAAAAAAAGTGAGTCTTCCCAACATGAACATTATGAAGCCCAATTTAAAGGACATGAAATGGACATCTGAATCCAAATAACGAACATAAATGTCTAAAACCTCAGAGATACAGAAAAATTGCTCTATGTTCTAGTGTTTAAAAGCCAAATTCCAATAAAGAGACAGCACCACTGTCATTCCTTCGTCACTTTGCAATGAAAAAGCCTTGCCAATTTGAAAATCTGTACAGAAGATAAATGTATCCCTCAGATTAAAATATTTGTTCTGCAGGAATTATTAGGGGCAATTATCAGATATTATGATTTGTCCTTGCTTGGCAGAAGGAATGCCTGAGTCACATGGATCATCTCTAAATCAAAAAAGACAGCCAAAAAAAAAGTAAATCTAGAAAGTTTAGAGGCTCTTCCTGTTTTTAAAGCTAGCAAACAGATGAGGCTATTTCTTCTGAGGTTTTTCACTTAGTCAAAAAAAGAAAAGCCAAAATTACACCCCTTCTTGTGGTTGTGGTTTGCACAGTCAGCTGGTTTGATCAATGTCTGCAAATAATGTGTGTACGTACACTGGGCATCTCACTCCAGGCCAAAATGCAAAATGTACAAGTAGTGGTCTTTGCATCATATGTTGCACTTCGTGGTAAACAAACAAATTTCAGTTGACAGCAAAATGACAGATCATGGTTCCTTCCAACCATGTAGAGATGAATGCAGTGAGTGAAGATTATAGTAGAAGGCAAGGTCCAAGGGGAAAATTACTAATAATTAATGACAGGGGGTGTCCTGTGATGGACTGAGTCCTATGACTGGCTTACCAAATACAGGTATTTCTCTTTGTGTTCTCATCTGCTTAGGAGTAATCTATTTTTATCTCTAACTTGATGACAAGATGGGTTCAATAACAAGCAAGCTGTTAGATCCCCTTCTTTCACCAGTTTCTAGCCATCAGGTTTTCCTTGATCTTCTTCTGAGACATGCTACGAGTTCCACTAAACTTTTTGCCTCATCTGGCAGGCACAGTAGTACCTTAACCACCTCTTTCTGTTGTTTGCTCAGTATCACCCCCAAGGCCAAAGCTCATAGTTTTATCATTACAGTGTGTCAATTTCTGTAGCCAGCTACAGAACAAAACAGGGTAAGAGATGAGGTACTCTGTTAAAGAACTGGTCTTCTGCAGAGCTCCGGAGCACAGTTCCCACATAGATTTGACAGCTGGCACCATGACACAGGAACAATTTAATCACTTTCTCCAGACTGACTCTGAGCCATCTACTGCTCATCACTGCTCCATCATTTCCAAGCAATGGGGCACTTATTTCTTTGTCCAGACCTAGTGGTATGAAAAGGGAGAGCTGAGCTCTGTTAGCACAGTAAATTTATGTCGTAATTAACTCTCTATTGCTGTCCTTTACACTGATGTGTAATTGGCCAAGGGTCCGCAAATCATCACCCCAACTGCCAAATAAGTAGTTAACAACAATGTCAATTGATGGTGCCCATCAGTCCAAGTTATATGACAGCTTATGGTGTCAGTCAAATCACCCTCTATAGAGCAGCAAAACCATGGGACGAAAGGGCCATGGAAGTGTTCCCTGCAGGTTAGATTTGACATACTGGATGGGAGAGTAATTAGTAGCATATACTGTCACTACTTGTATTGTATTATGCATAATAGGCAAAAGAAAGGAGAGCTACATTGTTATCATCAGCATTATATTTACTCCTCATATATGGGGCCTCCTCTCACCTTACAAATTCCTTTCTATTTTATTCTTCATGTCGTCTCTTTGTCTTTTGTTGCTATGGCTAATCAGCCACAGGCAGAAGGGGTGCGTGCTGGAGCACTCCAGATCAAGCATCTCTGACTGTTCCAGCAGAGATCAAAAAGCTTTACCAGGAAGAATGAGAGGAGCATTTGCTAGGAAAGCTCACCACAGAAAATCACCATGGCCCGGTATGTTAGTCATTACAAAGAAAACTGTTTTTATGAGGACAAGGTGAATCTTTTTTTGGCAAAATCATTCTTCCAATGAATATGAATTTGCAGGCTAAGCAGTTAGTGTCATTGCAAAACCAACCAGGCAGAGTGGACAGCACTAAACTTCCTAGTCAGGTGATTGTCAAACTAGGTTTACAGTGTTGTCCTGGGAAACGCAGCATCTCAGCTCAGCACTCTATCTGTCTGAATTGAACTGGGATCTTCTACTTTCTGGGAGAGTGCCTTTCCCACTGGCATATAGGGTGGTTTGGGTCTGAGCCTCTCTCAGCCTGTCCTGGAAGGCTTTCAGTCTATGTGGGGAAATTTTTATGGTTTTAGTGGGAGAGATGATAAATGCAGATCAAAGCATCACAGAATCACTCAAGCTGGCAGGAACCACAGGAGGTCTCTGGTCCGAACCCCTGACTCAGTAACAACAGCTCTGAGCTCAGACTAGGCTGCTCAGAGCTTCATATAGACAGGACATAAAAACCTCTAAGGATGGAGATGGTGCAATCTGTCTGGACCCAGCTACATTGCTTGGCTGTTCTCTTGGGTGAAATTTTTTTTGTCATGTCCTGTGTGACACAATGTTTCACTTAGAATGTCTCAAACATTTTCCGCTTGGATCAGTTAGAGTGTTTTAAATATTATGTTCTGCAGTTTGGTTGTTGTGACAATGGGAACTGTACCTGAGAACAAAGCATGATGAAAGCTGGGCTTTGTTCCTGGAACTGGGTTCCCAAAAATCAGCCAATCAGAGCAGAGGATAAGCTGCACTTGACGAATAAGTGAACACATTGCCCAGCATTTTGAGAGTAACTAATACAAAACCCCCTTATGGACCTTCAGAGACCCCTTCCTGACATGTACAGAGAATGACCAGGCCTCTTCTTGCTTCCAATGCTACTGAGGAGACACCTCTTCTCACCTCTGGTGCTAATGAGGAGGAAGAAGCTTCAAGCAGTGATGCAAAATAGGTATCTCCCTGGGTGAGTTGTGATTCACACCCACCACCTAGAGATCTTGACAACAGAAGGATGACCCAGAGGATCATCACTGGATTCAAGGGTAGGGAAAAATATCTCTCTCTTCCTCTTTTCTTTTCCCTCTCTTTTGACTCTTTTCTCCTACAAACCAATAATTATTTTCTAATAGCCCCAGTCATAGCTAAGACAATATAAATGTCAAATAAAATCAATTTTTTAAAAGGATCCCTGGTGTCTCTATCATCTTAACTCAAACCAACTGGAATTTATGAACCTTTTAAGACCTTTTACAGGGACTTAACATCCTGTTTAATGTTACCTGTTTCAATTTGTGACCATTTTCTCTCACTTGGTAACCTCCTTGTGAGTGCAAGTTCGGTGCCCCCAAAGTCATTCCTTCTCATGGCTAAACCAGCTCCAGTCCCACAGTTTCTTCTCAAAGGTCAAGAGCTCCCACTCCTACCTATCTTTGTTCATCTCTGCTGAAGTTGCTCCGGTTTATTGGTGTTGGTCCCATACTGAGGGGAACCACAGTTAGATGGAGTGCTCTGTGCATGGCTGAACAAGCGCTGAGTAAAGGAACACTATACCCTGGGAGGGTAGGTCTCTCCTCACTTCCAGTGAGCAGTTAGATTGATTTGAAATAAGGTGTCTGTTCAAGAAGGTAGGTTGGTTTCAAAAAGTGAGGATTTGAACTTTGGCCTTTCACGACTGGGTTACTGCACACAGAAAGGGCACGGACATTTCCTCTTGCTTTGTTCTCCTGATCAAGCCTTTTGCTTTTCCTGTGCTTGTATAAAAACACCCCCAAACAAATACATTACATTTTGATCAGATCATTAGTTTCATTCAATTTTCTTAAAAACATTTTTATATCAACAGAAAACAAGTTATCCTGTGTTTTCTGGGGGGACTGAATCATTAAAAAAGTAATCCCATGGGAATTTATATTAGTCAGCTCTATGGAAAAGGCTTTGGTGACTGAAGACCTTGCTAAGCAGTCAGCAACTGTGAGTCTCTGCAAGACCCCTAAAATTCACTCCTGATTCCCAGCAAACTAAATGTCATCACCCTTCAAGCTCTGTTCTTCCTACCATTCTCTTTACCTTTGATATCTATCTGCAAGAAAACCTGAACTACACCTAGACGTATGCTTGAAAAGCAGCTTCCACTTTTCTCCTGTACTTGCTTGCATCTGCTTAATGCTTAGAATGAATACTTACACTGTATAAATTAGAGCCTTTCTTTAAACTGTGGACTAATTGGATCATGCTGTGTTAAAGTTCCTGCCAAAATTAGTCAGGAAGTATCATGTAATACGGCATGAATTTCCTGGAATTTCTTTTAATCAAACTATTAAAAAGAACCATTCTTCAAACAACTGTGTTAAACAAGGGTGTCTTGCAGCTGATGCTGTTATAATCTTAAATAAAGCACCCTTTAGAATATATTAGTCAGCTGGGAATCCTCCTTGTAATTTCTCTATGAATAAGCTTTTCTAAAGCTTACCATGTGGTCTGTTTTGGAATATATTTTTGATCAGATTGAGATCACAGAATCACAGAGGCTGGCAGGCACTTCTGGATATAATCTAATCCAAACTCCTGCTCAAATAGAGTCACCTACAGCGAGTTTACCAGGACTATTGTGCAGTTGGGTTTGGAATATATCTGATATATCTAAGAATGGAGATTCTACCACCTGCCGTAGAAACTTGCACCAATGTTTAATCACCTGAATAATAAAAAGGTTTTTTCTTCTGTTTAATTGGAATTCCTCATGTTTCAGTTTGTGCCTGCTGCCTCTTGTCCTGACACTGGGCATAACTAGAAGGGTCTGGATCTGTCTGCTCTGTTCCCCGCATCAGATAGTTGCAGACATACAGCTCAACCATCTCATGGTCATTGCAGCTGTGGCTGCTTCCAGCTTTCACCTTCCCGACCAGTTTTTCTGTGGGAGTCCCAGTAACAACAGGGGTTCTCCCCTCTTTGGCTCCTCAGTCACCTGTGTCAGGAGGTTGTCATCAGCACAGTCCAGAAAATTTCAGAGCTTGTGCTCTGCTGCATGAACCCTCCAGCAGATATCAGGGTGGCTGAAGTCCACCATGAGGGCCAGGGCACGTGAAAATAAAGCTTCTTCCAGTTGTCTGAAGAAGACCCTGTCTACTTTTTCCTCAGCATATGCTCAGTAGCAGATACTTACCGCAACATCTCCTGTGTGCATCTGCCATACCCAGGCGTAACTCCATGCACTCTCATACAATGAGCAATTCTATTTCGTCACTTTCCGAGCCTCTCCTTCCTAATGAGCCTGTATGCATCCATTGCAGCACTCCAGTAATGTGAACTATCCCAGTACACCACTGTGATTGCAATAAGATTGTAGCCCTGCAGCTGCACACAGATCTCTAATTTCTACTTTTTGTTTCCCATGCTGCAATGGATAATTAAGTGGCAAAAGGGAGCTTGCAGCTTAAATTATTAATTCCAAAAAAGAGGATTTAAAAAAAATCTAATTTTAACTTCCTTCCATCTTTCTTATTTACAGTCCTTTAGGAATAAAAGTACCGTAACTGATAATCAAAAAGCTGTGATTTTTTCTCCAGCTTAATTAAAAGAGCTGTGGAAGTGCTAAGAATGTAAATGAGCACTACAGCCAAGTATTTGCTTGATTTTGTCTAATGACACCTTTTTGGGGAAATCACTACAAACAAATCTGTTTTAAGTTACCTTAAAAGAATATATTATGCCTGCCTTTCATTTTGTTGATAGTTGGATAAAGGTAGGGAGAAAGGAAACTTAATTATTTCTTATCAAATAAGGCAGAACTGCAGTGCCTTGAAAACCTATGCCAATACTGTGAGATGAGATCCCACAAAGGGATGGGACATAGAGGCATGACATAGGATCATGGCAGAGAGAGTAAGAGTAGGCATGGGTTTTCCCAAAGCCTTTCCCATGCAGAACATAGCTAGACACTTTGGGTAAAGGAATATGCTGCATTGCTCTTGGGAGGTGGAGGAAACAGCACATATCTCTCTTGGCCAGGCATATTCATGAGGCATTTTGAACACCTGTGTGGTTTTCCCTATATGGGTCAACGGTGTCGTAAGATTGCAAGAAACAGTCAGACTGAAGAAAAACAGTTAGAAACAGAAAGGAATATGAAGAACTAGGATGGGCAAGGAGGTCTAACCCATACAAGACATCACAGGGGACAGAAGAGGAACATGAGACTGGCTGCATGAGTAAAGAAATCCAAGCATGCACTGCAGCTATTATTTCATAAGGTAGAATCACAGGTAGCAACATCATTTTTCCCTTGTTATATTGATTGGCATATTCTGATGTTTGCAAAGAAAAAGACTGGCATTTGAACAGATATGAAAATTAAGATATTTCTGCTTGATGGAAGAGATGCATCTTGCAAGAGAAACATGTGCCACTACAGTAGCAACTGTGAAGAAAAGCAGATGGAGAATAGTCCTGGTTGGCATGTTTCCAACATAAAACCAATACAAGTTAAACTATCTTGGACAATCACAGGGGCCATTTAACAATGCCAAGTTTTTAGAATCAACAGATTTGGGTTGTTTCTGTAATTCAATAACTTTGTGTTTACAGCCACTTAATCCATTTTTGCAATTAACCTCACCTGCCAATTCAGGATTTATGATGTTGTGCTGCATTGTTCCCTTTTCTGCTACTCTGTTAATTTAAATTTCATACGTCTATGCCTTTCACTTGAAAACTTGTCTTACATATTTCATATTATAACACCACATGAAACTTCTAAATGGCATTTACAGACATCTCTATAATGTAAAAATCAGTATATAAACCAAAATGTTTCATTGAAGACCCTACGACCTATGCTCGGAATCACATTCTGCTTGAGGTTAAAAGGGGCCTCTGGACATCATCTGGAACAACACCCTGCCCAGCTGAGGACACCTACAGCCAGTTGTCCAGGACGGCATCTAGACAGCTTTTGAATATCTCCAAGGATGGAGACTCAACAGCATCTCTGGGCAGCCTGTGCCAGTGCTTAGTCACCTTCATAGGGAAAAAGTGTTTCCTCATGTTCAGAGCAAATCTCCTGTGTTTAATGTTGTGTCTCCTGCCTCTTGTCCTGTTACTGGGCACCAGTGAAAAACCCTTGGTTCCATCTACCTTACACTCTCCTTCTAAGTATTTATATAGAGCAAGGATGTCAAACCCATAGCTCCTGCTGTTCTCCTGCTCCTGCAGCATAACATGCGTCACACATGCTGCACACGTGACCAGAGCGCTGGCAGGAGAGTAGGGGCAAGAAGCTTGGTGCTACCGCCGGCTAGAAACAAGGTGCAAGGCCGCATAAAACAAGATGGAGGGCTGGATTCAGCCCATGGACTGTGAGTTTAACACCTCTGACACAGAGTAATAAGACATCTGCTGAGCTTTCTCTGCTTCAGGCTGAACAGTCCCACTTCCCACAGTCTTTCATCATAGGTGAGATGCTCCAGTCCTTTCATCATTTATGTGGCTCATTGCCGAATTCTCTCCAGTGTGTCCATATCTCTCTTGTGCTGAGAAGCCCAGAACTGGACATGCTAATTCAGGTGTGGCCTCAACAGCCTAAAGCAGAGGGGAAGAGTCACCTCTTTCCACCTGCTGGCAATACTCTTCCTAATGCAGGCCAGCTGCTTTCTAGCTGGGCAGCCCACAGCATGTACTGGTGCATGGGGTTGTGTCTTGCCAGACTGTGCACCACAAAACACACCATGAAACAAAACATGTTTTGTTAATTCTTGTTCAGTAAAGTTCCCAATACAGAATCTAGGAACGAAGCTAGCTTCTAAAAAATAAATTCGTCTGCTTTATTTTTCACATGTAGAGCTGAAGGCAAATCCCATAGTTAGATAAGCATGTTTATTATTAGCAACAAGTGTATCTTAATATGCAGTTTTCCATATATTTAATAATGACAATAACTAGCAAATTCTAAGCTAAAGTGGTCTATTTTTAAGTGCAGCCAATGCTTCAGTGACTGAAGCTGAAACTGTAAGAATCATAAGGCATACATTTTTCATACATTTTTAAGAATTTAAGCTTGCAGTAAGTACAAGATGTACAAATAGAGATTTTTATCTTTCACTAAATCAATTGGTACAGTTGAAAGAATTTTATTTTAATTGTCCTGCCTGTGTCCATAGACCATGACAGCTACAGCACCATTTCCATTTACCATTTTCTCTACATCATCTTTTGGCTACACCATTAGAAGGGCCATTAGTGCAAGGGCTAAACTTGGAACTTTCACATTTCAGGAATTCCTACTGATATTGTCTTTGGCTCTAATTATCATGGATTTACAAATTTTATCTGGAGTTTAAGATTTGGACAGCCTCCAGATCACAAATGCAGTGGTTAAAAAAGAAAACTCATTAACACTGCAAAGTTTTAATAAAAACTCACACAGAAAATGATATTTTTCATCTGTTCCGTAGTGAAATGAACCCTATAAGAGGAGCAGATTCAGACTATCTTTTTACAGGAGTTCCCTTACATGTAAAGAACCATGTTACTAAATTCTTGTGATCCGGAAAAGATATCACTTATCTCAAAGTAATTTCAGATGGGAGCATAGCATTCTCATTATTATTGCAGGCATATCTGTGAAACAGAAAATACTTAACACTATGTTACTTTAGTATGTGACTAAATGCAATTTATTTTCAAACTGTTTAGGGTGTTTGGAGCCTCTGTATCCATTATCATCTCTAGGACAGTAGTAACTCATTACTAGATAAATTATGTGATACTTGAGATATTCTTTCTTCTTTATGTTAGATGTATCCATTTAAAGGATTATCATAGAGTCATAGAAACATAGAAACTTCTGGTTGGAAAAGACCTCTGAGATCATCAAGTCCAACTGTACCTGTCCTCTAAATAACCATGCTCCTTAGAAACTCATCTACCCATTTCTTAAACAATTCCAGGGATGCAACTCAACCACCTCCCTGGACAGCTGTTCCACTTCCTGACAACTCTTTCAGTGAAGAAATTTTTCCTAATGTCTAGTCTGAACCTCCCCTGGTGCAACCTGTGGCCATTTCCTCTTGTCTTATCACCTGACACTTGTGAGAAGAGACCAACATTCACCTCGCTACAACCTCATTTCAGGTAGTTCTTGCTGACATGCTCCAGCACCTCAATGTCCTTCTCAAACTGAAGGGCCCAAAACAGAACTCAAGTTGCGACCTCACCAGTGCTGAGCACAGGGGCACAATCACCTCCCTGCTCCTGCTGGCCACGCTGTTTCTGATACAGGACAAGTTGCCATTGGCCTTCTTAGCCACTTGAACACACTGCTGCCTCATATTCAGCTGACTGCCAACAACACCCCATGTCCTTCTCTGACAGGCAGCTTTCCAGCCATTCTTCCTGCTGGATGGTGGTGTTGTGTCCCAAGTGCAGGGCTTGGCACTTGATCTTGTTGAACCTCATCCCTTTGGTCTCAGCCTATTGATCCAGCCTGTCCAGATCCCTCTGCAGAGCCTCCTTTCCTTCAAAGCAGATCAACACTACCACCCAACTTAATGTCATCCACACTCAATCCACTTGTCTCGATCATTGATAAAGATATTGAACAGAACTGGATCCAGCACTGAACCCTGGGGAACACCGTTCATGACTGGTTTCCAACTGGATTTAACTCCATTTACCACAACTCTCTGGGCCTGGCCATCCAGCCAGTTTTTAACCCAGCAGAGGTTGTGACTGTCCAGCAGCCAGTTTCTCAAGCAGAATACTGTGAGAAGTGGAGTTAAAGGCTTTAAACGGGTAACCTTGTCATAGAAGGAGATCAGATTGGTCTGGCAGGATCTGCCTTTCATAAACCCATGTTGACTGGGCCTGATCACCTGGTTGTCCTGCACGTGCTCTATGATAGCACTCAAGACAATCTGTGTGAGAAATAAAGAACAATTTGCTGCTTAAACCAAAGGATACAAGGAGAAAACAGCCTCACTGTTCCAGGCACAAAACATTCTGTTTAAGAAAGAATGAGGCGTGGCATTATCTCAAGGTTGCAGTGTTGTCTGCTTAGTGAAATATTATGTTAACATAACGTCCTTGCTTTTGCTTTTGCTTTTGCTTAGGATTAACAGGTGTTATTTGCTTTTGCTTTTGCTTTATCTTGTTTAAGATTAACAGGTGTTGTTATCCTCTTTGCTATCCTGTTTGTGTAACTGCTGAAATCAGCAAGTCGGAGAAAAAAGGTATAAAAGACTGCTTGAGCTACCCAAACTTTGCAAGCCTTGGTGAAGCTGCGACTTCCTGGCCACCCAGTGCTGCATTTGCTTTCCTATCTTAAATAAACTTTTAATGAATCAATTGAGACTTTGTCTTAATTCAACTATAACAATCTGCTCCATTACCTTTCCCAGTACTGAGGTCAGACTGACAAGCCTGTAGTTCCCCGGATCCTCCCTCCAACTCTTCTTGTAAATGGGCATAGCATTTGCTTCTCTCCAGTCAAGTAACACTTCCCCGGTCAGCCAGGACTGCTGGTAGATGAGGGAAATGGGTTTGGAGAGGACCTCTGCCAGCTCCCTTAATACCTTTGGGTGGATCCTATCTGGCCCCATAGACCTGTGTGTGTCTAATTGGCCAAGCAGATCTCTAACCAAATCTTCTTGGATCGTTGGAGCTTCACTCTCACTGTCTTCTGGCTCAGGGGACTGAGTATCCAGAGAAAATCCTACCTTGCTATTAAAGAGCGAGGCAAAGAAGGTATTAAGTACCTCTGCCTTATCCTCACCCCTTGTCACTATTGTTACCCCTGCACCCAGCAAAGGGGAGATTCTCCTTTGTCCTCCTGTTGTTGTTAATATATTTGAAGAAAACTTTTTCATTGTCTTTCACCTATCTGGCTAGTTGAAGTTCTAGCTGATCTTTAGCTCTTCTAATTTTCTTTCTACATGATCTCGCTTCACCCTTGTAGTCTTCCTGGGATGCCTGCTCCCTCTTCCAGAGCTCATAAACTTTCCTTTTCTTCAGGAGATGGATACAAAGCTCTCTACTCAGCCAAGCTAATTTTCTTCCCCGACTCACTTTACGGCACATGGGGATGGTCTGCTCCTGTGCTGCCAGGATTTCCTTCTTAAGAGGCATCCAGCCCCCTTGGGCTTCTTTGTCCTTTAGAACTGCCTCCCAATGAACTTTATCAGGCAGCCTTCTAAACAGTTCAAAGTTTGCCCTCCAGAAGTCCAGGGTGGCAGTTCTGATGATCACTGTGCCCCAGGCATCCTCCAACAGTCACCTCTCCCACAAGGCCTTCTCTGTTCACAAACAGCAATATCAGTAGCCTCTTTGTATTTCAGTTACTTTTCAAAAAGTGAAATTAATTTTTTACTAGGTTCAAATAAATACTTTTTAAATTGAGTTTGTATTATGGGTGAATCTTTTCATTCATGCTGAGGAAAACAAGATTAAAAATTTAGGAAGACCTAATTCTTAATGGATACTAACTTATACACAAACAACACTATGGATCTGGGACAAGCCTCTGGCCATTTTTCTTTAACAAACACACTAGGACTTCATCTAATCTTACTTATACCAGCCACGTATAACAGCCACTCAAGTGAAATAGACATGAATCAAGGACTGCAGCTGACTCATAAAAAATAAAAATGACATATTTTCTTACAACAGTTGCGGGTCCCTGATGGCACAGGGTGACAGGAGGCTTGAAGGCATGTGGTGCTGATGTTGAGAAGCAGTCCTCACAGGTTCTTGTTCAATATGAAGTCTCCAGAAAGCACAGAGCAGGAGTCCAAGTGAGAACACAAACAAATTCAAGAGAATGTTTTCAGTGTAAAAAAACCCCAAAGAAACATATTTACTTTTAAAATAAAAGGCTTATATTAACTTCCTATGTTCTCATATGTCCGAGCACTTCCACCTACCATTATATCAATGGTAAAGGTTATTTGCTCAACTTGACAGGTATCATACATCACACTCCTGCTATGAATACAGGATTAAAAAACATGACACAGGGCCCAAATTTTTATCAGGCTCTGAAAACACTGCTTTTCTTTCCATAAAGTGAGACATCTTCTAGTC
This sequence comes from Neomorphus geoffroyi, assembly GCA_033558235.1. Classification (NCBI taxonomy): domain Eukaryota; kingdom Metazoa; phylum Chordata; class Aves; order Cuculiformes; family Neomorphidae; genus Neomorphus; species Neomorphus geoffroyi. The sequence goes on from JAUMJM010000048.1 coordinate 31,715,402, forward strand.
ATGGACTGACTATGCACTGTGGTATTCTATTAGGTTATGCGTAAGCATATTAAAGGAGACACCATGGTAGTTACTCACTATAGTAGTAGGCACTGTGAATACTTCCAGGCTTTGGTCATAATAACTGCAGAATCTGTAGAATTAGAGATAAAATCTCCAGTATCCCAAAGTAAGGAGTGAGTTAAAATAAAAGTGAATCACGTATAATGACATGCAAAGACACTTACAAGTTTAAGCTTGTTACAAGTCTAAGGTCATGTCCAGTTTATTATTTGGCATGGATCTGGCAGCGATAAAGTAAAATGTTTATTAAAAGTTACTTTGCATATGCAAAGTAAGTGTATTTCTACTGAGACAAGCTGGGTCATTTTGAAGAAGCAAGAAATTGCATGGAAAAGATGTGCCGAAAAGGTATGCCACCATCAACAAAGTCTTCCTCTTTGGAGTCCTCAAACTCAGTCCTACCAGGAGCTTTTCATTATTGCTGCAGACAGCTTCACACAAAAAAATGAGTGTCAGAGCAGCAGCTGTTCTTTTCTGCAGACATGTGGGGAAACGTGGTACCTGTCAGAAAAAAAAATATCACTTTTGTATGAAAGACATTATGCAGAAAACACAACAAAATTCTTCATTGAAATTACTTGTACTCAAGAACTACCTGTGCTAGTTTTCTTCAAATAAAATTCCCCAAAAACCATGAGAAGCAGAGACTTCTTTGGGCAGAAGAAGTGAAAAGCATCTGGTTTTAAAGACAGCCATATAGTAAATGAGTCTTCACAAATTTGTGTAAATATAAACCACACAAGGATCCTAATTCTGATCTCCTGTATACTTAGGAAAACTAGGAGAAAGCCTCCTCAAGCCAATGGAACTACATTTCACAAGGAAATTCAACTTAAGAATCAAAAACAAGTACAATGCTGTAAAACAGCTGGTGACCACAAACTCATTAAAGCAGGAGCTGCTCCTTTGTTTGTGGCTGGTGTTTTATTCCATAATTGCCAGTGTTATTACCAAAGGAGAGTAGATTGGAAAGCTCTGATTTTGGCTAATTCAAAGCAGAACTTAAACTACATGTATTTGGTATAATTGGAAATTAAATTTTGACATGCATAAACAACAGAAACTCTGCTGCACCATGTTGAGCACTAGAGAACCGGTCAAGTTTGTCTTTGCTGTGGCCACACATTGTGTCCAGTACTAACATGTTACACTATCTCCTGCTTTTTAAAAAAAGAATAATTCATTCATGTTTCTCTACGTACATTGCAATGAAGATTCAAAACCTCTGGATGAAAATAGATGAGAAAAACATCAGTGTTCAAATAAACATAATTCTGAAAATGTTGGCATGGGCAGAATTAAGTAGTCAGCCTACTTCATTCTGTTCCATAGTGATGTACTTCCCTGGTTTTGTTTGCAATAGTCTGAATATTACTAAGTCTTTCCACTGATGGTTCCAGGGTGCCAAAACAATACATTAAAAGTTGTAAATAGAAAATCAATGTAGTAAAAGGCCAGAGAACAATACATTAATACCTGGTTGATTTCTATGACAGGCATAAGCAGGAAAAAGTAAAAAAAAAACCAAACAAACCAATACAAAACAAGATCAGACATTGGTTTCAAAGAACTGCACTTATTAACTCAGATACGCCAGATATGCTCCCCCTGAAGGAAAAAACAGACTTCCTCTTGAGATTAATGGAAATAGTCAAAGGACCTGTCACCTAGAGATACTGCAAATCGAAAATATATGTATCCTTGAAGACTACTTGGGAAACAAAGAGAATGTTACATTGTATTCTACTTTGTTCAATGCTGTTTCACACTAGAAATCAAAAGGTAGTCTCTATTGCACCAAAAAGCTTCAGTTAGCCACTAGAACATTCGACTATAGTAATAAATATGCTTAGTAATTTTTTTCTCTAGCATCCAGCAGAGTTGATACTGAAAAGGCACAAAAAAACCACTAGACATCCTAACACAGACAATCTGTTCTTAAAAATCACACTCTGAGCAGCATGGTTGGGAATTGTATCCAAGAAAGATTCAAAGGACAAATTGGAAATAGATGCACAATGGTTATGAAAGGCATCTTATCCCAGTTCTTACTCAACATCACAGAAGACAATAAAGATTTCTAGTTTCAGAACAGAAAAAAACAGTATTTTTTAAATTACTTATTTTGTGAATAGGTTATTTTCTTTATATCAGTGTGCTTATTTTACTAAATATGTTTGAGATTCAGACTGAAAATTCTCCTCCTAGCTCTTTCAACAGTATGTAGATTCACATTTAGAGTATCACTTCAGTTGTAGGCAAAACAGTTGCTAGTTCACTGTAATGCAAACTTAAACCTAGTTCTTGTTCCTACACACAATGTTAAAGTTTTCTTTGTGACTGAAAGATGCACACAAAAGGCAATGGGTCGAGTTCTAGTTTCATCCAATCAGACACAAAAGATAGCAAACTCCCATGAAATCAAGGCAGGCAGAGAAGCATGTAAAAGAAGACAGTCTTTTAGGCAAGAACTAATCCATCCACAAAATAGCATTCACATTTTTACCTTTGCCTTCTAATCAGCTTGGGTACAGCTATGACAACCTTTTACCATTTCTGCCACTGCTTATCTTCAGGGAAACCATTTGTTCTTACACAGAACCTCTGCCTTCCTCCACCTTCACTAGTTTTGATTATGGATCTCCCGCCACCCCACTGTATTCAACTGTGTCCTTGGCAAAATCCCCTCCCCCCTTAGAAGCAGTATTCCAAAGACTGAGTTTTGATTTGCAGTTGCCGAGAATTCCTGTGTTAAAAGAATTTGCAGGGTGTTCACAACTGAGGGAAATTTGCACACAAACAAGTCATTTGGAGCCAGTGACAATGCTATCTTCAGACACAGATTTAACATTGTGGGTTTTACAGACCTTTGAAGCTAACCCCAGAACAACTGTCAGCATTTATAGTAGTGTTTTCTAACATGCCACAGGGGATTGCTTCATAATCAGAAAGAAAAGAAAAATAACCACAAAAGCAAAAGTCCTGCCAGAAAAAAAGTAGACCAAACCAGACAGATGGTTAATATTAACTGAAAGGGCATCCAGATTTGTGATTTTCTTTTTCCTTAACAGCAATATCAACAAACAAGTTAAGAAAGCTCATAATATTTCTTCACTTCATTGTTCAAACCTTTAGGTGATGTGTAAACACCATCAGCTTTGTCTCCTATAGTGACAGGGCAATTGAGGACAGGCAAAGGTCCCACACTGTTTCAGGGACTTCTCCTGTTTAACTAAGTAATCTATTTTGTCCACTAAGAACACAGGTAACCCATGTTCTCTGTCTTTGACTATTTTTTTGGACGCAGTGTATGTTAAGGCATTAACCTTTTATCGGAGGATATGAATTATCTATTCCTCTGTAATTTAAATACAGCGGTACAAGAAAAGGAGTGAAGTGGTCCAAGCAGCAAATGAAGCATCTGTTGCAGTACTAAGAGAAACTGGTGAATTCTTTTGTCACAGAGTATATCTTGGGAGATAACTGCAAAAGTGTTATTTTTCTACTCCAGCTAAAAAGTTAAGAGAACAAAGAGAAGGATTCAGCTACAGACCTGATAATTATCCTACAATTATGGTATAAATATAGGAATGTTGTTCTCTGGGCAGGCCAGAGATTGATCAAGGATTTTATCCCATCCTCCTCTTGTCCAAAATGTGGATCCATTACTCAGTGTGCAATAAATCAATAGCTACATCACTGAGAGACACATTGTTTTATGGTTTGCACAAATCTTGGTTGCTTGGGGGTTCTCCTCAAATCAAAGCACATACCAAGGGGTTTGTCACCTTGATTTATACACAAAGTTACACAAAGCCATACCTTATTCATCAAGCATGTAATCATATATATACATGTAAATATAATAAATGCATGTGCATGTTCCAAGGGCGTCTTTAGGGTGTCATCACCCCAAAAATTACTTGCCAAATTCACCTACTGGTCAACTCCTCTAAATCTCCTCCTAATTATTGGCAGTATATCTGAACCACTATCTTGGAACTTCTTAATTAAGTTCCCAGCTCCCCATTCAAAAATCACGCTAATAAATAGCACTACTATTTAACCACACAGCTGAACAAACTTTAGTCCCATACCACAAAAATTACAAAAGATAATCATTAACTGAGACCCATCTTGTTCAAGTGTCCTGCCTGTCTGATGACCCTAAGATACTTTTTTAAGATATTATAAAATACCAACACTGCTACTCAGGGTCAGACCAAGGCAGAGCTACACAAGACCTAGACAAGACAAACTGTGATAAGACCTCTGCCATGGCAGAGATTGTGTCTGCAGACCCTGGCACCTGCTTCACGGAGAGAACCACACCCTGGAGGTCAGACTGACTAGGACTGGCTTTTATCCAGCCTGCAGCCTCAGGAATGGCACAGCTGAGCCCACACTCAGTGGCTGTTGACCTTGGCCTGCTCCACGCTGTCCTCATGGTTTGGAACATAGTAACTACTTTTTGGTGCCAAATTATGCACAAATCCAAAAGGCACGGGGCACACCCTGCCACTGTGGTATTACTGAACCATGACACTAATAATGCATTCTTCCTGTCCTAGCATAGGGCATAAAGGTATGCACTGACCTTCCAGGGTTGCACATGGTAAGAAAAGCCATACATGAGGCAACATGTATTTGTGCTGTCTGTTTGTAAAGCTCTTGGGATGGAAATACCCTGCCAGATCTACCCAATTTTCCCTTGCCCCATCTCAGAGCAAACTAGCACATACCCATCCTGAGTGATCAACCATAGGATAAGGTCCTTGCAGCAAAGCAGGCATTAAGATAAACTGTCAGAATATTTGCTCCCATACACCCTCCAATGGCAGAGGAAATGATGTTGAAGGAGTTAATCTAAGTGCTTTTGGTTTTCCCATACTAGTCCATTCTTCAACTATGTCTCCAAGAGCTATTTTTTTCTTGATGCTTGTGTCCCCTCAAAACCTAGAATTCATGGCCGCTGGGCTGTTACCTCCGGGGCTGTCAGCCATGTATCTTCCTTCTTGGGTGGCTTCCACAGGATTAATTGTAGATTTCTTTCCTACAAAGAACAGCCTCTTCTCGTGGTTTACTATGCCTCTTAGACCACTGTATGAGATAATTCCTATGTCTGTGTCCCAGACAGAAAATAAATTCTTGCAAAAGAAATAGGAAAAGGCTTAGCAGACAGGATTTCTTGGAAATAATTCTTCCTATATATAGTAGGTCACAATGTGGGCAAAATGTGTCATCAGAAAGTTTTTACTAGGTCATGAGAAACCTGAAAATCTATGTGAAAAGCTTATGAAATCTCTGAAGATAACATTTAAGGATCAGACCAAAGAAGTACAGAGACGAAGCAAGAAGAAACAGGAAGCAAACAGTAGCCTTTTGATATATCAAGCTTTGACTATGCAGCAAATGGAGATTCCGGCTCTCACTGTCCAAACCAGTGAAGGATCCAGAAGCAGCTTCACAAAATGCCACTTGCTGGAGTCACAGTCTATAAAACAGCACCATGTGACTATTGAGTACCTGCAACCATCAAGTGCATGTGGAGCTGCCAGTGTTCCAGCGTCAGCTGGGCAGGGGAACATGCTGCAGGCTCCATGGCCCTCCAGATGCAGGTGTTCCTCCTGCTGAGCTTCCTTAACAAAACCTGAATTATCAACATGCTCCAAAAGAACATGTCCATGCTGAACGATCCTTGACTGTAAGAACACCTCATCCACATAAGGAGTTGCTCCAGCAAAACAAAGGTAGCCAGGCTACAACACCTCTTTTTTCATATTCATATGCAGATCTAAATAGACTACACAACACAAAGGGTACAATTCCAGTATAACCACAGCATGCTTGCCTGCTGCTTTTGCACTTGCAGTCAAGCCTACTCCCATTAAGAGCCCATGAAGCATTTTGTGCTTGGAAAAGCAAGAAAAGTTGTGTCTCCTCAGCCAGCAACTCAAGAGAAACATCAAGGCCCTGCTGAGTCTGCAGTCACGGTATAACAAGGAGAGATATTCTAGCCCTATCGTACTAATTGATGCAGCTGTTAAGAATATCATATATCAGTATTTTGAAAGTTTTATTTGTCACTATTGCCAGATGTCAAAGTAGTTATTAACATAGATGCTAATGGTGTCTGAGATGTCTGCAGTGAGGTTACTGTGACCCATATAAAAAACCTCAGTATACATTCCTGTGGTTTAAGTCTTCAGACGAGTACTATGAGGAGATAATTAGGATATTTAGTAAGTGCTTATCTATTTCTAATTGTACTTGAAGCTCCAGCAAAATGTATCTGCAGGACCTTGAAAAGGTCAGGCATGACCAAGTAAACCACCAGAACAATGAAGAGGTCTTTACAGACATACCACACTTGAAGCTGAAGAAGCATTTTTAAGGCTTGGTCATTTGTTTTAGTTTTCCCAGTGAAAATTATTCCTGAGTTGTTTCAAAAATAGGTTACTAAGTAACAACCACTTTCCTTCAACAGCTCTTGAATTAGGGAGAAAACCAATGGGGAAACAAAAAGGAAGGGTACATTTTTCACTATTAGCTTGTTTTGGTCACCACCTCTTGCATTGGATAACACAATGTGGCTCAATATCTGTAGCACACCCCTTTGAGAGAAAAGCTTTCATTTTTGAAGCACAGTTCTTTCTAGAGTAGGATTGGGATTTACCCAAATTGGAAAAACTCAGTTTACAAAGAAAAAGTGTGATTTGCTACCTATCCACCTCTTAGACCTGCATGAGTTCTCTGTTTTATGTGCCATTGTCACAAATATTTTAATTTAAATCATTAATGAAATGTGAAACAGGAAGAGGCAAATGGAACAGAACAGAGTGGGGAGAACGGACACAGAGGTGACTTTGAGATCTTCTCTCTGCCTAAATCTCTTCTGGAAAGAGCTGTTCCTGCGCAGGCTGTTGTGGTATAACAGACTTGCTAGGCCCTGTGGATGGCAAACTCATAGAGAGTTTGCAAAGAAGAGCCTATTTTTGAAAAAGAGAGCAGTTGATAAGAGGAGGCAGCAATGAACATTTGCATCTGGTAAAATGAGTAGATTGGTTCGTGTTCTAACACTCGTATCAGCTAAGTGACAATAGGGGTGAGACAGAGGACTCACAGCCTGCTGTTGCTTCAGTTAAGAGTAGAAACAACCCAAAGCATGTACTGGGCTCCCCACCTCAAAGTCATGGAGAGCTGTCAAGTCCCCACTTCTGACAACACAAGTGTCCTTCCAAAGGGTCAATGAACACCTAATAATTGACTTAGTCCCACCTCACCAAGAGGCACCAAAAAGTTTTCAAAAGGTATAAAAATGATACCTGAAACCCCTTTCTTTGGAGGAGAAAAATTAAACACCTTACCTGATGGATGGGTCAACGGTCCTGGATCTAGAAGAATAAATATCTTTTAGGTAAGAACTGTGCACCTCTGATTCTGTCAGATGTTTTCCCCAGAAAAATAGCTACCAACTCGAGTTATTATTGTTACTTGTTATATACTTATATATGCAGTAATTGTTAACCGGTTTAAGTGCTATCGCAGCAAGTGAATTTATTGACAGCAATCCAAAGTTTGTTTTAATCTGTCACTTGAATTACATTACTTACTGCCTCTAGCATTGCAAAATTGTCTCTCTGACGGGCATTGCTGCAAGTGGCTGCTGGCTGTGCAGTTCAGGCTGCAAGTCGCTAAGTATTATCCCTGTGAATATCTAAGAAGACTCTCCCAGGTAACCAGATTCTGACTTGTGGCAAAAACATTTATAAGCACACACATAGAATCCTTTACTCATAAACCATTGACTAAGTCTAGGAGTAGAGATAGGATCCAGTTGCACCTAGGCTCCTCTCTGAGGGGACACCAAGAAAGCAAAGGTGTCCATCTTGAACCTCGTGAATGATAGGAGGGTACTCCTCAGCCACCTGTTAGAATATCATGTGTTTAACATGACAGCTGTCAGTGTTACTAGAACTCACAGATGTCCAGAGATAGAAGTCCTTCTCCATTTGCTGCAAAGAGTAAGGAAAAGAGTAGGAGACAAAATAACAGTTGTAATTTGAAACATGTTTTGAATCCTGTTAGCTAAATTTTGAGTGCTCAAGCTGCCATTAACATTTCCCAGTTTAACAGGAATTGTTCCAACAGCTAATGTTCATTAACACCAGAGAGCAAAATAAATGTTAAAACAGATTTTGAGTGTTTGTTTCTACAGTTTAAATAAATAACTTGTCTTATTTTCAGTATTCACTTTCCACTTGTCTAACTGTAAAAAACCCATAGCAAAATTTGTAATATATAGGCCTAAAATAAAAATTTGGCCCTGCTTTATCCAAATGTAGAACTTGTCCTCCGTATGAGAATAGCTTGGATAAAATGGTAATTTCTTAAAAATGTTGTTGTTACTTGTGTATAGGAAGAGAGGGAGCTAAATTTTAGTTAAAGAAAGCTTATAATTTTACCAATGGAATTTATCTTTGCACTTTCTTTGTCCTATTTAAAAATTCTTTTTTCAAACTCTTCCAGTTTGATTAACTATCTGCTTTGGACATTTTCTGAGTTGAAACACAAAAATTGTTTGATTTCATTCTGATGCCACTGAAAATTTACAGATAACTGTAAGCTTTCTCCCATATCTTTCCTTTTAAACTTCTGCAAGTTTTTTTCTGGTGGGGAAAAAGCAGAAAAGTAGAAAGAAGAAAACTGAAAATCTAAGATAGTCAGAATTGTAAACTGAAATTTTAAATGGAAACAAAAAGATATTAAGTGTCCAAATGATAGTTGAAAATAATTTTTCTTTGGAAATTTTTCCATCACCAAAATGAAAAATCAAGTCACAGTCACCTTCTCATGGAAAAAGCTGAAGTCAACAACACTCCACTTTCCTGAGGTGTATAGGTAAGCAATGCATTGCAGAAAGAAGCAAGTATAATTAGAGCATTGTGTACCTACTGAAACACCTCAAGGTCTTTGAGGGCAACACCAATGTCGATGCATATAAGAGACAACCACTGCAAACACTGATTCATTTGGTACAGCAAACCACATGGACACACAGCATAATCCAGAAGATAACTTCTTTTTTTAGACTGTGTGAGGTTTGACGAGGCTATCACCAGATATTTGGCCTTGTACATGCCCAAGGCAGAACAGAAGAGTATATACAACCACACACTAAAGAAACCCTAAATTTGAGTTGTGTTGCTTTCAACAACTGCAAAAAAATTGTACTATCTGTTCCCTTTGAATATGTATGTATATCTTTTAGCGGGTAATGTTATTCTGCTCCACTAGTGAAGTAAGATGCATAATCCAAGAAGAGCCTGCTATTCCCCTGGTTTTACCCATCACATTAATATGGCATCTGCTGGCTGACACAGAATTCTGCTAATTCTAATTCTACCTAAATGATTCTACAGTTCTACTAATTTTGCACATGATTTTCAGTGTCTGTGACAGACCATGACTTCTGAACCGGTAGAGTAGAGGAGAAGACGTGGATGTGAACAATCCATACGTGGGTCTCTCTTGCATTACAAATATCCTGTTACCAGCTTCACATTCTTCATTCATTACCACTATATTGCTAAGCGTAAGTATTTCTCAACAGATATGATTTCAAGAAGCAACTTCAGCTGTCAGTTGCCTTTCCATTTTAGAATCATAGAACCATAGAACAGTTGAAAAGGCCTCCAAGAACATTTAGTCATCATCATCGTTTTGTGCTTTGTTGGTCAAATTACAGTGTATAGGACTGGCCGGTATAGGACTAACTCCTAGAAAGATGTGCTCTTTGAGAACTGAAATTATTCACAAAAACATAAGATCTCAAGGGATACAGAGCTCCCTTCTAATGTGGCTGCCTTCTAAATGTCATTGGATGGGGTGTTGAGAAACGTATTGTTACTACAGCAAAATAAAAGATCTTTGCCCTGAGAAAAAACACTAAAATCTGCTGGATAAAAAGAGTTTACATAAAGTTATTTCTGTAAGAATTTATCCACAGGAGCAAAACATGTAAGTGTGATTTCTCCCCTTTTAGGAGACAACTCCTCAAAGGAAAAAGACCTGGCATTTTTTTTGAAGATAAGAATATCTATCAGGATTTATCTTCAAGTAACCATAATGCAAGGAATTGGGTGTCACTGCCAGATAGCAGGTTAGCCTGTGTCCCTCCCTCTTATTTCACTCCTAAACGGATTTCAAATGCAACATTATGTTTTCAATATGATTATGTGATTGTAATACTCCAGTTCAGGCAAAAAAGTCTAGCTATTTGTGCTTTTTCAGTCTTGCACTTAGCATGTTCCTAGCTTTTCTATAAACTGTAATGCCACATATTGCTCTCTGGGACTGGAACTGCAGCAAAGCGTTAACTGTAGAACTTAGTGGTTATTGCAGATAGCATTAGACTTGGGAATGCTTAGAGAGTGTTCTGGTTTGAACTAAAGTAGAATTAGTTTTCTAACTTCAGCGGTGTCTTGTCTAAATAACTTCATTTTCTGAAAGTTAACCGCATGGTTTTTAGACAGTCTAGAAGTGATAACATGGGGCATTGGTATGCAGAAAGACCATTGCTTACACTTCTTCCTATAGAAACTGATTGAAGGCTGTAAGTCAAAGGAGCGGAAAAGGGTCACACTCGCAAGGAGGACCAGACAGGACAGGTGTCCCCAAACTGACCAACAGATTATTCCATCCCATATACATCATACTTGGCGTAAAACTAAGGAATCATGAGGGTCACACTCTCTTCTTCAATAGCCAATGTCCAGTAAGGACCTTGTCTGGTTTTTTGCCCCTCGTCCTTGATCGATGTGTTCCTGAATTCAGTTCCTGAGTCCAGCTCCCTCCTGTCGCTGACCTTTTCCCCATGCCTGCTCTGCAGCATCTGTGGTGACATATAGTCACTGGGGGAAGGGATGCAATTTCATATATTTGTATACATTTTATTATTATCTTCATAATTATTACTATTTAATTAAAGCTGTTTTAGTTTTAGTTTCCAACCCACGAGTCTTCTTCCTCTCTTTTCCCTTTCCCTGGAGAGGGGGAAAGGGAGTTGGAAGCCCAAATGCTCGTGCTTAGCTGCCAATCAAGCCAGGCTGAGGCTAAACCATGACAGAGAGCAAGAGCCAAAGACCACAAATTTTCCTTGGAAAAGAGGAAAGGAGACAAAGCTCTCTAATTCTCTATTCCCCAGCACCATTCCCCACTTATGTTATTTCCTTCTAGGCAGTTAGTGGGGCAACAGCTCATAGAAATCCTCAAACCCTCATTTTTGCTTCCAAAAAGTTGGGCATTCATCCCTATTCCAGAACAGGAAATAAAAGACACAAAAAGCCCCATGACGAACTGCTGCAGATCAGAAGATTCTGCTTCAGCCATGAACTCGCAGGATGAAGTAAACCTATTTGCCAGCTCTTTGCTTGGCAGAAAGGAGGCGAAAGACTGGCTTGAGGCTTCCTGGCAATGGAGCCACAAGTGAATCAACTACCCCGAAGTTTTAAGACAAATTGTTGCAGAAAATACTCCCCTAACCACAACAAAATGGAAGAGAAGTGATGGGAAAAGTCTTCAGACCTCTTTGAAACCTATTCTGTCCCCCGTTCCAACTAAGTAATATTTTCTCACCTAGGAGTAGGGTTCAGATAGGGCCTGATGTAGACACCCCAAAATTTTGCTACTGACATGAAGCCTAAGTTTTCTCAGGACAGATTCTCTACTACTACAGGGATTTGATAGCAGTCACAAGGTTACAGGAAGTTCAGTTTGAAGTACCCACAGGAGCTCTGTAGTCCAACCTCCTGACCACAGCAAGGCCACTTCTTGGCTCACGTCAGGTTGCTCAGGCTTTATTTAGTTGGGGCTTGAAAGCTTTCAGTGACGGAGATGGCACAGCTTCTCTGTGTCCTGGCCCTACTGCTGCACTGTCCTCACAGGGAAAAAGCTTCTCCTTACATCCAACCTGAGCCTTTTTTTTTTAAACTTGTGCCCAGTGCCTTTTATCCTCCCACCATGCAGAGCCTGGCTCAATCTCTTTAATCACCTTCCTGAAAGTGTGGGGAGGATGCTCTTGCTAGGTCATTTACTAAAGGAACAATTGCAGAAGCCAATTAGTAAAAGGCTGGCTTACTGCTTTTATGTTGCTGTCAAGTAGCAATGGGATTAAATTCAATTTAAATCTAAGCCTGGAGAAATTAATGTTCTCCCAAGGCTGTTTATTGGAATAGCATAAACTAAATTTTCTAGTGGAAGGTTCTAGAATGTGCAACAGTACCACAACAGTCCCTAAAACAGAGGGGCTAAAACTCCTAAACCCCACTCCTTTGACAGTCACTGTGCTGTGTCTGCTGTAACCTCACTGTCTCTGGGCCACCTCACCACAACTATGTATCCATGGTACTTCTCCTTCTCAAAGACCCATTTCCAGATTATGAACCAAATTCAGTTATTTCATGTGAAGATCATCAGGGAACAGTGGCAGACTCAGGCCTACTCAGTATGGCATTCATCACTGGTAACTGAAAACTCCCCTGTTTCAGACACAGGTGAGTACTCCCTAAAAAGCATACAGTTTCTAAATACATGGGGAAAGCAGAATTTCCAACACCATCGTCATCACCACTTCAACCATTAGTAAATAAGCCAATAATAAAAGCTACTTAGTGGAGATAAACATGCAGAAAATTACATGCAATAGATTATTTAAGTACAAGATAGGCCCTAGGCAGTATACAAAATACTGTATGTTCTTCTGTCTCTGTTTTCATTTTAAGAACAGAATTCAAACATCATCCGTTATGGTAAATTAACCGGTGGTATCCTAGAGAACACTTTCATTTAGAGGAATGTACTTCAGCCATGGCATTTTCTTAGCACAATGACAGAGGGGAAATCCCTCTAACTCCAAACAGACCTTCAAGCCAACTAAGGGCAAGTTTTGGAGTCATCAATAAGGCTTTATTGCACCCCCCAGTGTCTGAGAACAGAATTCTGTACGTTTGAAAGGATTATCTTGTCATCATTCTTGTCTTTACATCAAATCATTTTCCAGCAATCACAGCCAAACTCACAACATTATATTAAAAAATCTCAAGTGCAAATGTTTTTTACAATAAAACCCTTTTAATTTTTCACTTTTTTCTTCAGACTATATTAAAATAGCATTTAGTACTTTCACTGCAAGCCTGAAGATTTGAGTGACTGCTTCTGAAAATACGCATTAAGGAGTTAGTCAAAACTCATAATACTCTAAAACCCAAGTCCCAAAAGGTTTGAAAAATGAGGGTAGGATCTAACATATATAAGTTTCTTACTGTATTAGCTGTATTAAGAACTGCAGTTCAAGTGGAACACAGCCACATGTTTTCTTTTTCACATTTAGAAATGGCAGCATGTTACTGGGATTTAGCAAAGAATGAATGTAGGAAATGCTACACATCAGAAATTTATGCGCTACCTCTGATTTTCCTGGACTTGGGAAACTTTTGCTCTCTCCCTTCTGCAATTAGTATTAAATATTCTTTCTGAATCATGTGATTCAACATGAAATTAGGCTTTGTCAGTCCCACCTGAGAACTGAAGTCAAACCAACAACGCCACCATCTCAGTTAACGATGCAAAAAACCAAAGTAGCTCCTCCATTACATTTTCCCACCACTCACATATTCAAGCATATTTTCCTTGCAGTAAGGTGTTTGATAAGAAGTTGTGTCATGAAGAATACCACTGAATACATTTAAGCAAATAATAGTAAATATTTCATATTAATAAGCTTAAATAAAAATAACATAATTCCATAATCTTGTAGTTTAAACACTTATCTTCAGTAAAGAATGGTAGTGCTGCTGATCAGCAGGGAGTGGTTTCAAACTCACACTGTCCAGTATTTTAAGCAGCCATCTACAGCATTTTTTTGAAGTGCAAAGCTTTTCCAGCAGAAGCTGTGGTTATATTACACAGATTCAGTGCAACATGGAATCTGACACCTTGGATATTATTTCACATCTACTGCAGATTTACTGATATTCTTCATATTTACTGTATTACTGTTCTATGTAAAAGCTGTAACATTTAGATAAACATAAAAAACCCCAAACATATGGAGTCACATAACTACAAAATAAGAGACAGGTCAGGTTCTACTCTTGTATATAGCTGAATTTAAGTTTGCATCCATGCAAGTGTAAATGGGATTAGGTTTCTGAAGATAAGTTGAAGGAAGGGTTATAAAGTCCCATGCACAGCTGATGTAAAACAGTAATATGTTCTCCTTGATTCTATCCTACAGAATGCTTTTAACTTTTGGGGTTTTTTTCTGGAAAAAGCTTTGGAAACTGTCCAAACCTGACTCTTCTTGTCCTAACGTATTTCAGATATAAGAAAGTCTCTAAAAGAACCATCATCATGTAATACACCTTTAAAGGCAACTGAATAAAAATGATAGCTAGTTTATTTAAAGATGTCTAGCAAGAAAAGTAAAATGCATAGTTGATACAGAATCAAAACATGTTTTACTTTAGGCTTTGTTGCTGAAATAATATGTTCATTTACCTGTTTAGCATAATTGCATTTTCTTTCTCTTCATACTATATATTATGAGTAATGAGGTCTGCTTAGCTGGCATACAGCAATGTAGACATATTCCTCATTTTGCCTTAATCACGTTCCTATGTGTCAAAAATCAGACCCAGAAAATGTAGAGCCTTGTCCCCTATATTTGAAAAAAAAAAACAAAAAACTTTCTGTACTTATCACATAGTTATTCACAGAGTGAATACATCCTTCTTAATGGAAAGTTTATATTTAAATGTTACGTTTCCTGAATAAATCAAACCTAAAGCCCATGAAGATACATGTTTTATTAATCGAAGTTGCAAGCAGGCCTCAAAGATGTGTGCTCTTAAATATCCAAGCTCTAACAAAGAAGGAAGGCACAATTACTTAGCCCCTCTGTATTTCCTTGTGTTAAACAAGACCAGCATAAATTCCTCAGATCCAAAGGAACCTCATTTATATGCTGGTCTTTGGGATCAGCTTGGTGCCAAGGCAAGGAGATAGGGGGAAAAAAAGTACAAATCAAATGTTTGGAAAGCCAGAATGAGCAATTCTCCAATTTCAAGAACAAGGTTAAAAACACATCTTATTTTTAACACCTTTGCCCTACTCTCTCTCTGCCATCAATTTTTGTTTAGGTGGTGTATCTCATCACACTTGAGAGATATAAATAAGGTTTATACCTTCCCTTCAGAGTAAATAAAATATCCATTGACAAATAGAATTTCTTGCATTAAAGAATAAAAATGGTCATCTGTTTTCTGGTCACTAAACCAACACTAAACTAAACAACAACATAACTAGCTGAGATGTATGGAGCTATTGCATATTGCCTGAACCATCATAATTCTTCTTTACCTACCATAATGTGCACTTTGTAGAACTCCTCCCTAACAACATCCTTTGAACATTCTCCAGATTAAGAACTACTTTCTCCTCCAATCATTTGAGTTACTTAACCAGAGGCAGTCATATCGATTACTGGTATTAAAAGCACACACACACACATCCCAGAATATTCACCTTAAATGCCATATTCTCTGAACTCACATGACTTTACAGCTCCAAATGAATCAGTTACTTTTAGTGTAACGTTTGTAATTCAGATATTCCTGAATACTAACATCAAAAAAGCCACAGTGAGGATCAACAACTTACTCATTGCACTTCATGTAATTCACGTCTCTCTTCTGTATACAAGAGGATCTAAACTATCCTTATACCATATTCTTCTGAAAATAAGAGAACAGGTGTTTTTATTTTCAAAAAAAGTATAGTTAACAAAAGTAGGAGTGGGGAACTTAGCTGCATGAGGAGCCTTATCTTTAATTCCATGCATTTTACAACATTGCAGCTGATCTAGCAAATGCCAGTAATGTTCATTAGATTTCACCCCCTCCTCCTCTAAACAAGGAAAAGCAATAAAATTATCAAACTGCTAATTAATGATCAATTCCTAGTTATGTTTTCACTTATTTTCTTTTTGAACAGCTTTGACAAAAAAATCAAAACACTGAGAGTTTTTCAGCAGGGGATGGATGTGAGAGAAGTTTCCTAATCCCTTGGGGAAATTACAGAGTGTTTGTTTGCCCATCAAAAATTACACACATGAATACATGTATTGACTTAGCAAAAGGGGAGAAAGAGCCAGCAATGGAGGATGATGCAAAATTGCACATTTCAGAAATTTTGAAGACTGCCAGAATCCAAAAACGGACACAGTGCAAGCTCAATGGTATGCCCTTTTTTTTTCCTCCTATCCAACACTAAAATACTAAACCTCCTGGGAAAGAGAAATGAGACTACACCTGGTAGAGATGACAAAGAATTTATATGAGTCCAAGGGAATAATCAAGGGTGTTCTTTAAAGAGACATTCTGAGGTTTACTAACAGCACAAACCACAGTCTTATGACTTCCCTGGAGCTGAGGAATAGTCAGAAGCTACTTGCCAATACTGTAATGGGCAAAGAAGACAGGCTCCTTTTAGTCCTTTGTTAGTAACCTCCTGTGGCCTTTGACTAGTGACAGACTTTTGGAGCCAGGCAACACTTGTTCTAAACCAGTAGAGTCACTCATATGTCTTGATTTTAGCTATGTAGGCAAAAAAAGCACTATCTCATCTTTGAGGAGGCTTAAGTAACTCAGCTTTGGGCTACTACCTATAGCAACAAGTTCAGCTGCATGGGAGAGGCGGAACTGATGAACAATTTCAGAGAAGAATTGATCTCATTGTGTCTAAACTTTAAGTGCTGCAGGAGGGTACTGGTTCATGAATTCTATTTCTAACATAAAAATAGCAGCACAGCTTCACAGCACACAATCCAGAGTCATAAATCACCTGCAGAATCCCAGCTTAATCATCAGCAGGACCTTTGGCAATAATACAATGCAACTTTCTCATGTTATTTCTCTTAAAAGCAAAACAGGAAAAAAAGAGAAGAGAAACTGATAGGTATGTTCCAAGCATCCTAATTTATAACAACTCTAGCCCTTCATCACAATCTGGATCACTAAAGCATGAGTGAGTTTGCATACGTGTTTTGTGTTATTGCTGCGCTTTTCCCCATCTCCATTCTTTGTATCTGGAATGAAATGACTAACAATATTCTCACAGAAGTTTCCTTCTATGAGTTCCTGAAAATGTGGGTTTATCATTGTTTTCGACTTTCACAGGCCTTAGGCATGAGTAAGGGCTCCTATAAAGCTGTTCTTGTCTCTGTTGGCATTGAGCAGACCTATCTACAAAAGGCATTTTAATCAAGAAACACGAGAACTTGCCTTCTTGTTAGCAGCAGAGCTCCCCGGGTAATTCTAAGAGCATTCAGACATTAAGGTTAGTAACAGAAAACAATTGGAAGAAAATAAAGCAGGGTATCGTGTTCAGAAAGATGAAGAACTTCTCACTTGTAATATCTAATCTTTCAGAAATGTTCTAACGAGCAAGGTTCCTGCAGCGAACTCATGCCATTCTATGTGAGTAAAAAAGTTGTCTACACACTATTTGGCCAAATAGTCAAAAAAAGCAGTAACAACAAAATTTTACACATAGCCACAGTACCAACGTTTATTCTTGCCTGGCTAAATGCCTATGACATGAAAGACTATTGTTCAAACAAGGCTTGAATGTAATGCCAGACAATACCAAGAAACAGAAAGATTAATGCTTCATCTCAATAACATTCGAAGATAACCCACTAGGCCACTGTCCAGTGAATGTAAAATTTTTGATTACATAAAAACTGACCTATGTGTCCTTATTCGTCCATTTTTTTTTAACTTATATTTGCTTCTGGTAACATTGCAACTTCATATTAAAGAAACTAATACCATGCATATGTGACTTCTTGAAGGTTTGGTCTCACTTCCCAGGGAGGTGGTGGAGTCGCCATCCCTGGAGGTGTTTAAAAGACGGGTGGATGAGTTTCTTAGGGATATGATTTAGTAGGGAGACAGGTATGGCCGGACTCGATGATCTCGGAGATCTCTTCCAACCCTGTGATTCTATGATTGTGTGAAAGTAAAGCACCACTATGTAACAGAAGTACAAACAGACATAATTTGAAGTAAGATGCTTTCTATCTGAAAAAACCCTGTGACATTATTTTTATAATTACAGCTCTTTATATGACTTCACAACCAGGCCTGATTTCTCATCTATTTAGTGAGCAATGTGCTAATAAGGTTGTTACACTTTGCACAAAAAAAATTTACATGCAAGTAATTCATTCTAATAGCTAAATGAGAACTAGAAAATTACATTATATATGGCATCAAAAACTGGAAACAAGTCTTGTTTTATTAATATTTTACTCATTGCCTGAGGGACTACAAATTGAAAAGTTGTAAAATATGCAGAGCTACCAAAAGAAGGTAGAATTTACTTATGTAGCTTATTCACTTACTTCACATGCATGCAAAACAAACCCTAAGATTTATACTGGAATTAGCAATTCATTTTTTGCACACATTTGCAAAAGCTTTGCCAGCAAATTTCAGATCTTTTCATACTATTAAAGCCTTCCATTTCAAGCACTGCCAATCTCTTAGTGAAGAGAGAATGGCACCCTACATTCTCATAGCACACACTTAACTCTGGATTTTCATTTTTAACTGTGTATCATGAGAATACTTAAGACCAGATGGCTTACACTCTATCTAAGAAGCATTGCTTACGTCCATGGACATATTATTTCAGTGGATGTTAGATAAGATTCCTATTATCTGGAAAGTTTTAAATATAGAATTATCTCAACACAAAAAATGTAAGAAATCACATGTACTTGTGAGAGCCATGAAAAGATTTAAGAGATAAGATTTAAGATTAAGCAGGGCAAAATATCTGAACTAGAGAGGTGCAACAAAAAGGTGCTTCCTTTGAAATATAAGAATGAGAATCTATATGGTTTTCTGAATGCTTACTTCCCCCTTTCTGTTTACCATTAAGCAGTACTGAGACTGGAAAACATGCCCTGGAGTGAGGAAGATACTGAGAAAGTAAGTAGGTGGACTGTTAGTACCAGTTTGGAGTAAGAGAACACATTCAGTAGCACTAGTTTAGGCTAGCATTATCCTTTGTGGGTAAGGTAAGGATTCAGACAAAATACACTTAACAAATTCAGTAGAAGACCAGTTAAACTAATGGTTGCTGTTAACCATCATTCACTATGCTATAAAAATCTATGGTTCAACTAAAAGAGAAAATTAAGCATTATGTGAACAAAATGTATGCCAGGAACTAGGCTATATGACAGTTCGCACTCCTGAAACAGATGACTACAACTACATTTGGTTTAAGACATAATCACCACAAGAAGACAAGGAAAAGTACAGAGCTGATAAGATAAACAGACAAGTTGCAACCAGGATGAGTCACCTGGATATCACAAAGACTGCTGTCAGTTTGCCTCATATCTTGAGATCAGTGGCAGCAATTAAAGGTTAAGTCTGTAACTACTGTTTGGGCTTATAAGATGCGGGCTGTCACATTGGCCCAGGGAAAGGCTGGTTCTAACCTGATTTATGGGTAGTGCTGAAAGAAGACTGTGAATGAGCTTTTTTTCAGTTCCAGCTGTATTGTGTGAGATCAATAACAGCAGATGAATGCAGAAGGCATTGCCACATCAAGAGTACCTCTGTTAGTACAGTGCATCAATTTAAATGTGATGTACCAGGTTATTACAAAATAAGAAGGTGGCCCATATAAGGATTTGCGTTTGAGTGTCAGTTCAAAGCAAAAAGCTAAAAAAACCCACAGGGTCCAGAAAATCTGTACGAGTAATGGAGATACTGGTGTAAGCATTGGAAAACAAACACCCCCTAAACCCAACAAAATAATCACTGGTCTAAAGCTGCAAACATCTGGACTTCACCTTATCCTATACAGACAGCAAGTTCTTGTGCAAGACCTGTGACATTTCACTAATTTGACTTAAGACCCTGGATCTGCCAAGTCCCTTTTATTAAGCACAGTGAGGGATTCTCCCTGCAGGACCTGAAGAGGCTCCTGCTCAGTCTACGCTTTTCAGCACACCACATGCCACCCACCACACTGGTAACTGGCACTAAAAGCAGCATAAACTTACTTTTGCCTGAAAAATGCTGGGCTAAAGCCATGAATACACTGCATTGTAAGATCTCTAGAGAAGAACAAACTGAAAAATCACTTTTCAGAACTGAATGCTGTCTTAAAAACACATGATGTGCTGGAACTACGTTAATAGACAGCTTGCCCCACTTAAAACTGTCAAGAGGACAGCTGTGGTTTCAGCACATCCATCAGCCTTTACAGATGGCTGAATTCAGCCACCCAACTATGCTTCTTTGCAATCAGAGTCAAGTCTTAACTGATGCTGACGTTCTTTAACTCGAGTAAAACACCAATTAGTATATACAGAGAAAATAATGGATTACATACCATTGCCATTTCAAACTTCTAATTCTTTTCCTTCCAAGTTGCTTGTTTTCTTTCTACTAAAATGAAACAAACCGAATATAACTAAAGAATCTGCAATTTTAGCAATTATATTACTTTTTGCCATTCTCAATACAGCAAAAACAACAGACACAGTCTTTGCACAAGCAATTAAAGGATTCCTTGTAGTATTTTTATTTTTCTAACTTTATAATTAAACACTGCACTGATATGCTAATATGTTATATTAGTTTAATATACAAAGAGCTAAAACATACTTCGTATTAATTTTGTTAAATGTAAAAGTCAGAAACAATATCTTAGGACATTTTTACACTAGACCAAGAAATAAGGTTAAGCCTTCACTAAATGAAAATTTACTTAGTTTTTCTTCTACATAACAAGTTTGTAAACTTACTTCCATAATTTGTAAGTGTATGTAAATTTATGCAGATTTTCAGAAACAGCTTGAAAACTCATCACCAGACATACTTTCAGAGCAACTGTGGATTGCACTTAATTCACCAACACAAACACACACTTCCAAGCTTATCAGTGCAGTTATCACAGTACCAGACTTATAAGGTATGGGCATTTACCAATCTATTCTATCTACTTCTATTTGTAACAAATAAAAACCCTTTCACATACAATAGTGTTTGTACCAAGGGAGAATCAAATTAATGAAGTACATTGCAGAAATCTAGAACAAAAGAAAGAAAATTAAGACCACTTGAAATTGAAAACATAATTTCAAAATATTAATAAAAATGAACTTCAGCAAAAATATTTTAATTAGTTGCATTTTTTTAAATAAATACACAAGAATATATCTTTAATTTATAACCCATAACAGAAATTACTTATCACACAAAGAATGTACATACCACTTTAATTATAGTTTCAAACTTTCAAAAATATAGTCCTCAAAACCGAATGGTAACATAGCCTGAGTACATATGAATGTTATACACAAGCATAAAATTAAGAATTGATTAGCAAGCTTGTTAAAATGCCCATTTTTCCAGTTTGCAGTGTTTTCATTGTTACAGGTTATCACCTTTTCCTCCTCTCCCTGCATCAAGAAAAGGTGTAAAAAAATCTGTGTTCTCCAAAAGAACCAAGCCCTATTGTTAATAAGCATAATTGTGGAGATTTTAGATGGCGGAATGGATGAAGCAGCACAACTTATTTTGCACTCCTGAAGAATTCTGCTCTGCTGTAACTTCTTCCTATGTCTCCAAACAGCACTAAAATATTTCCTCTATTACCTCACCAATACAGACATAATGCATTTCTTCCTCCTTCAGTAAAGAAGTTCACCTTCCAGAACCCTGATGGTATACACTAATTACAAAGTTGAAGTGTGAGAAAAATTTTTAACAAGTACACAGACACTGATATCAGTACGGAATTTGTTCTTTATCCCTTCAGTTTCTAGATGAAGGATAGAAGGTTTATTAATCTAAATCAACCAAGAATCAGGCCCACTGTCACTGATGCAGTTACTTGTTTGTATCACAAGACTGCTGTGAAGAAGTATTAGTTATAATATGTAAATATACACCAAAAGGAAGTTGAGTGGTCACAGAATTCCATTCTATACTATCCTTATCCTAAATGAAAATTAATGCTATTATACACAACATCAATACACTTACATATAAGGACATACTCCTGAGATTCACTTCTGTGCTTCCATAGAAAATCAGTAAGCATTCTCAAAAGTAGTCTAAGGTGGCACTTAGTATAAGCACAAGCATGTCAATATATTCTAAACAAAATACAAAATAAGCTTATTTACAAAAAACAATAACACCCTCATACTACAATAGGAAGGAAAATAAAATAGTAATGTTTATTACTTATCTGTATGATCTTAATGATCCTACTGATCTTAATGATCCTAAGAAAAATCATACTGGAATTCGAGGTATGCTATACAGCTATTATATATATACTATGCACCTAGCACTAAAACCAATTATTTTCCCATTAGAGATATAACAATAAATAACTTACATCTAGAAAGAGGAAAAATAATGTGACAGACTTACAGTAATTGATTCTGTTGATTGTGCATGATTTGTTGACTCAAGTGCATATTGTAATTAAATGCTGCAAAAACCCATCTCGCTCTGTAGGACAGGGTACATATATTCAAACCACTTGGTAGTACACATATACAAGTGCTGCTGGAACTGCTCCAGATTGAATGCAGATCTTAACAAAAATAAATACACAGGTTCATTTTAAGAAAAATTGTGACATTACTTAATGTATCAGGAACACTTTCAACATATTAAATTTGTATTAATAAAACACAAGTAGAACTTTCTATCAATGTAACATTTTTTCTTTAATGTTACTGTAGAATTAAAATCATTGTAGCTTCAATTGTTATGTAAAGTCACACTATGCAGCAAAAGATAATTATTAATTCAGCATATGCAAGATGGCACTTTCTTGGCACATCAATTGCATTTGCTTCTTATAAGGAAGACAATTAGTTTGGAGAAACAGAGACAACCCAATATTCACAAATGAAGTCTGTTATACCTAAATTGTAAAAAGTATGGGATGTTTGTCAGAAAGATTTTATACAAAATTGTTCTGTACATTTCAGTGTGAAATTTGCTTCCATTCCTTTCCTCTTTCATCCATTTGAATACTATGTTTGCACAGTTTCTCAATGATGCCGTTTCCACTATCCCACTGATGTTCATTGACCACACGACAAACTAAGCCATATCACATTCCCTACAAAGTTAAAAAGCCATTTTAATAAAACATAATTTACTGCAGTAAAAGCATCGTGTTACAATATTAAAATTTGCCTCAATAATAAATTAAGATAACTTTTGATATTAATTAGCTTCCACACAGTAAAACTAGAAGTAACTGGCAATATCTGAGCACCCTGTAACAGTGTCACAGAAGAATTACCAAGAGGAGTCACCAGTGTGAGGTTAATAAAAAGAGTTCATTAAGCAATGATTAATCGACAATTACACAGAGGTCAAACAGTCTACAACTTACATCAAATAATTTTCTTATTTACAATATAATATTAGATCTAATATAAAATAGAGATCAAATATAAAATGTTTCTTACCTCATTGTGGACATCAGATGCTGCATAAGGGCCCTTTCAGCCTCGAGGGGTAACCTTAAGAGGCATCCCTACTCAAGGGAAGATCAGCCCACTTCCGTGCTACAGAACTCAATAGGCTCTGGTGGCTACACGTATCTGCAGCATAAAATGATTGGCTCAGACTCCTCTCTGGAGTATGTATGTGTACATGTGCAATTATAGCACTTTTTAGTTCCATCTAGTTCCAGCTCAGGCAGGTATAGTGGTTGTGTCTCAGAGCATTACTCCTTGATAAGATGTGACTTCGCACACGTTTGCATGTTTCACACAACAGGGTTGATTTCAGTTAGGCTTATTTGTCAGTGATGCCTAAACAAAAGTACTGTTCACTCTGTCAGTCTGGGTGCACCCATCACAAACAAGTGGTGACAATCTTTCTGTTTGCTAGTTTGAAAAGTAGATGTATACAGAACTAATAAATATAAAATTTTATCTACACATATTGTAATTTTTTTATGTTAAAGAAACATCACTGAAAAATCTGAAGACTGATGCCTTCTGGTTTATGAAGACATGTGCTTTACCTTCCTGCATCTGTACCATACCTGTCAAATTCCCAAATGATCTTTGTAACAATAGACAGTGGTGATGCAATTCTCCTCCTGCTGGCTGTGCATTAAGGCCTATTTAGAAAAGTCATCTTAGGTAATGTGAAATCACCCAGACTGATGTGCCCACTTTTCTGTGCACTTGTTTCTGGGTTCCCAAAGTAGAAGATATTAGTACTAACTGTGAGGCAGTTTCATGAAAAATACGACACTTAAATCAATAGCATTAATGTCAATTGGACTCCTCCATAAAGCTGTAACAAATTACAACAGCTGAGGGGTACAGAAACAAATGAAGATCATAATGCATATTTTGCAAAGGTGGCTGTGAACATATGTTGTGGTTTGGGATTTTTCCGAGGAATTTTTCTTCCTTTTGCCAATAAAGGGAATTTCAGCAGACGCGAGGAGGGATGGGAGGAGGACGTTTCCGGGGAAACCGGGACAGAGGTCGTGACCGGACATCCGTTTTCCTCTCGGACGGCAGTGGCGACAACGGCAGCGGCAGTCCCTGAGTGCATGCGTTTTGAAATCTCTGAAGGAAAGATCACGGGTCATCTGAATCTTCCACAACTCCGGCAGAACTCGCACTAAGTTTCCATCTCCCTCCCCCGCCCTTCCCCGGCTGCGGGGGGGCCGCGCTTCCCCGTGCAGGGCAGCGACTGCTCGCCAGCTCTTAAAGAGACCTGCATCGCAAGATTTTGGGTACAGGACTCAATCTGTTTCTTAAGACTTTTAGGTTTTAGTTGTGATTAGTGTTGATCCTGTTTTGTATACACATATATTTGTAGCTAAGAACTGTTATCTCTTCTATACAATTTTTTTTCCCTGATTAAAGATCTTTAATATCTGATAACATATCTTAGTTTTCATCTAAACTAAGACAACATATTAACAATTACATTTCACACTTGGTGAACTGGATCTTAACAGAAAGATTTTAAGTTTTCAGTTATGTATTAAGGCAAGTTTAATATAGAAGTTTGTTATATCACTGTAGATAGCTACAAATATGCATTATTCTGTTTTCATCAAAGAAGTACCTGAATCGAATTGTTTCCAAGATTTTTGGCAGTTCCCTAGATGTCATAGGAATGGATTACCAGGAAATTTCTATTCTGTGTATAACATAAATATAATTCTCAGATTTTTTAATTATGCTGTATTTTCTACAGTTTATTCTTAAGCCGTATGTGGAATTTAACAAAACAGTATTTTCAGAGACCCCAAAATTACGGCAAGGAGCTATGCCTGGCTTACAACTAAATAATTGCTCCCAAAAACTTATGTATGTTATCATGTTCAATATTAATAATAGTGTCTGCCTTATAAACTTAGATGATGTGTATAAGCATCTAAAGCACACAATTTAAACACATTTTATCATGCTATTCAAATAAGACTGGCAATTTGATATTCAGTCCTCTTTATAAAACATGCATGAAGTCAAATACAGTATACTGTCAGTTAATTGCACTATTCTTAATAACTACTTCTGCAACTTATATTACTAGTTTTGTAACAATTTTCAGTACTTTCAGAATAGAACTTTACATTCTTATGACTGATTTTCTCTTGTACCCTATATTAAAACTCAAAGTAACCAAACAAAAAAAAAACAGTGAAAAATTAAGGCTTTTAATCCATTCTGTAAATCTGCCATGATTAACGACATTTTAATAATGCTCCTTTTCGGTCTAATTCACCAAAATTTCTTTACAGAATTCAGACTTCACACATAGCTGGAAATATCTCACTTGCCACATTACCTGACTGAAGCTGCCTTTAACAAATTTGAAACCATACTCTGAGTAAAGTAGACAGGACAAAGTAATAATGCTTGAAAAGGTATGCTGTCAACTACATGAAACTGACTTATTCCTTCTGAGCAAGGCAAATGGGCAGAAATAAAAAAATCTCGGCTATGCCAAACATAAAAATCAGAGCTATTTTGAAAAATCGATTTGGATTTTTCAGCTAAAAATAACTCCCAGTGCCTACTTATAATATACTTTCTCATGTTTGCATTTTTGGTAATTTGACATCCAGAATGCATCTGCTTACTTCAGTAATTTCAGACACCACAAATCACAAAATATTTTTTGTACAATCTATAAGGTGAAGGAAAACCTGAGACAGCACAGCCATGAACCCAGCTATCTGAAACCAGCATCATAAAGTCTGAATTTTTCCACGTAATATATTGGCTATTAAGAAGGGGTCATAAAATTGCTCATCTCTAATTAGTTTTCTAATATAGAGTTTAACACATTGAAGTTACAAATAAATCTGTGGAGGCCCAAATCCATGAAAGACTACAACCCTTTAATACAACGATCACATTTCAAATGCTATATAGAATATTAGAACCATAAGGTTGGAAGAGACCTCTCAGATCACTGAGTAAAACCGTGCCTGTCTCCCTACTAAACCATGGCCCTAAGGAACTCATCCACCCACCCTTTAAACACCTCCAGGGATGGCAACTCCACCACCTCCCTGGGCAGCCTGTTCCAATACCTGACCACTCTTTCAGTATCACAGTATCACAGTATCATAAGGTTGGAGAAGAACTTCGAGATCATCAAGTCCAACCTATGATCCAACACCTACACCCACTCCTACTTGTCAACTACACCATGTCACTAAGTGCCTCACCCTTAAACACTCTCTCCTTAAACACCTCCAGGGACGGTGACTCCACCACCTCCCCGGGCAGCGCATTCCAATGGCCAATCACCCTCTCAGTAAAGAACTTCTTCCTAATATCAAGCCTAAACCTCCCCTGGTGAAGCTTGAGACCGTGTCCTCTTGTTCTGTCGCTGGTCACCTGAGAGAAGAGACCAAGCCCTGCCTGACTACGACCTCCTTTTAGGTAGTTGTAGAGAGCAATAAGGTCTCCCCTTGAGCCTCCTTTTCTTCAGGCTAAACAACCCCAGCTCTCTCAGTTGCTCTTCATAGGGCTTGTGCTTCAGCCCCTTCACCATCCTCATCACTCTCCTCTGGACACACTCCAGCATCTCAACATCTTTCTTAAACTGAGGGCCCAGAACTGGACACAGAACTCGAGGTGCAGCCTGACCAGTGCTGAGTATAACCTCTCTAGTCCTGCTGGCCACACTATTCCTGATGCAGGCCAGGAAGCTGTTGGCCTTCTTTGCCACTTGAGCACACTGCGGGCTCATGTTGAGTTTCCTGTCCACCAGCACTCCCAAGTCCCTTTCCGCCTGACTGCTCTCCAGCCACTCTGTCCCCAGCCTGTAGCTCTGCATGGGGTTGTTGTGTCCAAAGTGTAGAACCCGGCACTTGGACTTGTTAAACCTCAAGCTACTGGAGTCAGCCCATCTCTCCAGCCTGCCAGGGTTCCTCTGTAGGGCCCTCCTACCCTCTAGCAGATCAACATTTCCTCCCAGCTTGGTGTCATCTGTGGACTTGCTGATGAAGCACTCAGTCTCCTCATCCAGATCATCAATGAAGATATTAAACAGGACCGGGCCCAGCACCAATCCCTGGGGAACACCACTAGTGACCGGCCGCCAATGGGATGAGACACCATTCACTACCACTCTTTGGGCTCAGCCATCCAACCAATTCCTACTCCAGCACAGAACATTCTCGTCCAAGCCACGGGCTGCCAGCTTCTCCAGGAGTCTGCTGTGGGAGACAGTGTCAAAGGCCTTGCTGAAGTTCAGGTACACTACATCCACAGCCTTCCTCTCATCCACCAGGTGAGTCACACGGTCGTAAAAGGAGATCAGGTTGGTCAGGCAGGACCTGCCCCTCCTAAATCTATGCTGGCTGGGTCTCATCTCTTGCTCATTCTGCAGGTGCCACATGATTGCACCCAGGATTATGCGCTCCATAATTTTACCTGGAACCGAGGTCAGGTTGACAGGTCTGTAGTTACCTGGATCATCCCTACGGCCCTTCTTGTGGATGGGTGTCACATTGGCCAACTTCCAATCATCTGGGACCTCTCCAGTGAGCCAGGACTGCTGATAAATAATGGAAAGTGGCTTGGCAAGCTCATCCGCCAGCTCTCTCATCACCCTAGGGTGGATCCCATCTGGCCCCACAGACTTATGAGGATCCAGGTGGCTCAGCAGGTCTCTAACTTCTTCCTCCTGGATGACAGCAGGGCTATATCGCACCCAGACCCCATCCATCGCTTCAGAAGACCAGTTGTCCAGTGAACAACCTTACTGTTGAAGATTGTTGCTGCCCTTCTGTCATTAATATATTTGAAAAAGCACTTCTTATTGTCCTTAACACAAGTGGCCAATTTGAGATCCAGCTGGGCTTTTGCCTCCCTAATTTCCTTTCTACAAGACTTGACAATATTTTTGAACATAGCCTGACTTACCTGCCCTTCTTTCCAAAGGCAATACACCCTCTTTTTCTCACTCAACTTCTTCTGAAGCGCCTTACTCATCCAGGCCGGCCGTCTGCCCCTGCGGCTCATCTTAGAGCACATCGGGACAGCCTGCTCCTGCGCCTTGAAGACTTCATTCTTGAAGTACCTCCAGCCATCCTGGACCCCCTTGCTTTTAAGAACTGTTTCCCAGGGTACTCTCCTGACTAGTTCCTTACATAATCTGAAATCAGCACGCCGAAAGTCCAGCGTGGTCGTCCTGGTTTTGGTCTTCCTTGTTTCATTGTTAATGGAAAACTCAATTATCTCATGGTCGCAGCAGCCTGGACAGCCTCCGACCACATCATCACCCACCATCCCTTCTTTATTTGTAAACAGGAGGTCAAGGAGAGCCCTACCCTTGGTAGGCTCACTCACCAGCTGTGACAAACAGCAGTCCTCGATACACTCCAAGAACCTTTTGGACTGCCTCCTCTCAGCTGTGTTAAGATCCCAGCAGATATCTTGGACATTAAAGTCTCCTAGAAGAACACGGGCAGACGATCTTGAGGCAACTTCCAGCTGCTTGAACAATAAAAGATCCACATCTTCCTCCTGGTCAGGCAGTCTGTAACATACTCCAACCAGGATACCAGTAAAGAAATTCTTCTTAATGTCCAGTCTAAACTTCCCCTGGTGCAACTTGCAGCCATTACCTCTCGTCCTATTGCTTGTCACTTGTGAGAAGAGACCAGCACCCACCCCGTCACAACCTCCTTTCAGGTAGTTGTAGACAGTGATGAGGTCTCCCCTCAGCCTCCTCCAAGCTAAACAATCCCAGTTCCCTCAGTCTCTCCTTGTAGGCCTTGTTCTCCAGCCCCCTCACCAGCCTCCTTGCCCTTCTCTGCACACACTCCAGCCCCTCAATGTCCTTCTTGTAGTGAGGGGCCCAAACCTGAACCCAGCACCCGAGGTGCAGCCTCACCAGTGCTGAGCACAGGGGCACAATCACCTCCCTGCTCCTGCTGGCCATGCTGCGTCTGATACAGGCCAAGATGCCATTGGTCCTCTTGGCCACCTGGGCACACTGCTGGCTCATATTCAGCTGGCTGTCAACCAACACCCCTGAGTCCTTCTCTGCCAGGCAGCTCTGCAGCCACTCTTCCCCAAGCCTGTAACGCTGCATGGGGTTGTTGTGTCCCAAATGGAGGACTCTGTACTTGGCTTGTTGAACCTCATCCCGTTGGTCTCAGCCCATCGATCCAGCCTGTTCAGATCTCTTTGCAGAGCCTCCCTTCCTTCAAGCAGATCCACACTTCCATCCAGCTTGGTGTCATCTGCAAACTTGCTAAGGGTGCACTCAATGCTTTCATCGAGATCATTGATAAAGATGTTGAACAGGACTGGACCCAGCACTAAACCCTGGGGAACACATGACTGGTTTCCAACTGGATTTACTTCCATTTACCACAACCCTGTGGGCCCGCCCATCCAGCCAGTTTTTTACCCAGCAGAGGCTGTGTCAGTCCACACCGATGGCAGCCAGTTTCTCCAGCAGGATACTGTGAGAAACATTGTCAAAGGCTTAACTGAAGTCCAGGTACACCACATCCACAGCCTTTCCCTTGTCCATTAAATGGGTAACCTTGTCATAGAAGGAGATCAAGTTGGTCTGGCAGGACCTGCCTTTGGTGAACCCATGTTGACGGGTCACATTGACTATTGAGTGTGACTTTGCATTTCAGAGACAGTGAGAAAGGGAGTGTGCGGAAAACTTGACTAAAAACAGTCATTGTGTGAATGTTTTGAAACTTTGTGCAAAATTTCCTGATTGGCCTCACAGTCCAGGTCCATATCTGTAGGGTATAAAACTGCAGCAAGGAAAAGAGTAAAACAACTGTGAGACTGACTGACTGACTGACTTCAAACTTCTGCTCTGCAATCGTGGAGGAGGGTTCTTTCCTTTTTTCAGTCACCGCACTAGAACTAAAGCATCACTCATTTTCTCAACAAAAGCAACAGAACGGATCAATTCTTTAATAATTTGAAGACAACATTTTAGACCTATCTCATGCTATTATATCCTCTTTTTTTTCTCTGTGAAAAAAAACTAATGAAAGGGGAAAATATCCTACATTAATTCAATATTTATGAAGTTATGGTAACAGACAACTTTCTCAGAATCCTAAAGAAGTTTTGGCACTTACGTTGCACTGGAGCAAACTGGAGCTGCCAACACAATGCATGTAGCGTTGTCTTTCGCTTGCAAAGGCATTCAGTTCAGAATTCTGCAATTATGGTGGCTTGCCATCTGACAGCACCAAGAGATCCCCACTTAGGCTACCTACCCAAAGTAGTATTATTACAAAGTAGCCAGTAAAAAGTCCAGTAGCTAATACTATAATGGTGAATAAAAAGAAAGTCACAGGGATTCAGAACGCAGGAAATCCAGGATTCTGGTTCCAGTGCTCTACATAACTTCTGATCAGAAGAATGTAAGTCTAAACTTGCATTCATTGTAAGCAAAAACAAAAATAAAGCACGCGTATGGAAAAATATTGCAGCAGGGTTAAAGAGACATTTAGAAACACCAAAATATTATTTCAGGGAATATATAGAAAAAAATATAAAAAAGCAGCTTACCTTACAGTAGTCACTACTGAAAAGGTCTCCAGCACATCCTTTATCAGCTTTTAGCACTGAACTTCCAATCGGTGTCTTGTTTCACTTGCTTGCAGATATGAGGTCTCTGTTTATATTTGTCATAGCTAAACAAATATGATAAAATTTAACTACCACAAAGGCCAGAGCCAACACGAAATACATCTCTGCTGTAAAATCAGTTTACTCACAAATCAAGCAACACATCAGCAACTTCAGCATTTGAGAACACATTCAGTGTTTAAGGGACAACTATCTCCTTGTTTGTTCTTCTATAACATATTTTTGACTGAGTCCTTTTTCTCTGCAGACACTTTTCCCTCTTCTTTTTTCTTAAGAATATACAGTGGGCGTACCAGGCTTTCTGAGTGATGGTGAAGATAATGATGAAGCAGATGATGATGACAAAATTGCAAGCTTTCAAGCAAGAGACAACTAAATTATGCACAGTGAATGTTTTGTAAAACAGCTTGGTTTGGAATATTAACAAACCAGTTATGGTACAGAATTATAAACTGATCCTCACATTCAGCCCACAGATAAGCGCACCCAAGTCTGTCTTAGGTCAGGGGACACTACACATGTGTATCTTTTAAAGCTATGTGGCTTGACATCTGGCACGAGTATTACAATAATTAACATATAAACTGCTGTTTTCATATATAAATTACCAGTTGCCATTGCTTTTTCTGGTGTATCTGTCAGGAGATGCCTGGTTTGACCAAGTTGGAGCCACTTGAGATGCTCCCAGTGATATAGGAAGTATTTACTATTACAAAAAGGGAAATATTTTGATTTAAGCTAAAGTACAATTAAATTTCTTCTAAGTAACTATATTTTTTGAAAGTTAGACGGAATGTCCCTCTGATAGCATGCTTTTTTTTTTTCAAATTGTGTATTTCCAGACACTGTTCAGAGAGAAATGATAACGTCTTGTGTTAAGAATGATATGTGCCAAAAAGATGTGTCTTCTTCTATAATCTCCTCTGTTTGCAGTCTTTCCCTATCTAAAATGCAAGGTCAGACAGAGCTGGCTTCAAAGCTCAAATGAGCAAGACATTTGGCTGTTGTGAAGTTCATAACAACATTTTAAAAATGGAAAGTAATAGAATTTGCATAAGGTTTCTGGGAAAATGTATACACATGCATGTAAGTGGGAAATACATTCTGTTCCCAGGTCCTGTCTCTTTACGCATGACTGATGGAAATCATTCCCTCATGTCTCCAGCACTGAAATAAAGGATGCCGCTTTCTAAAACTCTGAAACGAGTCTTAGTTTATTTGTCTGTGGATACCTCTTGGGAGAGCCCCTGCATGAAGCCACTCGCACCCGCTGCCCTTACCCCTGGAGGCTGGGGCTCCCCTACAGCAACAGCAGCAGGACGGCAGCCCTGCTTGCGCTGGGCCGGGACTGAGCTGTAGAAACCAAGGCCATTGCTAAAGTTGTTGAAGTGCCATAAATGAAAAGGCAAAAAGGGTTGCACTTGTGGAGAGGAGCAGACAGGACAGGACCCCAACCCGACAACAAAGAATTCCATTCTGTATAGAATTCAGTATAAAGCTGAGGGATCATGAGGGTCAAGCTTCCATTCTGTGGCCAGCATTTGAGAAGGACTCAGTCTGGTCTTCGGCCTTTGATCCCAATCTGTGCATTCCTGAACCCAGTTCCTGAATCTACATCCCTTCTCCTGCTGAGTCCAGCCTGCAGCTTCCCCAGTGGCTACCCTGTAGCATCAGTGATGACGTAAATGTCATCGGCAGAGCTCAGTTTCGGTTTTGTAGAAATGCGACTGCATATTTTATTATTTTCTTATTAATATTATCTTTCCTTTTTATTGTTGCTGCTATAGTTCCGCTAAAGCTCTTTCTACGATTTTTTCCTAACCCGTAAGTGCCTGCCCCGCCCTGCGCCCCGCCCAGCTTGTCCCGGAAGCGCGGCCGTGCCCGCGCGCTTCTGCCCCGGAAGTGTCTGTGCGCGCGCGGTGCGGCGGGTCCGGCTGAGAGGGCAGAAGATGGCGGAGTCGCCAGAGGAGGTGGCCGTGCTGGTGCAGCGGGTGGTGAAGGACATCCGCAACGCCTTTCAGCGCAACCCCCACATGTAAGCGGGGCGGGGCCCGGCCGCTGGGCGGGCACGGGTGCGGGGTGGCCGGCGGAAGCTCTGCAGGGCTGCTTGAGCGGCGCGCGGCGGTGCCCGTCGGGGCTGAGTGCGGAGCCCAAGGGCGCACCGTGAGGAGCGTGGGAAGCGGCCGTGGTTCCCTGTCCGGGTTCCCTGCCCGTGGCGGCTTCCCTGGCTCCAGTGCCTTATCGGGGCGGGTCGACCTTAGGGACCCATAGAATCACAGAATGGTTTGGGTTGGAAGTGACCTTAAAGCTCGTCCAAGTTCCAACCCCCTGCCACGGGCAGGGACACCTCCCACCAGACCAGGCTGCTCAAGGCCCCATCCAACCTGGCCTCGAATACTTCCAGGGAGAGGGCATCGAATGGCAGGAGGATATGCCAAGGGAGGTTTACTTTGGATATTAGGAAAAGTTTCTTCACTCAGAGAGTGGGGGAGCACTGGAAGAGACACCAAGCCTGACAATATTGCAGAAGCATTTAGACAACGCACGCAGAAACACGGTGTGAATGTTGTGATTGTCCTATGCGGGTATAGGAGTTAGACTCGATGATCCTTGTGGATACCTTCTAACTCAGCTCATTCTTTGATTGTGCGACGTCTCTGCTGCTGGTTCGTGTTCTCCGGGATAACGCCGCGTGCCTGCTCCGTGAGCCGCGAGGCGCAGGCGGCGGCAGCTCACCAGCCGCCGCCGCCGGGGCGGGCGGCAGAAACAGCCTTCTCCGTAAAAAGTGCTGGATTTTGGAAACCGGCAAGGACTCCCGAGCCTGGGAATGCTGGGTTGTCCTTTTAAAGACGTGTTCTTAGCTGAACCGCACCTATGTGTGAGGTCTGGCGATGTTGCGCCGGTAGCGGCGAGCCCTCCCTCTGCCCAGAGGGGCGCCGGGGTAGCAGGGCCGACCGATGCCTTGGGACTCGGAGCTGCAGCCCGCTGAGCTGCACCCTGGTACGAACAGCTCGCCCTTGATATCTTTGTCAGTAAAGATGCCGATGCGTTTCATTATGTGGTGTTCTGATGGAGACAGACAGAGTGACTGCAAATACAAACAGCAGTTAATGCTGTCTTGTGAGAATCAGGTTAAACTAGCAATCTTGGGGTCAGATGGTTTGTGTTTTATTTTCACTTCTGCTGCTTACCATCTCGGAGACCCTGATTTATGTACCTCCCATATTTCTGTTTCCTTGCCCCTCCTTGGTTATTTTAAGACACATAACTGTTTAGGGAAGCATCTTTCTGTTTATGTGAACTCCATATTGGTTATGGCAGATGAGGTAGTACATAATAGTTAATAGCTTCATAACGTAAGTACAGTGCATTTGTGTTTGTCAGAAATGCTGCAGTCTCTGAGGTGATGGCCCATTAATCTGTTCCAGAAAATGTTGTGCTAAGAAACTATTTAGGAAAATTTTACAGAAGCTTAATTTATGTGTTTGCTTAAATGAGAGGATTAGAATGACTACCCTCATGTTTCTATAAATATAGTAAGCAACTTGGGTAGGTGGCTAGGTTTTAAAATACAGCATATGGATGCTGTCTGAAAAAAACCCCAGTGTTTTGCCATGAAGCTTTGTTTTCAAGTCGTGAGGCATAATGTGCAGTTAACAGACAGTATTTGTGAATGAATGTTCTGATTCTTCTTAGTGCCTGTTCATTCTTCAGAATTGTTTATTGGTAGTAAACCTTGAGCTCATATTTTTGAAGAATATGCTGCTGTTGGCCTTTTCTTTCATAGATGCAATCTTAGAGATGGAAGCAGGCTACAAGAGTCGTGTGCTCTGCAAATGGTGCACTGTGTCCTGCTTCAGATGAGGAAGCATGAGCTGGTTTACCCCCTACAGCAGAAAAAGCAACAATCCTGTCCACTATATTTCTGAACCACAGTACTTCAAATGGAGCAATGCACAGCAAGTGTAGACTGTGCGCCCTTTGCTAAGATGCCTCTCTAACTCCAGGGCATCAAGTTGTAGCCATGCTGGCCAGACATTTTCATGTATCTCAAGACAGCTGATCTTCCTGCTGGTGGCCGAAACAGTTGTAGTCAGTTGCAATCCCTGGTAGATGTTGCCGACTTGAATTGTGCAACCTGTTCATGACATAGATCTGGATCTGAATTCTTTTACGTGTCATCTGCCTGAGTCCTCTGAAAATGAAGTATCTGCTGGGTGCATGATGTTCTTATCTATATCTCATACTTTTGTCCCCTACTTATCTTTCTTCTAACATTTGGTGCACCTTGTCTTTAACTGTTCATTCGCTTACTCCCTCTGCATCTGTTAGAATGAGTGTTTTGTTCTGGGCAGTTCATGTTTTTTTAGGTTTTCAAGGGGATGTTACCTCTGGTAACTAGGAAGAATGTAAAAATGCTGTTGGTTGGTTTTGGTTTGTTTTTTGCTTTAAATTAAATTTGCAGCAAGACTGCATCTTTATAAGCTTACTCCTAACTAAATATAAAGCACAAAATTATTTTTGCCTTCTCTCTGATAGCTCCATTTCCTTCAGTTGTATACCTGTGTCAACATGCTAGTTTTCAATTTTTTAAGGCTATGAAATTTACTGGAAGATATTTTTTACCCAGTCCTGCAAACATAGGTCCTAACGAAGTCATATACACAAGCTATCCCACTGGAACTGAACAAATCACCAACAATGGGCAGACCAATGTGTATTTTCTTTTTGAACTTTGCTATATTTTTTGCACATGAAGTCAAACAGAAATAGACTCGTCAAAAAAGTACATATATTTGATGAGTGTAATTGGGAAGACAAACTCTTAGATGGTAGCCCAGCATTTGTGTACAGAATCTGAGGATACTATTTATGGTTTGCTAAGAATGATTTGTGTCTCTGTAATAATTTTTTTCTTCTCAGTTCATCAGATTCTCAATGTAGTAAAAAACCCACACTTCATTTTGTTAAATTTGAAACTGAATCAGGGTTTCTCCTGGTGTGACTGCGAATTTGTCTGCAGTGAAATCGGAAGGAGACATACTTCCTTGAGTCTTTACTGTAGCCAACTGTGAAATTTATCTTGCCAGTATTCTTTTTGTTATATTGTTTAATACCTTTGTGCAGCATTGATACTTCCAAATATATCAATAGTAAGTTAAAATAATTTGCTTGTAGTCTTAGAGAGGTCATCAGTGCAGAACTTTGTTACTGCAGCACGATTTTCTAATCAAGTGGAGTTTAATATGAGAGCAAAGAAAAGGAAACTTTCAGAGAGGGAGTGTCATATTGCTTACAAGTATTTTGGGTTTTATCATTTATGAAAGATTTTGGTTTTACCATTCATATAAGGACAAATTAATTTACATGTTAAGATTAATTTGAAACTCTGAAAGAATCATGTATATGATGCACTGCACAATAAGGAAAAAAGTTTCAACTCTTGGATTTAAGCCTACCTTTGAAATGCTGTAAATTCATCAGCCATGTAGTAATTTCATTAGACTGATTTTAATGTAAAAATATACACATTTTCAAGTGTCTGTGCTCTGGATTGTCTTCCAGAAATGTAGGGAAAGAAATTAAATCTTTCTTCCGTATTAAGTGGTTCTTCTAATAGTAAAGTACAACAAACAGCAACCCTAAACTGCTGTCTTCAGTATTATGAGCAGCTTACACCTGTCACTTGACTTAAATGTAGACATCCTCCACTCTGCAATGAGTTTGGGCAATCCTGTCACGTGAACAGC
This sequence comes from Neomorphus geoffroyi, assembly GCA_033558235.1. Classification (NCBI taxonomy): domain Eukaryota; kingdom Metazoa; phylum Chordata; class Aves; order Cuculiformes; family Neomorphidae; genus Neomorphus; species Neomorphus geoffroyi. Next base: position 31,752,467 of record JAUMJM010000048.1, read on the forward strand.
CACATATTCTGCCACATGGCTAGAGGTGGTCTGTGCAAGATGAAGGGTACTTCAGTCACTTTGTTTTACAAGCACTAATTCAGTGGCACTTGCCACTGAATCCTGCGGCAGAAGATTTCTTTGAGTGCATGATGGAGCAGAAGCTGCAGGCATTCTGAAGCAGTGTGTCCTGGCCTGGCAGACCTACCCCATTATTTGGTCTTCTGCAGATCTAAGGGGCCTTTGGAAATAGAAATAGATGGTAGTTTGAATTAATTGTTTTGGCTATGAGATAAGGCACCCTGCCTTAGATAAATCTGTCCTCCTGGTATTTTGGATCATGAATTCCGTTACTTCTCAAGAATGGAACACAACATACAGTTTACGAACCACATGGATCATCCAAAACAATACTAAACAGTTAGACACAACTCTTCTCCAAATGACAAGTCCTGGTTTGCATCTGAGCAAAAAATGGGTAGCTACCAGAAAAGCCATTTTTTGCATTGCCCTATATGATGGTGAATTTCATTGTGGAATGATCTCGTCCACTGCCAATTTCAGCTAGCTAAGCACATCCTGGAGTTGCGCTGTTTCAGTCTGACCTGTCAGCTCTGTGGAGCACTACCTTTCTGTCATTTTGTTGTGTTTAAAGCAGTGTTGTGAAACTTAACTCACCCAAGTCAGACTTTTAGTACTTGATAAGAAGTGAAGGTGTGGATATATGGTTTGTTTTAATTGTTTCTTTTTTTCTTTCCTTGCTGTTTACCATTTAGCAGTGTACCCAGGTGGCCAAGAGGGCTAACAGCATCCTGGCTTGTATTAGAAATAGTGTGGCCAGCAGGAGTAACGAAGTGGTCATCCCCCTGTACTCAGCACTGCTTGATCTTTTCCAGCCTTAATGAATCTATGATTCTATAACTTTGGTGCCCTGTCTGTAAGCAACAGCAGGTAAATTCCTGTGGTAATTCATAGAGTTAATTAGAAAAGCAGTGAGTAGCTGTATCTTCATTGCAGGTGGGACCTTGTATGTCCCTGTAGGCAAGGTGAGGCAAAGTTTGGCCAAGCACTGAGTTTAACATTCTGTAAAAAAAGGAACCAACAGTAAACACAAAATTCAAACTATAAAGTACCATGTTGAAAGAAGCAGACTGGAATGTCATTTTAGGTTTAATCTGACTAGCTTTCTCAAGAGCTTCACTTGTGTTGAGTGGAGCAGCAGAGATGATGATCTTGCTTTGATACCCATTGCTTGGAATTGGTGGAGTAGGAAAATACTGTTTTTCCTCTTTGTTCTCTGATTATCAGGAATGGATGAGAGACGTGAGCGTGTGTTGGGAGAGAGAGACAAGTGATTTGCAAATACCTTACTTTGATTTACTTATGCTCTTTGTGGCTTGTGCTGTATGTTGTGGTATATGGAAGTTTAAATCTGTTTTCTGAATAAGCAAATACATTCTTAAACAAGAATGTAGTGTCTTTATTTTATTTTAGTAATAGTCCAGTGAGCACACAGAACTAAATCAGTACACTTGGACTGTCCAGTAACAAAATTAGTTGAGGTTGGGGGATTGACATTCAGAGTACATCTGTAGATGTTACATTGAGAAAATTTAAAGTGGAGAATTTGCTTTTTATCTGAAATCACAAGAGATCTTTTTTTTTGTCCTGCCTAAGATCTGAAGATCTCCCTCCTCATCAACAAAGTTTTCCACTAAACAGGACTTGATGGAGAAATCATGAGTAACGGAAAGTATAAAATAGTATTGCTTTCTGTCCAAATGAATGTGAAAGGTTGACAACCTGTGATTATTTTAAGAAGCTGTTAAAGCTACTCTTCTGACACTTCCCTACACACTAAGAGAATGCTGAGAAAAAAGTAAAATACGGTATGGCCCTTTGAAACTAAATGCTGAGTCTCTTCTGCTCTGTTTACCAATACAAATTTTTGTGACCATGACTGGTTTTTTAAAGGCCTGATTAAAACCTCTTATACAAAGTTGCACTTCAACCAGACTGACCTCTATGTCTTCGATCTTCCTCCTGTTCAGCAGGCTGCCTTGCATAGGAGAAGGAAAAATGAAACATGGAAATGTACGTGTAGAAGAGTGCACATTGCTGTCTATGTTACTTTCTTTTGTGTCATTTTTTATTACAGAGCACCTGGTCATGCTGCTGCAGGGCACAAACTGAGTGCTCTGGGTCAGGCAGGTACCTGTCCTGGTTAAGGTGTTTTGTTTTCTTTGCAGTGGTAGTTGATACAGCTGTTACAGTTCCATTTCATCTCTGTCAGTAAGCCAGGGGTACTTGTGTTAATTCAGCTGAGTTAAACTGCTTAGTTTATAATCTAATGTCTTAGTTTAGATGAAAACTAAGATATGTTATCAGATATTAAAGATCTTTAATCAGAAAAAGAAATTGTATAGAAGAGATAACAGTTCTTAGCTACAAATATATGTGTATACAAAACAGAATCAACACTAATCACAACTAAAACCTAAAAGTCTTAAGAAATAGACTGAGTCCTGTACCCAAAATCTTGCGATGCAGGTCTCTTTTAAGATCTGGCGAGCAGTCGCTGCCTTGCATGGGGAACTGCGGCCCCCCCCGCAGCCGGGGAAGGGCGGGGGAGGGAGATGGAAACTTAGTGCAAGGTCTGCCGGAGTTGTGGAAGATTCAGATGACCCGCGATCTTTCCTTCAGAGATTGCCAAACGCATGCACTCAGGGACTGCCGCTGCCGTTGCCGCCACTGCCGTCCGAGAGGAAAACGGATGTCTGGTCACGATCTCTGTCCCGGTTTCCCCGGAAACGTCCTCCCCCCATCCCCCCTCGCGTCTACTGAAATTCCCTTTATTGGCAAAAGGAGGAAAAATTCCTCGGAAAAATCCCAAACCACAACATCTAAAAAATTCAAAAAAAGAAACCTTCCTCATTTAGGATCTTTGGGAAAATCTAATAAAACTTTTGCAATTATCATAAGGTAAGAAAAGGCAGAATCTCCAAAAGGAATCTTCTTAGAGAACATGAAAAGGATTTTTAATTCATTGTAGCTCATCTGATCATGTCTGTTACTTCCAGAGTCTTAAAATATTTCTGGTTTTCTATCATTACAGCATTGAGGAATGAAGACAAAATTTTATTTATTGTCTCTTAACTCAAAACCACAACTGGCTTTTATATTGTATATATAAACTGTATAGAAGTAAAATATATTTAATTTTTTTGCTGGACTTAAGTCTTTATTTATGCCTTAAAATGCATTTGAATTATTCATTTGCCAAGCTAATATACTGTGTGAGTTTTGCAGAGGATGGGTTTCTGAAAGTGAATTTTATCTCTGCAGTCCAGCAAGAATCAAGAAAGTGAATTGGGAATAATTAGTTCAGATTTTGGTTAACCCAGGGAAAAAGATGATGGACTGGCTGGGTGGGAAGCATTGGTAGTCTGCTCTATTGAGAAAAATAATTGGCATCTACAGGAAATAAGTTTAAATATTTCTTTTTCTGTTTTTTTTAAGAGATGAAATTGGATTAATACCCTGCCCTGAGGCCAGATATAACCGGAGCCCTATCGTCCTGGTGGAAAACAAGCTTGGTGTGGAGAGCTGGTGTGTCAAGTTTCTTTTGCCGTATGTCCACAACAAACTTCTCCTGTACAGACAAAGAAAACAGTGGCTGAACAAAGACGGTAAGTTACCCAGTTGGAGAACAGTATCTTATGTGAATCTTAATGCATATTTTTTTGTTAATCATAGAATCATTCATGTTGGAAAAAACACTGAAGATCATTGAGTCCAACTATAAATCTGAAACTGCCAAGTCCACCACTAAACCATGTCCCTGTCCAGATACGTCTGCAGGGCCTTCCTACCCTCAAGCGGATCAACACTCCCACCCACCTTGCTGTTGTCTACAAACATACTGACGGAGCACTCAATACCCTCATAAATGAAGTGTAGATCCTTTATTGCTTCCCAGAGCTGGAAAGGTTAGAGGGAGGTGACTTATTTTGATTTACAGAAGTGATGTTAATCTTTACAGAAGGAATTTTGTCCTGCTTTCCTGAATCAGAAGGAAAACTGGTGATGAGTGGACCTAAAGTAAGAAAGATGTGTAGTAGTTTTGAGATGTAGGGGTACCAGAACTAATGTTCATATAGCTCGGTAATTGCTTCATTTCCTTTTTCATCTTTTTGTTTTGGTTTGGTTTTCAGTTTATTTTACTTGCAGAAAAATCTTTATTGTGTTGTCTATTTTGATTTTTTTAAAAAGAATTATAAACAGGTGTGACTTGGAAGATATTTGACTAATTACAAAGTGTCCTGTTCTGTTGAGTAAGAATGAAAAGTTTATCTGTGGTTTAAGAAGCTTATTTTTTTGTTCATGCTTCAGGTCTCTTCTAAATAGCAGTCAGCATAAAAAATATTCTTACTGTAGGCATAGATCAGTGTTTTATTTCTGGTGTTTATTCTTGTGCTTTTTGAGGCTCATTTCTAGTATCTTCTACCTGCTATGACATTTTTCATGTTATTGTGTCCCTGAAAGAGGGATTTCTTTTCTGTTGAAAGTGACTCCATGACTACTCACAGAGTTCAGATCTTCAGTATCTCACATGCACGTGGGTTTCAGTTTCGGGCTGTTACCATATTTTAGTTTTTTTCTGTTTGCATGGAACTAACCTAATCCATAAAGCATTGGATGCGTCCATTGTGTTTTAAAAAAATACCTTCCTGGACTGTCTTCCTGTCCTGGAACACTGAACAGCTACCATGCAATGCGTTGTGTTGATTGCACCTATAGCAAAGACAGCCTCTTTGGTTGCTTGATGAACTAGTGAGTGAAATATTTACAGTTTAAATAGTGGGATGCAGAAATCTGAGAAGGTTTTGAGAGTAAGCTTGGGTAGGTCATCTGGAGGTAACATCTCTATTTCTTGGCGTTTGCAGTTACATAATTTTTTTATTATAGTCTGTTTCACCTTAACTGGATGAAGCCAGCTGTGCACTTACCCTCCTTAAAGCATAGTGTAAGGGGCAGCCAGATTGTGTTAATCAAATATATAAATACGTACTTGAGCTTCTTTTGTGTTTAGGGGCCATATGGAGAACAAAGATTGAGATTTTTAGTGAATCTTGGCAAGTGGTTTTTTTCTCACTTTTTGTTTCCATGAAGGCAAAGGTCTGCAGTTATTAAACAGACTTATTACAAACATGTGGACCATTATAGGTCCGCAAGTATTTTGACAAGTGCAGCATTAATGGCAGAGAAGGTTTTTAAAGTGAGCATGAAAGTCTTGCCTTTTAGTGGATGGGGAAGGGTCATAGGTAGGAGCTTTTTACCACTTTGCAAGGCAGATGATGATAAAGAGGAACTCATTCCACTGGCAATATATAGTCTTCCAGAACTAGCTGTGTACCTTAGGTGTTACAAAGCACTGGCTTGATACTTGGAGTTAGTTCTTCATTCAGAAGAGTACCTTAAGAAAGTTGAAATGTTTCGCTTTCTTTTTGGGTATGGCTGACTTGTTGATTGTTTGTATTTTGGTTTTGTCTAATAAATTCTTGTGTACATGTGTTCCCTCCCACCACCAACAGGGGACTGATGTCATGTCATTATATGATTATCTAGGAGAAGTGCTTTGTGGGCTTTAAATTTTACATTGCTCTTTATTTTTTATGTCCACATCATTTATTTTCTCAAATATTCTTTCTCAGTACAGACGTCTTTAAAAATACTTTTATTCCTAGGGAATATATATTTCTAACATAAGTAACATGCATTTCTTTCTTATGTGAATAATCCTGGATATTTAAATGGGGCAATTCATTTGTCTAAATTTAAATAGGTATTGAAGTACTTTGCTAGTTCAGGAATTGAGTAAGTCAAAGAAAAAGCTTCATACATTTAGTCAGCAAATTAAGAAGATTTGCATATATGAAAAATATTCATTCTCTGGCAACAAAGAGGGGCTTAAAAGGAAATCTTTCATTAAAAGGAAAAAAACCCTCAGCTATAACTCATGATAACAGAAAGTTAAGTTCATTTTTTTAAGTAATTTCTGAAATATCACTGTAACAGCCTAGTGCAAAGTCAACAGAGTGCACTAAAGATTATTTTTTTTGTTTTTTTCCTCCTGCATTATTTGGTTGGCATAACAGGTTCCTTATAAGCGGGAGCATCATGGGCAACACAATTACTTTGTGGGACATAATTGAACAAGTAGTCATACAGTAATATACAAAAGTATTCGACTTTCTAACCCACTTAAATATTAACATCTCTCAAAGTCTTGGTTCAGAGATACATGTTCCTTTGCATTTTGAATTAGTGTGCCTTGTTATTGTTGCATTTCAACAGTGACTTCTTAAAATTTCATTTTACAGTTATATTAATTGCATGCACTAATCAGTGATCTAGTTCCATGAGAAACTCCCTTTTCCGTTTTCCTTTTTCTCTTTAAAAAGTAAGAAATTGCCTCTTATTTGCTGGAAATCAGCTGGAGTACAGTCTATGTAGTGTTGTAAATACAGGATGATTAAAAGCAAATGTAGCCAAACTTACTTGGTAGTAAAAGCATGGATATTCAGTGTTGAAGCAAGTTTCTTCTTACTCAATTGCGAAATTACTGTGTAAATTTTAGAACGGTGATTGTAGAAAAGGATAATTGATTTGCTACTGTGTCTCCTGAGAGCAGAGGTTAAGGGAGCCAACACAGTGACAGTCCGTAGCATCTCAAGCTTAAGTGTCCTGTTGGGACTCAAAACTGCTTGAGCATTACAGTGGAGTGCAATGGGAAAGGGAAACACTAGGTTACAAAGAAATTATTCTTCCATTATTATCAACCATATACCTTAATCTTGTTTTTACAACAGTGTTAAAAGTGTCATATGTAAATTTACAGTATATGCAGTGCTTAAATGCAAGGATGCCAAGAAATGTTCTGTTTGTTCTCTTTTTAGTGAATTATTCTCAACTCAGTCTGAAGCGAGACTGTCACTTCAGAATGTATTTGAAGTATTTTCTCTGCAGATGATAGAGGTTTTTTGTGATTCTAATTTATGGTTATGGTGTTACATTTTCCTAGCTAGAGGGTTTTTTATAGCTAGAGGTTTTTTATAGCATATGTATGTTTTGTAATAGTATAGTAGAGTATACGACAGCCATCTGTAGCTTGAACTTGTACTGAAATAGTAGGGTGTATTTTTAATGGTACTGTTCTTATTTAAGAATTGTTAGATTTTCTTTGAGAAGTTGTCTGTTTATGATGTATATGGCATGTCTGGAATTTAAGTCACTAAATACTCAAATATTCTATCTAATGGCTGTCCCTTGCTGAGGACATACTGTGTGTTTGTTTATAGCAGTACAGTCAGAAATTTCCTGCTACAAACATCTTAATTGTGAGTTGTTAGCAATCCAGAAGTCTCTTATTTTAAGTAATGAAAAGGGAGGATATGGAAGTTTTTGCTCCCTCTTAAATTAAGCTAGCATTCCTTCTGAGTAAGTTGGAATGGTGTTTTGCAGAGGTGAGCATCCATAGATGCAGCAACCCTCGTAGGAGAGACTTTGAGGAAGGACAGGGAGTAATGGAGTGCAGAGAGAAGGCTGCTGTGTGCAAATTATTACTAATCTTTGTGTCTCTTGTTCCATCTTTTAGAGCTGATAGATATCACATGTACACTGCTGCTGCTGAACCCTGACTTCACAACTGCTTGGAACGTGAGGTATGTTGTACTCGGCAAATGATTCGGCCTTTATGTACGAGTCAGCGACAAGCTTTGTTTTAAGTGGTAATTAGTGACCCAGCAAGAGCTTTTCAGCCAAAGAGTGCTGAAGAAACATTAAAAACCTCTTCTATATGCCTTGAAGAATGTTTCAGATTGCCCTTTTTTCTTTATTTTCTTGTTTTTGTAGCGCAGGCTACAGATTGTACTGCTACATTTAAAGGCACATGTTTTGCCCATGTTTTGGGGGGACGTAAGCCCCATTGAACTGCCACTCCTTTTTCAGTTAAGGAAGGCCATTTGTAACCTTCAGATGTGCATATCTTTTTGCTGAATTGTGTAGTCCCTAACTGGTGACTCCTGTCTGTCTTCACTGTTTTCATTTTACCCCTCTTTGAATGTTTTACCTGAGTCCTTTTGAGATAACAGATAATTTGCTGCCATTACCTGTGCAGCTTATTGATACACTGCAAAAGAAGGGGAGAAAAGCGGCTATCCTTTGTTCTGGACACATTCTCCCTGACCCTGCTTCTTTCTTGTACCTGTTGGTACTAGTCTAGCTTCACAGCACCTGTCCAGGAGTCATTATGGAAGAGGAGCAGGATTTTACTTGGGGCCCAGAATTAATAGTTCTGTATAATCCTATAATCAAGTAATTTTTGTGTACATCTCGGAGACGGGGGAATATTTCCTTTCTGCTGCCTATGTAAGACTGAAGACAGTCTTAAAGGAGTAGTTTTAGAAGGGCTGGAGTCCTGACAGAAAAGTGTATTTTAGCATCTAGGAGGGCTCTCATTAAAAATAGGACTTTTGTATTAAGTTGCATTATTGCAGTAGGAAAAGTTAACATAATTACGTACAAAGATAATGGCTGCAGGTAGCTGTCAACCCTGATACAGCAAGTTCAGCCTTTTTGTGGTTTTTTTTTTTTTTTTCCTTTCTTTCTTTAACTACTAGTGTAGTTCTGGAGGATTCTGCTGTCTCTGTCTAGTATCTAGGATGTAAGAAAGGGGAATGGGAGTGATAGCAAAGGGCTTACTGTCATGAAAATATATACCTTGAGTAGCTTTCAAGTGATGAAACAGAATTAGGAGCGTGTATAAGTACTAGAGCTACTTCAGGGATGTAATCCTCTGGTACTTAAAACTGAATTCAGTTTTTAATTTTAGGTTTTGTGGAGGTTTTTTTAATGCAAATGCATCTGTCCGGCTTTTTTTTCACTATGACTACTCAAAAGAGTTTGCTGTTACGGAATAGTTCAAACTTTTAAATGGAATTAAAAATGTTAAGGAATATGGATGAGGATTGTTGTCTCTTTTATTATGTTTATGGTTTGCCAAAGTATACAAATTACTACAGAAATTCCCCAAATTCTTGGCTACTGGCCTTGTTGGCCATCTGTCTTTGAATCTCTTTTTGGCATTCAAAGAGAAGCATATATGTACATGTATATGTAATGGTTGTTATACCACGCAGTCAGTAGCTGTGGAGTTTACCACTGAGCCTGCTCTAGCCAAGTGAGTGCTTTGCTGAGTCTCACCCTGCATTGTTTTAGGCAGCTGCTGGGAATTTGTTCTTTTGAAGGGTAGACACTTAATTAGCACGGCAGTTCAGCTTCTCTTCTATTCTATGAAATTTCCCCTTCATTAAATTACAAGTCAGGCTAGCCAGGCATGCGGCATATACTGCCACAGAGTGGAGTCTGCACAGGTGCTGGAGGTAAATCCTTGAATGGAGCTGGTATAAGATGGGAACTAATGGTGTGGGACTTGCACTCTGCTTGCAGAACATGTTGGATCTGCCATGGGATGATTGTTTTCATCTTGTTCGGAGGATATTTGTTGCTCCATATTCATCTTATGTTCTCCACACAGAAATTCACTGCTTTATTTTAATGGGGAAAAAAGATCATAAACTCTAAGTAAACTAAAAAATAAAAATCTTAGTAGTTATTTACTGAATAGCAGTCCTGCACATAGCATTTCCTGTAGAATTTAATGACTCTCATTTTGGGCTGGGATAATCCCTCTCTCCTAGGTTGAGTTCTCTGCTGAGAGCTTCAGACATGGTTGTTGACTCAATAGCACTGAGTTTGAAAATACAGGAAGAGAGTTGTGCAAGAGTAGGAAAAGGAAAAAGGAAATCTCTTCCTTCGCAAGGAGACAGAACTTGTCAGAGCAAGAAGGCAATGTGGAAAGCTAATAAGCATTTTAGCTCAGATGACAATCACAGAAGGTTGTATGTAGTTAATGAAGCACAGGAAAGCATAAAACTTCATGTGTTACCTGCTAAATGATTTCTAAACAATATTCTGTACAATTCTAGTATGCCTTCATAGGTTTGTCTTTTATTAATTGTAATTAGAAGTGACTGGGAGTCTACACAAAGGCAGGGGCTGTAACCTAAACCGTGAGAACTGAGCAAGAGCTAATTGTATGGTGTGAGAAGGCATGCTAAAGAATAGGAGCTGTGTCACTTCTTAGAACTTGCAGGGATATCTCTATTATACTGGATGATCAACAAGACATCCCCAGTTGTTCACCATAATTTAAGTTATCCTGTGTTTTTAGAAGCTGAAAAATTATTTTCCAAGTTAAAATCACCAAAATCTTTATGTAAGTGATTGTAAAGGAATTGTCACAGGTGGTTTTGTTTTTTCTGAAACACTCCCTTGCTTATACAAATTGATCAAAAATAAAAGGCATTAGGTAACAATATGCTCTGAAAAGTCAGACTTTCCTGTGAGATATCAATGACTTAAAAGAGCTCAGCAAAAACATAGGGCAAGTTAAAATAATTTCATATTGTCTTTTATGGGAGCTAGAATTCTGAAGGCTGAAACATTATGTGTGGTCCACATGGCAAAAAAGAGAGCTAGAAATTATATATCCCAAGTTGGATGTTTGCTGAAAGAGCTTGGAAGAGGTTTAGTTGTCAGTATATGATACTTCAGTCATACTTGTGGTTGAAGTGCCTTACTTGTGAATAGAGAGTTTCTCATTTGAAAATCTGTAAAGGTAAAAACTGCTTTTGTGCCACATCAGTGAAAGTGAATCTTGTCTGTAATGTTACTCAAGTTTGTGGAAGAGTAAATTTTCTTTTATGAGTAAATATCTATGCACTTACTGATTTACAGTTAATGCTTTAATACAGAAAGAGCAATTTCTTCACCAAGGGTTTAGGTTTTGGGATGTAGGTGGCCAGTAATCGAGATCTTTGTTACATATGTACATATATTTGTACCTCCCTGGGCAGCTTATTCCAGTGCCTGAGCACCCTTTCAGTGAAGATATTTTTCCTAATATCCAGTCTAAACCTGCACTGGTGCAACTTGTGGCCATTACCTCTTGTCCTATCACTCGTCACTTGAGAGAAGAGACCAACACTCACCTTGCTAAAACCTCTTGAGGTAGTTGTAGACAATGATGAGGTATCCCCTCAGCCTGTTGTTCTCCCCTCAGCCTGTTGTTCTCCCCTCAGCCTGTTGTTCTCCCCTCAGCCTGTTGTTCTCCCCTCAGCCTGTTGTTCTCCCCTCAGCCTGTTGTTCTCCCCTCAGCCTGTTGTTCTCCCCTCAGCCTGTTGTTCTCCCCTCAGCCTGTTGTTCTCCCCTTGCTGTTAGACCTGAATTTCCTGTTGAGCACTGGCTAAAACCATCCAATCTGAAGGATGCTGGAACTTGTTTCAGATATAAACAAATGTCCCAGTAGCTGTTTCTGATGTCTGCAGACACTTCTCTACTGATGTCATTAGATATCAGGAAAAAAACTTTCTTAAGGACTTATTCAGCTGTTGGTTCAGCAGCAAAAGGAGGGTGTAGGGTGTAGTGTCTAGATGCATATGTCTCACCATTTTTCTTGAATTTGAAATAATATTTACTCGCTGTTAGTTTTGCTACCATTAGCTTCTGCCTGCAGAAGTAATGAAGAAGCCTACAGTGTGCTTAAAACAACACAAAGCAAACACAGCTGAAAACTTCCAGAATGGACAGAAAATTACAGTAAGTCCTCACACGAAAGGAATATGTGCATTTTTTGTGAGACTTGAGCCATGATTTTAAAATTACATTATGTGTTCTGTGTCAGACTGCAGAGTTTTACCTTTACCCGGAGATTTTTTCAAGGAGTAGTTCCTCCCTGTCCTCTTTCCCTCTTTTTCAGAAAATTTATTGTCCACTCTTCACCTGCTAGTGCTCCTCTTGATGAACCTGGTGCCCCGTGTGTCATTATGATGAACCATAAATCATATATGTATTAAAAAAAAGCAACCAGAACCCAAACAAACAAAACCCCCACAAACCAAACCAAACAAAAAAACCACACCAAACCCTTGCCATGATTGCTTCTACTTCTTGCACTGTAGGTATTTTATGTTGACTCTGGATGTTCTGGCAAAGGCGTGTTTCTTGTCTGCAAGCAGTAACTTAGGTACTTATTGTATCTTTTCTAGATTGGAGAATGGAATATGGAGACTAATGTCCTGTGAGTGACTGGTAGTGGGGTGGTGTCTACAAACATGCTCAGAATAGGCAGTAAGAGTTATAAAGCTAGAAAGAAGAGTAGGTGTGGGGCAGGAAAGATAAACACAGGCTTTCACTTTGCTCTGTCTGTGTAAGAGGTACTCTAGGAAGAGTTATGTTAGGTGGACTTCATGTGTTGTTGGGTCAAATTTTTTTTTTAAGAACAAAAATTGTTTTACATGCAAGTAAATTTAGTGATTTCAGCCATTCTGTTAAGTTTTGAAAACATTCTACACATGGAGAATATTTCCCACTTCTGTATAAATTTAGGGATCTGTGATACTGTATCTTAAATCATATTGAAAAACTGAAGGAGGGGGCTGTGTGGAGGAGTATTTTCAGATGTACAGAACGGTCTAAGGGCTTAATTTCAAGAGGGAATGTTTAGTCATATGTGTAACTATTGGCATCAAAGGGGAAAAAAAAGTTGTATTAAGATGTATTTAGAGTGTGCAGGTTAAAAGCAACATTATTCTCAACAGGCATTACATGTAGTCCAAAATCCGTGGCTTTCTGAGTTGTACAGGAAATGTGATGGAGAGCCATACCCAAATACAGCTGCCTCAGTGATTTCTGATTAGTTTTGGGAACCCGTTGTTTTTTTATGTTTAGATAAAGTTCTTTGATCTGGATTTATTTTCTCAGGCCTGGTTGAGTAGAATGTGCACATATATATAGCAGAGTGGAATGGAATAATCCACCAAAGGCTTCTTTGACTTGATTTCGAACTGTAGTTCTGTTATAATATCAAGAAAATGCCATGGTGTTGGGTTTGGGGATTCGTGTTCTATTTTCAGGTTACTTCTCTTATTCATACAAATATATTTTATCATTCTAGGAAAGAATTAATTCTGTCTGGCACTTTAAGTCCACTTAAAGATTTGCATCTTGGAAGGCTGGCGTTAACCAAGTTTCCAAAGAGTCCAGAAACATGGATTCATAGGTTTGTTTCCCTTGCTGTCTGTTGCTTTCCCAAATGTAAATGTTTTTCCTAGGAACGCTATTCTTGCTCCTTAGATAGGACATCTAGAAATACAGCAAGTTCTTTGAGTTCTTTAGTTTTAGAACTAAAATCCTGTGCAACTTTTTGCTGCATTTTTTTTTCATAAATTTTGGAGGTGGAATAAATTTTCTTAAAGGTTTATCCTGTCTTGCAGCACCTGAAGTTCTCAGCCTGAGAATTCTGATTCCATCTTTCCCTTTTCCAACTTATTACCATATTGCTTGTCTGCAGGCATTTCGGAAAGACAAGGATCTATAGCTAATCTTTATAGCCAGACTTGGGTTCTTTTCCATTCCAGTACTGGTCTTTTTGATTTGGTGAATTTATTTTTATAATTTCTAAATGAAGCAATATCATTAAGTCACCACTCTAAATATTAATCTAACAGCACATTTTTTGAAATAACTCCAGCATTACTGAAACACACAAAGCTAACTATCTCAGTCATGACTGAGTTTACATAAAATGCCTGTAACACAGCTAAGTATAGATCCATTGCTCAACTTTGTTAAAAAAATAAAATCTTCGTGTGTGTGATTTTTTTTTTTTTTTCATGATACATTTTTCACAAGGTAATTCTTTCATAGACAGGATTTATGAGACTTGAATGTAACACATTAGAAAGCACTTTGGAATATTAGCGTTTCACATGTCCAGCGTTAGGACTACTGTAGAGTTGATACCCCATTATGACATTCATACTCTGTCAAAAATATAAAGCTTCAGTCTTACTGAATCAGTAACGTAAACTCTTCTGTGGTAGTGCATGAGCTTAAAATTCTCAAAGTTAACCTTATTTATTACGGTATAATACCTGGAATATTCCTACTTGTTTCCTATTAGGATCTACTTAATTTCTGTTAATTTCTTCCTTAATAGTATTGTTATAGTAACAACACTGAATTTCTGCAACATTGCTTTTCAGTTTTGTTGTTCAACTGCTTTTGATCATCTCCATGCTACTAATTCATGGTATTTGATTGTTTTGTTTGAAGAAGAAGTATGTAGAAATAATGGGAAAAAAATTTTGCAATTAGACATGATTTAACCTTTCCTTCATGGAAAGCTAATGCTGGAAAACTGATTTTTTGCATATAACTAATGCTGAACCTGGTGCAATCCATATTACAATGATGAATACATTTTTATGAAATTAGTCAGAATGATAGGTTCTTAAGATTTATTTACATCTTAGACAATTTTTTTTATTATTTCCATAACTTTTGTTGAGTTTTTTTATATTTGCCTAAAACAGAAAATACATTTGAGGATAATGGTACAAATGTTTGGCCTGGTTTGGATGTTTTAACTGTGATTGATACTTATTGGAAAGTAAGAAATGCAAAAATTTTCTTTCTCCGTCAGCATAGTGCTTAATCTTGTGTTTTCTGTTTTCCCGTAATACCAAATTTCAGACAGAAATGCAAAAAAATAGAACAGGGCAATTGCAGAATTCAATTATAGAACTAGAGAATTTAGATTATTTTTTTTCGTACATGTGGCAGATATACTCACTAAAGATATCAAAATGTCTGTCTACCTGTCATACATTTTGCAACATGGCCTTTTGCTATTCTTTTTGAGGGTATTTCAGATACACTGACTGTATATATACAAGATCTATCTGTTGATTTTGCAATTGTCACTGAGTAATCTTGTGTTCATTTGTGGTAATTCCAGGAACTGTAATAGTGATAGGAACACGCATACAGTAACAGAAAAAATACATTTATTTTCTCCAATTTTTTTTGAGAAAATGTTCTCTTAAAAATCTATTAAATAATACCATGACTTTCAACAGATACCAGTAATACCTTTTAAATCTTCTGAGCTTGTGCTTATCTGTCCTACACAAAAAGTCTAGAAAGTAGCTCAGATTTTATTTTTTCTTTTGTTGTAGCCACAGAGACTATGAAGTCTGTATGTTTTCACACACTCCTGTATATATGTAATTTATCTGAATTCCTTATTTTATAAAGAAGTCCTCAATTTAAGAAACTGAAATAATTTTACAATCAAAATAATGTCTTTTTATGGTTTTATGTAGAAGTCAGTGTTAATGAAGTAATATTTAACTTTCGTTAAAGGAATGACACTCTATTTGTTTAGCTTTCATGCCTAGACATTTTTAGAATTTCCCATTTCTTGCAAATCTACTGATTGAAGTGAAAACATACTAGATGATGATGCTTGGATCAGAGACATTTTTAAAAAGCAAAAAGTAAGTCTCCAAATTACATTTCGTAAATTTACACAACAGCCGAAGAGCATGGTTTGTTTGGCTGTACATTTTTAGTTAAAACAAATGTTATATAAAAATCCAGTGCATGGACACTGGATTTAATCCACTGCTTGTGATTTTTCCGGAGAAATGTGGTCACTTTAAAAATACCATTCTTAGAAATAATCTTTAGCATACTTTTCCCATGGTTTAAATTATTTTTTTATGTAACTAAGAGAAAAACACACTGTAAATAAAAATAACAGTGAACAAGAATATTATAAATGTTTTCAAATGAGATAAAAAGCAGATGGATTACCAATTTTTTTTAACAGTCATTAGCTTTACTATTTTTAATTTATGTATAGAGATATATGGAATTTTATGTATGAATTGTAAACAAAAATTATCTTCTTAAAGAAAATTAACGTATAATGTTTATTTCATTTATTGATTTAACCACAAATGACCCCTTCCTGAAAGTAGCAATTAATTGGGTTTGGAACCACTAGAGCCACTACAAAACAGAAAATCCCGTGTCACAGAATGGAGGAGGTCCAGCTTTCCAGAGCATTCTACATGGGCCCATTATAATTCTTGACATATCCCGCTGCATGGAAGTCTACATATCTGTGATCCCTTTTTGTAGGATCGGCTTTTTGCAGCATTGAGGACATCTCTCAAAATACTCATCTAAAAATACCACTGAAATGCTACAGCCCACAGTAAAATTTAAAAGCCACATAGAAATCTGTGCTTATCACAGTCACTTCAAATCAAATATGTATGGTTCAGCAGATAAAATACTTGTTTTGGTTATACCTATGGCCTGTGAAACTGTAAGCCTTTTGCACTTTCTGCTGCTGATGTATAGAAACTGGTTTGGCTTGCTGTGTGCAGTACTGGCAAATGTAAAAAATACTGGCAAAGCACAGTTTATTTTTTTATTGAGTCACTTTTTTATGTCTCATTTTGGATACTTTATTTTAGTGCTATATGAGGTCCAACACAAAAAAACCCCAAGTCTAACACTATAGCTTGGGAACCAAGATCAGAATGGAGAGACAAAGAGAAGGTTATCAAATGCGTTCTAGCCTGTCACAGTGATACAAGGCTCAACTCAATGGCTTCGCTCAGTACGAATGAACACGTGTTCAAATATAGACATTTTCTTATCCTTGATCAGAAAATGTCATTGTGCAAGAGTGAACAGCAAGTTAACATCAAGTTAACTTAATTTTTTGTGAAACTAAAGAAATCTGTGATTGAAACTTTTAAATTACTAAGTGAGGCTTACAGGGAAGAGCTCCCAAAGATCTGATTGGTGCTCAGAGGAACCCATTTTTTGTCAGCAGAAGATGTGAAAGCAAAAGTGATGGAGATCTTCAACAGCCTTTCAGTAAAAGATCTGCAGAATTGCTTTGAACATAGACAGCATTGTATGCAGCTCTGTGTCAACTCAGAAGGGAACTTTTTTGAAGGTGATCATAGTTGATTTTTATAACTTTTGAAAAATAGAAGAGTTATAGACACAGTCTTGTTTTTTTTGTGTTGGACCTTGTATAAGTTTGTGAAAGAGGAGCTCATTAGAAATCTCATGCAGACAGTTCTGGCATTTTTTTTCATAAATTTGCTATTTCCTTTTGTTTTCTTTTAGTATGATCTAAGCTGTGGCCACTTAGAGCGATCAAACAAATAAATACAGCTAGAGTTAAATTATTTTAGAGTGTGATCATAAAGGCTATAGCTTTCAGTATGCGAAAATTTCAGATGGTTACATTTACTACTTATTCATTATCTAGTTACAGTGTAGTTCAGATAATTGAAATATCAGAAAGGTTTGGTTGGTTTATGTAAATAAATAAATTTTTTTTTTCTCTTAAAATCATTCTCTCACCATTAACACTGTACATTGTTTAACCAGACGATGGGTGCTGCAGCAACTAATTCAGGAAAACTCCTTGGCCAGTCTTTTAACTAAAGGAAGCTTGGGAGCAGCACCTGTGGAGAGAAATCACCGACTAATGCAGGAAGAAATGAATGTCTGCTCTGAAGCTGCTGGGAGATATCCAAGCAACTACAATGCCTGGTCCCATCGCATCTGGGTTTTACAGCATTTGGGAAAGCTGTCTGTCAAGGTATAATACAACAGTGAATAAAAAATTTGCTTGTCTGTTAAAAAAAAAAAAGTGGTTTGTCAAGTACCTCTTATGACATTGACATATTCACACTTTTAATGGGATCTGCTGCATTTTACCACTCTGTAAATAGGGGAGTGATGGAGGAATTTAGTGGAGGTTGTTCAGTTGGTATAGTTGTTATTTTTATGTCTTATTAGCCAACTGCTGCTGGCAGTGAATGTTTTGCTGATGTTTCCTGCTAATTATCACCTGAGAAACTCTAAAAATAGCTGTGTCATAGCAAGTATGTTCCAGACTCCATGAATTCCAGAATTTGGACTCATCTGCCTAGCAAGTTTGTATGAAAGAGAAGTTAATTAAAACACAATTAATTTTGGATTTTAGTTAACGGTAGTTTGAGGATAAGGATAAAACCGAGAGTGATTTTTGCAGTTGCTTTTCCTTGCTAGTTTAAATAAACAAAGAATCGCATTGTGATAGAAATAACTCTTCTCAGATCTGGGGTTATTCTAGTGAGTTTATTCATTGTCAATTATCAATGCTTTGTGTGACAAGTTACATGCTTGTGAAGGAAATGTTTTAAATCTGTTTGATCACTCCCTAGTCCATTTACTTTGCATGCCATTTCAATTCCAATATACGTCTTCTTTTTAGACTGATTACTAACAAAGTGGTAGATTTCTTTAGTTTTGTCTAAATGGTTTCGCTACCTCTGGCAAAATTTCATTGGTGTTGCTGTTCCTCCAGCAGTGTGTTTAACACATTGGAAATTCCATGTTGAATCTAGGCAAAGGTCACCAATTGCATATGTACTATTCTGGAGCAGGGTGCCAGTTCTGTGATGCTCATCTTGCCACTGAAGGCAAGAGCCCTTTGTGAGAGGTTATTAAGAACAGGGAGGAAGGCATTTTCATATCATTTCATCTTTGCTTCACAGAAGAGTAGAAAAAAGCTTGTGCTGTTTGGTGTGAAAATGAAGAAAACTAGTTAGATAAGAAAGAGCTTCTGTTGCAATTCAGGTGTTAGCTGGGTTTTTGGTTTACTTTCAGTTGTTTGAAGCATCTTCCACTGTTACTCTGAGGTTCCTAGAGGAGAGGCTTTGCTTTTTGTACATCTCAAGAGGTTTACTGGCATCTTTTGCTGTTGTAAAAGATTTTCTAGTTCAGGTAAGGAGTGATTCTGGGAATCATTCTGTTTGCTTTGTGCAGGTAGTTCAAATGCATAATTACAGTGTTACTCTGTAACTTATAAACATGTCTGGTAAATGAATAAGATTATTCCAAGATCTAAGTTGAATGTAATATGTGTAGTACCAGTTCCAGCTGAATAAAGACTAGTCTGATTTTTCTGATGTTGCCTTTTAACCTTGTGTTGTTTTCAATAGACTTTTAAATTTTAATGCTCAGAAATTTGAAAAAGTAAGCTCAATTCTGTGAAAAGAGGGAAGCTTATCTTGTGGTTTCAAATACAAAACTGGATATAGTGAATTTTAGCTGCCTTAAGAATCCCATATGCGGGCTGTTATTTAATAGTGCCCTTCAGTTTGCTGACACATTAAAAGAAAATTATGCTTGTCAAGACCTAAAAAAGTATGCTGCCTATCACAGGTAGAAGACACTATTTACGTAATTTATATGTGCTCAAATATCTTTTAGAGGAAATGCACCACAAGAAAAAATAGACTTGTGCATTTCTTTGGTTTTTTTTTTCTGAGGCTACTCCTTGTGCTGCCAAAGAAGAAGGAAAGACTTATGCCTATGAAAGTTGCTTTGCATCAGCTGGTCCTATTAAGTGATGTAGGTAGCTTAGAAAAAGAGATTAAAAGCAAGAATATACCAGTAAGGTTATACTGAAAGTCTTTAGAAGTAAATGAAAAGGTAGTTTTGATCTCTTTGGAGAGTTTAAGATACTGAAAAGGAGGAGCAATGTGAGAAAAAAGGTTAAAGCTTTTAAAGAAATACAACCATTAGCTTTAATAGGGAAAGTAACATAAAGAAGTTTTGCCAGTAGGCAAACTCGCGTGTCTTCCTAGAAATAAATTTTGAAAGTTTAAAAAAAATTCAGAAGAGAAAATTCATAGATACCAGCAATGCTACAAATACAGCTGCAGTATTTACCACAGTTATGGTGAAAGCCTTTCTGCACCAATTACCAAGACAAGTAACTTAGTTATAGACAAATAGTTTTGTATTCCACAGGTTCTGGGACTTGGAACATAATGTTAGTGGTTGATATTCTTTCCTGGAATGTGAACGTGTAAATTCATTTAAATCATCTTTTTTTTACAGCAACCTGACATTCATAATGCATTATGCAAAAATTAAAAGACTTTAATGTCCATGTAGTTTCATGTAAACTCTAGCACTGCCTCCTCTAAATAGTCTTTATTGCTCACAATTTTGAGATTCTTAAACCATTGCTTATTATCCTATCATAAGGTTTTCTCCCCCCCCCCCCCCACCATGTGGAAAAATTGGAGACACCTGCCTTTTCAGAGTATGGAAGAAGTATAATTTTTTATGTGCCAAAATACTTGTCAGCACACAGTGGAAAAGTTTCAGTAATTATTTCAGTTTTCTGTATGTGTTCTTAAACTATTACTACAGTGGCTGAAATCCCCAGAGGATAGATTACCTTAATACAGAAACAGTGCTGGTAAATTCCTCCTTTATACTGGCTGATTACTGTCACTACTTTTTCTTTCAGGTTCTCCTGGATGAACTTTCATCCACTAAATTTTGGGTGTCCGTGCATGTCTCAGACCATAGTGGATTTCATTACCGCCAGTTCTTACTCAAGTCCTTGATTAGCAGAACCGTGACAGAAAATAATGTACTGGTACAAAATCAAATGGTAAATCAGCAAAACCTTAGCCTTCAAAAGGAGGAACAGACCGCAGGTGCAGGAACTACCTGTGCAGAGGAGCAGGATGTGGATCTTCCTCACCATTTAGAGGAAGAGCTGGAGCTGTGCACTGAACTGATTGATATTTATCCAGGTCATGAAACCTTGTGGTGCCATAGGTAAGAGGACTTGGTCTAAAGAATGTCCTTCTGATTTGTGGGTTGTTCTTTGCCTGCTGTTGCCCAGGCAAATTGTTCTGAATTTAAAAGGTACTACTCAATAAAAGACTTACAAGGTACCATGTCTTAAGCCTTCAGAAAACATTGAAGAATATAGTAAGAGCTATTGAATGGAAAATTTGCTTGGGCTTAGGTATCTTCTTGATGTAAGCTCTGCTTGTCCCTATAGTTTGTGGAAGATACACAAGATACTACTAATCAGCCTTCTCGCACTTAAAATGTTTAAAGAGCAAAAGATGAGCAAAAGCTAGGCTGAAGATGGAATAGCTGCAGAAAAACCTCTGCTTTGCCATCTGTGTGTATGTGCCTGGCTAGGTAAGAATAGATTTGCAAAAGTGAAACAGCTCTTGTTTCTGTAGATTGTGAGCAGTGACAGCAGATTTTGTGTGTCTGTAGAAGAATTTGGTGGGATAGCAAATGAACTGAAGCAATTCAGCAGCAACAGCAGATTATTTTCAGTACATGACTTTTTTTTTTTTTTTTCCCCCCTTCCTTTTCACCTGAAGAAGGCGTGTGTTCTACCTTCAGCACCACCTAAGCAACAAACTTCCTATTCCTAGTGTGGTGGTATCATCTGTGGACAGCAGTGGTGAAACTCTGAATAATTTCCACGACAGTGCTGCGACACGTGACATGGCACAAGCTATGGATGTTGATGGTTTGAATGAATCCAGCAGCAAACAAGGTTATACCCAAGAAACAAAACGCCTGAAGCGTGCTCCTATGCAGGACTGTGTTGGTCCAGAAATGGAATACCAATTCGTTGATAAAGTGTTATCAACTTGTAGGGATGTGGACCAAGCCAGATTTGCTACAGCTTATAAGAAATGGTTAGTTAATTTTTTAGGTCAGTGAAGGGAGAGTTTAAAGTATTCAGGGTTCTTCTTTTAGTGCAATATCCTATTTTCAGACACAAGTGCATGTCTTGGTTGCAAGTGTTAGCTAACCATGTGTTTCTCACTCTTTTAACAGTCGGTCCTAAAGTTCATATTCAGAATAGAAGTCTGCCACTTGTTAAAAAGCTGGCGTACCTTTTTATTAAGCAAATGCAGTTCTTTCATTAGACTTTTCGAGAAATCATTCTGTGTCACCTTCCTACTGTGCCATTTTCTTGGTTTTTAGCTTCTGCAGTTAAGGTGGACTCTGAATCATTGGCTTTAAAAAAAAAAAAAAAGGAAAAAAGCCTGAAATGCTTTTGGAACAGTGTCTGGAAAAAGAATAGGAGGATCTGTCAGTATCAGCTAAACCTGTGTCCTAGTTATTCCTCTTTACTGTAGTGTCATCTTTTTAATACCTTATTGGATTCAGACTGTATTCAGTGAGTGCTAGAACTTTGGTGTCAGCAATCTTTGGTAGAACACCAACCAGACTCCAGTGTTTCTTTCTCAAGTAACAGTAATGGAGCCATGGCTTTCACTCTTGTAACTGGGATTTTGTTCTTTTATATCAGTTGTGACATAATAGGAAAGTCTATGAAATTGAAATTCTGAAAAGCAGAAAGAGGAAAACGTGACAGAAAATAGTTCAAATACACGGGTTCTCACTCACACAGTCAGAGGTTTATTCGGAAATACTTTCCTTAGAGTATTTTACCTTCATTTCTTCCTTGGTATTTATTTATTTATTTTATCTCAACAATCCATCGTTAATGACACTTGACACACACTTCTGAATGTATTCTGTACACTACGGAATCTTAGCCTGCTAAATCACACATTGGTTACTTGTGCTTAACCAAGACCATGCAAGTCCAATAGACGATAGAGTAAGAATTAATTCTTCCAACTGGTCATTGAGACCACATAATTTAAAAAAAGACAACAGGAGGGACCTGTCTCTTCACTTTTACAGAGCTTTAGTCTTTGGGGTCTTCTGACTCTTCCTTAAGAGCAGTTATCCAGCCGTACATCTCTGTTTACATAACTATAGATTTTAAGGGAATTCGAAACACATTTCTATTCCCGTGAAATAAAACATGAGTGGTTTATTTTGTCATTTCTTTAGAACTTGTCTATTTAAGGGATTTTTACACTAATGGAATTGTACTGGTCCAAAGACCCAGGGGAGAAACACTGTACAACTGTAGAAGTTTGTACAGTGGCAATATCACCTCTGCTCCAAGCAGACTATTTGAGGGGATTAGATTTTCAAGCTAGAGCCTTCACCAAAATTACTGTATATTTCTCCTGCCCAAAGTGCCTCCTGACTGTGACAAGTTTCAAGTTGCTGTTTCTGTTGGGCAGAGAGTGCAACAATGAGGGAGGAAAAAAAACTCTGAGGTAACCTGCTCAAAAGGTATCACGTGCAAAGAAAAAAGGGCCCTCAAAACATGGAATTCAAGCAGTTGTAAATAATTTGATGGATGGGGGTTACTCTTACATTTCAAAATGCAAATGGACCACCTCTGTTCTTAGAGGGCATGTTCATAACTCATTTCAGGCACAGAGTAGCTAACGGACATTTCTAAAAGTACTCCATTTGGTTTACAGTACCTAGATAGGAATGACCGAGGCTTGAGCATCTCCATGGCAAAGCTTGGTCTCCATGGGCATCCACTCCAGCCTATATATAAGTAGGGATGTATTTACATGACCATTTGTTTTGAGGTGCTCTGGGATGCTGTCTTGGTTGATTGTTTTAGATACAGAATAACATAAAACCATGTGTGAAGGAGGTGTGGAAATGGCTTGAGAGGATAATTTGGTCATAAAGTATTGTCATAAAGATCTCTAAATGGGTAGGTTCGGGTACAAATGTGGAGTCTGAACTTAAAAACTTTATCCATCACAGAAGACCTGATGTTTTTTTGAGTATGAAATAGCCGTTAAAGCATGTGTAGTAGCCTGGATTTGCTTGATTAACATTGTCACATTGGAAGGTGTGAAGTCACGTGGCAGATCACGTTCCTGGTTCTAGATTATTTAGACAGTAACATATTTGTGTGTTCTGTTTACCTTTGCAAAAATTACAGGTGAGTGGCAGGAGCAGACTGGGAAGTGGGAACATGATAAGAATTGTTTCTTGACTGTGGGAGGGAAGTGTTGCTCTCTTTGTGCGCTGGAAAGATTGAGGTTTTTAGAGAAAAAAATTTGAATTAGAATCTGACTTGAAACTCATTAATTTCTTCCAGACTGTAATCTGGAGTTGGATTTCTTACAGCCATGTTGTGGAAGTACTGTGCTATTGAATTTGACAATCCTTCTGTCATAAACACTTCAGATCAAACAGCTGCCCTCATACACATCCATGAAGTTCCTATTCATGTCAGCACAAGTTTTGCATGCTTGTAGGGAGGCAAGATTTGGTCCTGTGTAGCTGAACAGTTGCTTTGAATTTTCATAGTTGGAAGATGTTCTGAGAGCTCTAATTAGAGATGGTGCTGATATTTTTATTACTTCTACAAAACACTGAAGGCTGTAGTCTGACTCTTAAATGTGGGGGCTTGAAGCCTGATGGAAGTACTTTCTCTACCCCCTTTTTTTAATCCAGTTAGAAATGTTTGCAGACCAGACTGCCACACAGAAAAATAAACAATAAAAGTGAAATTGAAACAGGTCATATCTTCCACTTTGAAAGAAATGCAAACAATAAGCAATCAAAATTGAACTTTCATTTTTTTCATGGTAACAATAAATTATATTAAAGAAGGAAATATGTAACTAAATTACTTCACGCTGTCAATGTCCTGAAGTCTCTTACACTGAAGTGATTGATACTGCCAACAAATTCCATTAAGCTCACTGCTGTATGATATTCAGGAACTATGATCTTTTGAACATATCTGTCTAACCATTCAGTGGGCATCACTTGACAAAAAAAAGAAAATTATCTTCAGGCCATGGGTAGTTAACATGCATAAAGTTATCAAGTACAGCTACTGTGAGTACTGTATTTTAGTTGTGTGTTTCAGAGGTCAGAGAATTAATAAACATTCTTTCAGTTAAAATGTCTACCAGAAGCTGCAGGATACAAGATTCTCACTCTGAAGTTCCACCAAATATAAATCAAACTTTGTACATCTGTAAAGGTGTTCATATAAAATTCAGCATCTTTACTTATTTTATCTTCTGCTGCGTCATTTGAGTTGGTGCAAATTCTTTTTGTTCACTGGATTATTCTTCATAGAAATTTCTTTGTGCTTGAAACTACAGAATTAAAATAGAAGGAATCACATTTTTAAGAGGTTGAATTCTCTGCTGCTAAATATATTAAATATTATTTCATTGACATTTGATTTATCTTGTGTGTTATAGTCACTGGAGCAGAATGTGCAGCATTAAAGATAGCTACAATAACAAATATCTACAAAGTTATTATTGGAATGCATTGCTATAGCGGCTCTAATTAGTATTTATTAATGTACTCACACTTACATATTAGTGTTTTGTTGACTTACATATTTATACAATCAAATTCTTAAATAAGGAGAAAAGTAAATTGTACATTTATACTATTAGGTTAATTACCTTATATATAACTTGTTTTAAGACAAATAAGCAAAGTAGTAATATAGTAAGAAAGCTTAGAGTCTGTCTTACAATCAGAACTTCTGGCATTTCTAGTTTTGTGTTAGTGCCGCTGAATTAGAATGTGTAGCTAGTCACAGTGACACCAGTGAGTTTATTCCTAAGCAGATAATGAATTTTTAAAACAGTACTGTGTAATATTGATGAGCAGAAGTGAAGGTTTTCGGAAAGGCCTGTCTGCGTAACCGGAGTCAACAAGCACACTTTTTCAGAATATAATGCAATGAACAAATGTGGCTACCGGAGCGCAAGTGGTGAGTCTTCAGAGACTTGGTGATAGAGTTTGTGGACAAGGTTGGTTGCTTAGCTTTGTTTTTCTTTCTGTGAGGAAATAGTGTTCCTTAGTAGTTTTTTAATTTACACCATTGCACTTACAGCATGGGGAAAAAAGACACAGCTCCTGAGTTGTATCTTCTAGAGCAGTTCTGGAAAAAGCAGCAGTGAAGTGAAATGTATATGTGACATATAAATGTATGTTTGTCCTGTACTCATTTGGTGGTGAGAGGTCTTTACAATTAGATCTTACTGTTTTGTTAATGTCAGATATAAAGCATAGAGGCTAACTCTTCTATGTTCAAATGCACTTAACATTCAAGTTGGCTTCAGAGGAAGTTTAGTGTCCCTGTCTAAGGTAATTTTCCTCATTTTTTTGCCCATGAGCTCAGAGGTGTGTTTCCTTCCCAACCTTCTCTGGTCTTCCAGCCAGCAAAGATGAATGTAGCAAAGCATTGGTGGGGTGGCTTTGTTTCGTGTTTGAATAACTCTGACTACCTCCCATAAAGTACTCTGATTGATGTCCTGAAGTGGAGTTCATCAGGTTCAGTTTTTTTGGAACCTCATGTTAGGTCTACATACTCTTTCAGAGGTAAAAAGCAAGAGCTTTATCTATGAAGCCATCTAGTTTCCCCAGGAGAGTTTAAAGGTGGAAAGAAAAAAAAAAATCTTGTGGTTAAAGTTGGGAAAGCTAGAATGAGCGTAAGCTTTCATTAGTCTTATCCTCTGAAGAAGCAATGTATTGCTGAAAAATGGAGGAAATAAGTGCTTCCTAGAAATTCCTTGTAGATGGTTTATGCTTTTGAATTATAGACCTGACAATTTCTAGTGGCTTTTACTTAGTGTGTAATGTTACTTCTCAGGGCATAGTCTGTTGTAGTGAATTAGAGTACGTTTTTACTGTTTATAATTATTGATTTATAGAAAAACCATAAATGCTAAACATGTAATGACTAGCTTTTAATTTTTTTTTTTCTGGCACAGTTTTGTATCTACCCACAAGCTAATACTCTACTCCACCTACCGATTCACCCTAGACCTTACCCTCTCATCTTGGTATTCTGTATCTTCAAGCAATGTTGCAGTTTTGCAGGAAGCTCCTGGCAGTTGCTGGGTTTCTTCAGAGTTCCTTGGTACTATTTAGTAGGATATTCAGTATCTCACAAAGACCTATCTTGTAATGATTGGGAATCTTTTTGCAGTATCTGCTTTGATGCACTATATGTCTTAGATTTCCCTTTTAAAAAAACTTTAAGAGTCTGAATACTAGAAATGCAAAAGCTTTTAGCTCTTCGTAGCTGGCAGACGCTTATCTACTGTACCGCTGTTCTGAACAGAGTAACTCTTAACTGAAGTCTAGTTTATTAATCTGCACCATCTGGAACCTGCTGTTAATCCTACTGTATAGATGGAGGTAGAATGGAACACAGCAAGGTATTTTCTTCATGGGGCACTTTCTGAACAAAAATATAATGGTGGTGAAACAAAGCTTTTCTTGGATGAGTTATTCCTGTGCATTCGTTGTGAATAAAATTATGAAATTGATACATCACTAATATAGTAAGACTTCCTGAATGGCTGCGTAGAATCAGTAGATAAATGTTTTAGGGTTTTTTTTAAAGCGTATTCTCTGTTACTAGAAAATCACATAAATGATACAAGGTACCAGAGCTTGTTTTTACAAGACAAAATGTATTTGTACCTACTGTGTTTATTCCCCTTTGTTCCAGATTTTCTCTTTTGAAGTGGCTATGTTTAAAACTGTGTAGTTACCTTGAAAAGTGTGCTTGGGAGTGTCATCTTTTACTTTGTGTGATAGAGATAGTACATGCTTTGAATAGTTGTAAGTAACATTAAGATTCAAAGTAGTGACAGCACAGCAGTATTTGGGTGAGCCATTAAACACTAATTTTTTTACATTTTAGTAAGGTCTATCAAAGTACTGTTCTATGTAGGGCAAAATATTAATTTTATCAATTCTCACAGCTTTCCTATTAGGGGAAAAATACGGTTGGTTTTAAACATAATATTTTGCAGTATTTTTTCTATGAAAAAATCTCAGATATGCATTTGTGACCATTGTAAATTTTATGTAGATTTCCAGTGCAAATAAATTAGATAAACGTTAAGTTTTGTAGCAGAAAGAATAAAATTTTAACAGGACAGTAAGACACTGGAAAGTAACCTGATAAATTACCAGTCTTCTACAGGATAGTGAATGTAAAGCAGTAAGTTCTTTTTTCACTGGTCTTACTTTGTCATAGGATGAATTCCTTTGAAAAGGGGATTGTTTTATATTTTTTTCATCAGTAGAGAGCTTATCTGTGAATAAATTATCTAGATTTATTCTCCCACAATAAGTGTGCATGTATGTGTGGGTGGATGGATAGATGGCCCAACTGTGTTTATATAATGCCCTGTGAAAAGGCAAGATCTCTCACATAAGTCTGTTTTTATATAACAGTGGTGAACTGCAAAGAGGAGTCTTCCACAAGTCTCAGTGTAGCAGGATCATTGCCAATCCCAGGGGTTTCACTGAAAGAAGCCAGATCTCATTTCCCTTCTCTTGCTTAGTCTGCCTTACTTTCATAATACTTGGGCAAATACATGCATACACAAACCAAATTATTAGTGGTGATGTTTATTTGAAGTGTTTGTAGGGAGTGTTTCAGATGGTGAAAGAGTTCATACGGTCTTGCAGGCTAGCAGTGCTCAGCCAGTGTCCTGCCTGGGGAAAACCTTTCAGGAGTCCTCCAGGAAAGAACAGAGAGGCATATTTCGGATTAAGTGCTTTAGCATCACAGGAGACTGGGCGAAGTATGTCAGACACAAACTAGCAACTGAAATTGTTATCTGAATACAAACAGGTGGTCTTCTTGTTACTTTATTTTCAATTTTTTTTTTGTGTGTTCTTTTAATAAAAATGAATCACATTAAAAAAAGATTCTCACAGTCATTTTGGATGTCTTCTGATTTTGAATTACTGAATTTGAGAGCTCTCCTTAAAGGGTTATTTTTACTGGAAAATGCTAGTCTAGCATATTTCTTCTCTCTGGCTAGACAATGTGATTTCAGGTGGTCTAAAATGAGAGTCTGAAATCCCAGGGCATTAATGAAAATGTTGCTCATCACCTTAAGTGCAAAACTTAAAAAAGCAAGGACATGTGCTCATACATGTGGTTTTTTTCATTTTATCTTACTAACTGCTAGGACAGAAGGTAGAATTTGTAAGTAGCCTTGAGTCAATATGTGCAATCCTGGTTTACTTAACTTAGGGGTTCATTAAACCAGGAAGTTGAATATGAGCAGGTAAGAAACCCTCCAGTGTCCTTGTACAGAAATAATTTGCAGGATCTTGTGATTGGTTTATTTCTGATCTGAGTGCTTGATTTTTACATCTGTTAAAATGAGTGTCAAAATTCCCACAGACTTCACTGACATAGGATGAATATAAGCTGCCGAGAGGGTATCAGCCGCTACATGGTAGCTTTGACATTTGTAGCGTGGTGGATTGTGACTTCTTTATCTTTTGCAAATTGTCGTATTTATGGCTTCAAGGAAGAAAGCAGATAGGGTAGTATATTTTCGTTAGTACTGAGTGTGGGGAGTTAAGGTTGTGGAATATTACAGGTCTACAAGGGCAGCTGGAGAAAAATATAGGTACTGTGGGGTATCAATAGCTAAGAAAGTCCCCCTCCTCCTTTGTAGAGCTTTCCCCTTCTTTCTAGTTTCCCCTGTCTGTATTATTTTTGGTTTTCCTCTTGTAGTGTGAAAAAGTTTCATACAATACACCTGTGTGCAAACCAGTGTAAAACATTAGTTTGGGAAGTACTGTGTATCAATAGCACGTGGGTTGATGTCTAAGTTTTATGCAAGATGTTAAGGGATGAATGATATGCTTTTATGTGCCATCTAATACTTGATGCAATATTGAAGGGAGAAATTCTTAATAAATAGTGAATGGCTTAAGTTTTACTGTTCTCCAAGCGTGCTGTATACTTTTATGGTGCAACAATAAACTGCATGTTTGTCACCCTGTCATCTCACACATGCTTATAACTAGGCAATGACTAATTTCCTTTTTAAAATGCATCTACTTCATGTTGATTTGAGATGCTCTACAATTATTTGTGGTTATCTAGTACTAGATAATTTTCTCCACACCTTCAGTGGAACCTAGCCAGGTATAGATTTTCATGGTTATAAATCTTGTTTTGCTGTGAAGGGAAGTTGAAATTCCACTATATAAAATGTTCAGTTTTCTGATGTCTAGTTAGACACATAGGAGGACATCCTAACACTGCTTTATAGTTATGCACACTGAGTTTTACTTTGTTTATCTCAAATATTTTGTATTGCATGTTAATTAAATTTTTATATATCCTAGTAGTTCAAAATATATTTTAAAAAAAGAGCAACCCTACAGTCCTAACTATTCTATGCAGATGTCTTCCAAATATACAGGTACAATTTTAGTGGTGGTGGGTGGTAAATAGATTTCTTCTTTTCATTAATTTATCAGCAGACTTGGTTTTATATGTATTAGTGACAGAATGGACTAAGCACAACTATAAGTTATTGTATTTCTGTAGAAAATGGAAAATAGTATAAAATCATTTTTGTTAAATGTCAGCAGTTTTTAAATAAAGTTTTCATCTCCTAAAAATTGTTTTCTGGAATAACATATTTACCTTGGACTACAGTTTCATTGTTTACTGACAGATATCCTTCCTAATAATTGCTAATCCGATTTTAGTGATAAGCTTCTTTCAACATGAATTGCATCTTCTCTTGTGAATGTAGGTGTTGGCAGCAGATTGATTTTATTATCTATTTAAACATCAACAATTAAGACATTTTCAAATACATTCCTACATCTTTTGGTCAAGTTTAGTTTGTGAAAAGATGGAGATTAACAGCAGCTCTTCTGTATAAGAAATGTACTGTCTAGAGTTGCAGAAGTTGGACAGCTGAAGATTCTTATGTTTCTAACTTCTTTAAGTTTCAGCATGATATTCAGTGACATTCTTGCCATTTTTAAAATCTGGAATGAGCTGGAATAACTTATGCCAGTCTTTCCAGGGTCCATTTCATGGACGTTAATATAACTGGCCTCTTATGTTAAAAAAACACACTTTGATTCATATTAAAGACCAGTATAACATAAAAGCATGGTACTTTTATCCCAGTTGATTGCCTTTAGAACATAAATCTTGTTGTATAAATTTTATGAGACTACCTGAAGAATAATCCTCACGTGACCCCTAACCTGAACTAGATGAAAAGGTGGTTGAGGTATGGTCATCGTTTTTGTAAACTCTCTAATTATGCAAATATATATGCATAAGCACCTGGATCCACAATTTTAGATCTGCAGTTATGCTCCTCAAATAACATTTTACTTCATGTATAGTTTTGTGGTTTCATTTATCAGAAATAGCTCATTTTTATCAAGGCTGGCTTACATGTTAAGATATCTTTCACAGATTTTGAGTTAAAGCTGCAGTAAATTTGCTTCCAGTCCTTGAGTATCAAGTCAGTCAATAGCTCTCTGAAGAACTTCATTCCAGTCTGATATCCAAATAATTCTGAGGTTCATACAATTTCAATAATAAATTAATATGAAAGAATATTGAATTAACAGAATTTGTACTTGGGCTTGCTTTCTCTAATATAAGCAATGGCTACATTAGGGTATTTCTGTGTATCAGTGTATGTAAAAGATTCTTCAAATAAAGTTAGACAGTTGTATATTTTAGATATTTTGCAGTGCATGACTGGAATCATAGGTCCAATAAATAATTATCTAGTTTACTTAAATGTTTCTTGGATTGTCTTGTCAACCTGGTACCGTGTTCATGAGATAAACACACAAAGCAATGAGCTAGCAACATATATGAAAAGAAATGAAAAATATGATGTCTGGTCATTCTCTTCTACTTGCACTTTGTAACATTTATTTGTTCTCTGGTGTAGGGATGCAAATCTTCCACTGTTTTCCTGTTCTAATAAATATAAATGTTCTCCAGCTACTAATAAGCATATGAAGACCTCAAGAACAGCTTTACTGGATGCCAGAAGGCAGTGGTGGCATTGTCTGGTTTTCAGAGGTATGGACTATCTCTCTGTTCCCCTGCAGTCTGATTAGCGTTGCTACAACTTTGAAAAGCAAGCTATGGATTCAGTGCTTGCTTCATAACCAAACCCTTGAAGCACTTTAGAGAGCTACTTTTCTACACTATCCAACAGAGAAGTGAAAACAGAAAGGAAAATGTAAATGTTACATTAAGAAATATCTCAGTCATAGAGAGTTAAGTTGGTGGAGCACAGCATGAAAAAAGCATGAAGCAGTTCCGTCATTTAGCTAAGTCTTTGCATAACCTACATGAGATACATCTGATGTGCAAATATCTTGACAAGCTAGTGAAACAGTGGCCATGGCAAAAAGACAGCCTTTTGCAAACAAGCATGTTTTGACATTTAAAGTAAGGTGTTTGTGAGGGAAGGATTCTTCTATTTTACTGTGGAACAGCTTTTTTAATTTCTCTTGCATGTATATAGGCTATCTCAACTCTGACATGACCTGTAGTATCTTTTGCCAAAGTATTTCTTTTGCCAGAGTTAGCAGTGGATAATAAATATTTTTAGCTGCAGAATCTGGAGTTTTGAAGGTCATGCTTGCTTTCTCCATATAACCGTGCTTGTTCAAACAAGTATATCTACCTGTCACTTCCATCTGACTGGAATAAGTGACGTCTCTGAAGCTGCACTTAGGTATTTCCATAAAAATCAGTGATTACTACTGCACTTCGGTGCAACAAAACATCCATTTCTTGATTGCATTGTGATGAAAAACGGATTCTGCAACAACCAGTGGTATTCTGTGAAGTAGCTGAGCTGAGGTGAAGCACCAAAACACTTCTTCAGACCAAAGCTGCATCAAAAGAAGTTTATGGTCTCTGCTGGTTGGGAAGTAGAATCATCCACTACAACTTCTTGAATCCTGGTGAAGCGTGCACAGCTGGGAAGTATTGCCTGAAAATCAGCAAAATGCACCAAGAACTGCAACGTTTACATTCAACATTGACCAATTGAAAAAGACCACATCTTCTCCATGACAACACATGATCAGATGTCTCACAAATGACTGCAGAAGCTGCATGAGTTGGGCTATGAAACTCTACCTCACCCAGCTTATTCACCAGGCCTCTCTTCCACTGATTACTACATTTTGAAGCACCTCAACAACTTCCTGCAAAAGGAGGTTTTCCACAACCAAGCAGCAGCTGAAAACAACTTCAAAGAATTCGTTGGTTCCCAGACTTCAGAATTTTCCACTACCAGACCAAATAGACTTCTTGTCAAAAATACATAGATTCTAATTGTTCTTATTTAGATTAATATATTTTATTCTAAGCTGAGATACACTGCCTTAAAATAGATGATTTAAAAGGGCAATTATTTTTGTACCAACCTAATAGGAACCCTTCTCTCCATGCATTACTGCTGTGTACTACTGCTTTGTTCCACCCCATTCCCACTGCTGCATGTCCCTTCATCAGTCTCTACAGCTCCACTGACCCCCTCAAGCATCCTGCACCCTTGGGTGCAGATTTCCGATTTGCCTGCAGTTTCTTAATGATCCATCAATTAATGTGACTGATGAAGTTTGTTTCTTGCCTTTGTCTCTGTTGGTTCATCTGTCCGTGTGTTCTAAGTTTATGGCTTTCCCCTTCAGTTATTATCACCTTTGTTATCAAAAAGGTCCTTGACTAGATACCCTTAAGGGAGCAGAGGGTCTCTACTTCTACATAACCTCACAGAAACAATGTTGCCTGTTTTCAGGAAAATTGAAAGCCTTACTTCAGTATAGTTTATGGTATCCCATGACAGCTTTTTTTTTTTTTTTTTACTTTCTGAAGCCTTTTTTGTTTCACTGGAAATGTAAAGTCTTTCAAAAATCTTTAAAAAGAAATGGATTTTTTGGTTCCTACAGTCCCAGAAAACACAGCCTATTCAGTTTAGCACTGCTAGACTCAAATTAATACAGAAATTAATACAGTTGCTCCATCTGTGATTACATCATCTTTCAGGCAAAACTGAAACTACTGCTCTAATTCAGGAATCTGAGAGGAAAGTGGGTGGCAGAAGTAGTTTCTTAGGGCTAGAATGGAGATGGAAAGGGAACAACATAAATTATAAATAGATCAATTTCTGTCTTAGAAGAATGGGTTTTGTCAGTCAGCAGTAGGTCTTCAATTCTAACAGTCCAAATCTTGTTTGAGAAAGAGAAAATACTTGCATTAATGAAGTGGATGCCACCTGATTAAAAATAGGGGTGCAGACTTAAAATACTTGTTGGTACACAGCACTACAAAGCCGGCTGCACTGAGTCATATTTAGAAAGTCAAAAATGAACTGGGAAAATATCAGTTCTTTGCTATTGCCACTAACAGCACTATTCACTGCAAACTTACTAGCACATGGGTGAAACTGTCAGAGGTAAAAAGTATTACTGGAAGGACCGCTGATGACTGGACATTGAGGAGGGAGATATGAAGATATGTATCTCCATCCCTCTCTTAATTAAAGGTTTCCATGGGGGAAGCAGAAGTATAAAGCATATTTTCCATTAAACCTGGAGGGCAAAGGAGGGGATAAGAGGAAGTCTACTGAATTATTTAAGGCTTCATGTATAATGTATAATCTAAATCTTCCCCTTCCAGTTTAAAGCCATTCCCCACTGTCCTATCACTACATGCCTTTGTAAAAAGTCTCTCTGCAGCTTTCTTATAGGCCCTCTTTAAGTACTGGAAGGCAGAAATAAGGTCTCCCCTGAGCCTTCTCCAGACTGAGCAACCCCAACTTTCCTCAGAGAAGTGTTGCAGTCCTCTAATCATTTTTGTGCCCCTCCTCTGGACCAACAGATCAATGTCTTTCCTGTGCTGAGGACTCTAGAGCTGGAATCTGTACTCTAGACAGAGTCTCACAAGAGTAGCTAAGAGGGGTAGAATCGCCTCCCTCAACCTGCTTGTCATGCTACTTCAGATACATAAGCCCAGGATAAAGTTGGCTTTCTGGGCTGCAAGTGCCCATTGCCCGCTTATATCGAGTTTCTCATCATCCAATATCCCCAAGTCCTTCTCCGTAGAGTTGCTCTCAATACATTCATACCCTAGTCAGTACTGATACTGGGGGTTGCCTCAGCCCAGGTGCAGGACCTTGAACTTGGCCTTGTTGAAATTCATGAGGTTCACGCAGGCTCAAGCTATCAAGCCTATCAAAGTCCTTCTGGATGGCATCTCTTCCCTCCAGTGAACTGACTGTGCCACACAGCTTTGTGTCATTAGCAAACTTGCTCTCAATCTCACTGCCCATGTCTGTGACAAAGATGTTAAACAACATCAGTCCAAATACTGATACCTGAGGAACACCACTTGTCACTGGTCTCCACTAGGACATCAAGCTGTTCACTGCAACTCTTTGAATGTGACCATGCAGCCAATTCATTATCTACCTAGTGGTCCATCCATCAAATCTATGTCTTTCCAATTTAGAGAGAAGAATGCTGTGTGGAACAGTGTCAAATACTTTGCACTGAACTACTTCAGTTAGCTGGTCCAGTACCAGAATTTGAAAAAATTTCCATTTCAGTACCAGCAATCACCTCAGACTTTTTTTAGCAAAAAGTAATTCACACACTGCTAGAGTCAGAGATTAATGCATTTTGACATATGCAAGCTGTAATCCCAAGCTTGCAAACAGTATAAAGCATACATTTGTGGACCTTAAGCTACCTGACCTTAAAACTGTGTCAAGCTTTCACTGGTCTTTTCAGCCTGAGAGAGCTGTTTTGCCTTTGGCGCAAGGATGAAAGTAGCAAGCCACAGACCTAAGATCATTGCAATATCCAATTCCTGAAAATATGTACAAGCTGACTAGACTAGTGCACTAATGTAGCAAAAAATATTCGAGATGCTATGGCCAAGGCTTTTATCCAGGCTAATGGTTATATAAATAGAAGGGAAATGTAGACATGCTGAAACCAATTAAGGTACTTCACAGAGTGTAGGTTTTTTCCTGAACAAAGAAACCTTCAGCATAACTTTTTTGCCTTTGAAATATCGAAGATGTTCATGTAAAACCTAGGCTAGGCTCTTCCCCGTGAGACAGATCTTTGCTGATACTCACACGGCAGCTTGTGCCAAATGACCCTAAAATATTACAAGAACAAAGGCATTGTTGAGCAGATGTAGAAACTCTGTATGACTCTATCCAAGAAGCCCAGAGGAGCTCTGTGTGTATGCAGGAACCAAGGGGATGATGGTTATCTGAAATATGACAATTTCTGCCTGCCTTTCTCTCTTCATAGCAGCACTGAGCAGCAAGTGCAATCACAAGCCATATGTGAGGCATATGTGAGGCACTGAGGCTGGTCTCAGCTGGTGCAGAATTTCTGTGAAGAACAGCCTGATTACACCAATTTTCCCCTAAGGTACACATGTCTTGGTCACTGAGGGGGTCACCAAGCCTTAAAGCCACAGATAGGACGGTACAAAAGCTTGTCCTTAAATTGAAATACAGGAGGGGGAAAGTTATATACAATGAAAAAATGGTTCAGTGTAAATAGCACTATTTATGTAGCAACGGTGTCTGTACTATTTACATAGCAAAAGTGTCTACTTGAGGAAGAGTGGCAGGAGAGCTGCCTGTCAGAGAAGGATCTGGGGGTGCTCGTTGACAGCCAGCTGAATATGAGCCAGCAGTGTGCCCAGGTGGCCAAGAGGACCAATGGCATCTTGGCCTGTATCAGACGCAGCATGGCCAGCAGGAGCACGGAGGTGATTGTGCCCCTGTGCTCAGCACTGGTGAGGCTGCACCTCGAGTGCTGTGTTCAGTTTTGGGCCCCTCACTACAGGAAGGACATTGAGGGGCTGGAGTGTGTGCAGAAAAGGGCAAGGAGGCTGGTGAGGGGGCTGGAGAACAAGGCCTACAAGGAGAGACTGAGGGAACTGGGATTGTTTAGCTTGGAGGAGGCTGAGGGGAGACCTCATCATTGTCTACAACTACCTGAAAGGAGGTTGTGATGGGGTGGGTGCTGGTCTCTTCTCACAAGTGACAAGCAATAGGATGAGAGGAAATGGCTGCAAGTTGCGCCAGGGGAGGTTTAGACTGGACATTAGGAAGAATTTCTTCACCGAGAGGGTGGTCAGGGATTGGAACAGGCTGCCCAGGGAGGTATTGGAGTCGCCATCCGTGGAGGTGTTTAAAAGACGGGTGGATAAGTTCCTTAGGGACATAGTTTAGTAGGGAGATAGGTACGGTTGGACTCAATGATCTCAGAGGTCTCTTCCAACCTTCTGATTCTATGATCTATGAATATGCCAGTAGCTGACTCATTTGCATTTGTCACAGATTACCACAACGACTTCCACAATTGTAACCCTCAGAAGGTTATCATTTAACGTCCAGCAGATTGTGTACATTCATCCACAGTGTTACTTCATTTTATAAACGCTACACACCAGTCTTGGTGCTCTTAATACTAGTTTTTTTAGTCAGGTTTTATTTACTATATTTAAATGTGAACCGGCCAGATTTAAAAGGGCAGTTTACATTTGTTCACATATAAGTGTGGTTCTATAAAACTCAAAATTGTTTTTACATTTTCAGAAAGAGCTAGCACAAAACTGTGTAGCATAAAAAAAAGCTTTACCCTAACAACAAAGGAACCGCCATTTCCAGAATTTCAATTGTAAAAATTGAAAGAGAAAAAAGTGACTAAATACTGATGATCAAATTGAAAACTTGTAAGACTATGAAGGTCAATGCTAATGCAGCATAGTAATACTGTTGCATTAGCAGTAGCACCTTTTCAGGCTCACAGACAGCTTGTGCTCTAGAAGACCTATCACAATGAGCTGTAAAGCAAACGAGGTAAAATGGAGCTCTGGAAGAAAAATTCATTCAGCATATGGAACTTTTCTTGGATAGAATTTAGCAGTCATGAAGGCTGCTATTAGTCTTCAAATTTAAAGAATACAACAGAATTAGGTAGATCGGGAGGACCTCTAGAGGTTATCTGGTCAAATCTCCCTCTTGAAGTAGGGTAAATTTAGATCACATTCAGGCCCAACTGCTTCATTATTTTGAGAGGGAGGACAGAAAAAAAGAATTAATCACAAGTCTTTTACTTAATTGAACTGTCCAAGGATCAATAGCTTTGGAAGTCTCTCATGTACATCCTATACACCCAAAATTGTAACCTGAAACTGTATCAGGGCCATAGAAACTGTACCAGGCCTTAGAAAAGAAGAAGGGAACAGAGATCTCATCCAGGTTTTGTTATTTTCACCAGAAAAGTTATCAGATGTCTCCAGCATAGGAGAATGTCAATGAATAATAACTATTAGCAAAGGAGGAAAAAGAAGTGAAATGTTACAATGTATTGAAAACAGAGAAAGAATTTTGACAGCAGTTGCCTAAGCAACAAAAGTAACTCATATTTTCTTAACTTCTTTCTTCTTTCTCAACAATAATTTTTCATACTCTTGTTTTTCAAAGTCTTCATTTGCAGAGTACTGCAGCATTTTGGCTGGGATATAAAAGTACTGCTGTTCTTATGGAGTGGCTGAACTATATCTTAACAGGGGAACAGGCACTACGCTATTACCAAGAACCAGAAAGTCTCTTTTTAGTAAAGGGAAAACCAGAATTATATTCCAAACTAACACCATGTTATCACAGTAAATAGCGACAAGCTTTTACATGTACAGATTACTTAGGATAGTTTGCAGTGAGTTATGCTTAAACACTTTACAGATATTTGTTGTATTCTCTGAAGACACAAATTTACAATGCTGTCAAAATGTACAAATCCAGGTTGCAAACACAAAAATCTTGCTTTAGTTGTTAGGCATCTAAAGTCTCCTTGTCTTTTTTAAAACGGAAATCTTATTAGATACCAATCTATCTGTGAAAAAGACTTCTTCTAATAGTTTACTGTGGTTATGACTGTCCAATTGTATTGATTAAAATACGACTGAGGCAGTGAAATATGGGGAGCAGCAGCTTGGAGAACCAGTTACAATGGTTATCAGAGCCTGGACTATAACTGCAGCTAAAGGCCTAATGCAGTGTTTACACACATGAGTTAATATATGCGGGAGTAAGTAGCCCTCTTTCAGGAACTGGTAAGGACTTCTTAGCCGGGAAGTGAAATCTGGTCGCACGCTTTGGCTAGGTGTGCAGCTTCTTTGCAGCAGTGGAAGATGCCCATAACCAGCTGGCAACCGCAAGAAGGATGCGCTGCCTGGGTAACTCCACGGTGGGACCTTGCTCCTCCCTCCCGGGACAAAGCAAGGCTGTGGGCCCGCGCGAAGGGAAGGCGAAAGGAAAAGGTTAGTGTCGTGCTGGGCCTCACTCTCTACTACGCACGCAAGCGCCGGAGTGTCTAAGCGCTTGGCGTTTTATCAGGGACCGCTTCAGCACCGCCCGCAAAGCAGCACACCCGCAGCCAGATGCGTCCGCCGCTGCCT
The DNA here is from genome assembly GCA_033558235.1 of Neomorphus geoffroyi. NCBI lineage: Eukaryota > Metazoa > Chordata > Aves > Cuculiformes > Neomorphidae > Neomorphus > Neomorphus geoffroyi. Next base: position 31,791,471 of record JAUMJM010000048.1, read on the forward strand.
CCCCCTCCTCTGTAGCGCTGCCTCCCGACCCCCACCGCGCCTGACGCTCCCCACTTGAGCTCCCGGCGGCGCGCGGGGCGGAGGGGGCGGGGCGGGCAGGCGCGCTGACGCGACGCGGCAGGAGGGGCCGTGCCGGGCGGCGCTGGCGAGCGACGGTGGAGGCAGGAGGAAGATGGTGGCGGCGGGAGAAGTGGCTGCCTGCCGGGCTCTCCGCCCTGTCCTGCGCTGCCCCCCTCGCCGGAGCCGTCCTGCCTGCTGAGCGGGCGGCGCGGACCCACGGCAGGTGCGGGGGTGCCGCAGGCCGGAGCGGGACTTGAGGTGTCCCCTCCGTTCCCCTCGCCGGGGGGGAGGGCACGGAGGGTGCCTGGCGGGGGCTGGTGGCGCTCCGTGCGCGCATCCCAGCGGGAAGGGCGGATCCGCATCTGGACCGAGCCGCGGTGGGCGGTGGCAGCGCGGGCATGAACGCGTAGGCTGCTGCAGCCTCTGCCGGGCTGTTATTGCTTGCTTTCGCTTGGTTTGTCTGCTTAATTGTTCTGCTTAATGTTGCGAGATATGCGTGGAATAATGCTGCGTGGAGCCGCGCATACCCTAATGCACTAGTTTGCTGGTTTAGGTTTTTGCATTCCGTCCCCTCCCCCCTGGCGTCTTCTCTGCAGTGAAGAGGAAAAGGAGATCTTAATAGCGGCATTCCAGTATATGAAAGGAGCCTGCAAGAAAGCTGAGGAGGGACTTTTTGCAAGGGCAAGTAGCGATAGGATGAAGGGGAATGGCTTTTAATTGGAAGGGGGAAGATTTAGATCAGAGATGAGAAAAAAATTCTGCACCATGGGAGTGGTGAGGCACTGGCACAGGTTGCCCAGAGAAGCTGTGGATGCCCCCTCCCTGGAGGCGTTCAAAGCTAGGCTGGATGGGGCCTTGAGCAGCCTGTTTTGGTGGGAGGTGACACTGCCCGTGGTAGGGAGATGAAACTGGATGAGTTTTAACGTCCTTTCCAACCCAAACCATTCTGTCATTCCTGTGTGGCAGCTGCCGATCTAGCGGTGACAGGGCAGCAGGACAGGGAGCGTCCCGGTTTGCAGAAGGGAACCCGCGGGGCCTGCATCTTCCCATCTTCTCCTGGGGGGAGCAGCGAGCTGCTTTCCATCTCTGGGCTGATCGGGGAGGTGACATCTGCTATCATCGCTTGCTGGCCTCAGGAAGTCGGGAAGGCGAAGGCGTCTTTATTTTTCTTCCTAGAAATGTAGTCTGATACAACGATTGTCTAATTACAGCCACGGTCAGTGCAGCTGTATGTGCTGCATCTGCTTTCTGGAAAGATCAGTGTTAACAGGAGCGATCTACTGAGACTTTTTCTATGCCATCATCTGTAAATATACCTTCTAAGAAGAGATATGGAAACTTGGATCTAGGCTGGGAAACATCATTTCGCTTTCTCCTGTTGTAGCGGGTCTGGGGGCTGTGGAATTACAGTTTGCTTTAGAGAGTGCATTGCAGATCTGGTTGTTTTCATAGTTGCTGAGGACCTAGAAGGCAGAGGTTTTTGCCTTACTGTTACGCAGTATGTTAAAGAGTGAGCTAATGTGGGTGTAGGGCACATTGGGCATGTAGCATTTTTCTTGTCTTTGACATGTGTAATGTTATGCCAGCTGATAAGAGTACACCCAGGTGGCTGCAGTTTTGCTTCTGCTTTGCAACTGAGGCCCATGGGGTCCCAACCAGCTTGCCCTGGAAAATATTCCAGTCACAGTACTCTAGATTCTGCTGCATTGCTGTCAAAATCTGGACCCGCTGCACCTGCCTTTGTAGCCCGTGGCTGGAACAAGCATGTGATGTCTGATTTTCCTGAACACTGATGATGCTATGGAATGTGTTTTTTCTCTAGGTGCTACATTTTAGTGTTATGCAGATAACCAAAAGTGAGGAGCATGTTTGCCTTTTGTACTAATTTGCCTTTTGTTCTAATGGGGGTGGGGGTGCGAGAAGAAAGGGTAGAATGCCCAGAACCATTGTTAGGGAGTGAAGGAGAACAGTTATCATTGAATTCTGTGCATTTGCGTATATTTATAATGAAAAATTACATGTACAGCAAATAATAATGGAAGACCACAGGAAACTGCAAAACCAGAAGATTTAGCATTCTGATGCACCTTGGGATGGATGTTGTGGAAGTCCAATGTAAAATGTGAAATGGAAACCTGAGTGAAATGCAGCTTGCCTCCATTGTAAGATGTGATCTGAGATTGAGAGGTCTGTAAGCGTTTTTGGCCAAACTGTTTTCTTCAAAATAATGGCAGTTCAAGGTTGACTGTATAGTGTGAATCATGTGATTGATTGGTCTAAGTCAGGGGTGTCAAACTCACAGCCGCAAGCCAAATCCAACCCTCCTCCTTGCATTAGGCAGCCCTGCTAGCACCTTGTTTCTATCTGGCAGCAGCACCAAGCTCATTACCCGTGTGCTCCTGCTTAGCGTGCTTGTCATGCGTGCAGCGTGTGTGACGCGCGTTACGCTGCAGAAGCAGAAGAACTGCTGGAGCTGTGAGTTTGACACTCCTGGTCTAAATTTTCTTGGACATTTCTGCTTACAGCTTGAAGCAATACGTTTATCTTACATTAATGCATTTTCCTCACTTAAAAATAGCAATTTTTCTGACTGCTACGTTGTCTTCTAACAGATGCAGGGCCAGCCTTTTGGAAAGCTATTAAAGACATTCACAGATTAGCCCTTTGATTATAAAATATAAGAATGCTGAGAAGGTGGTTTGGTACATCTAGGTAGATAGAAAAGATAGTTTTGGTGTGTTGGAGAGAAGAGAGAGACACCAAAGATTTTTACTAAAATTTGGTTTGGTTACTTAATAAAAACTACTTTTCATTAAGTTAATAATTCAATTCTTAATCATTAGTTTTTGATAAGTTTGCCATTCCTTACTTTTTGGGAAGAGTGCAAATGCATTCCCGATTTTTTATTTGTTGAAATTGTCTTCATATGTTTCAACTGTAGGAAATAATGCTTTTGAAGAAATTTTGTGTGGTACTGAATGTGAGGTTTGGTGGATGACAGAGGTGAATATCTTGGTGTAGTCCATCATGCCTTTATTCTTGTGAGGCAGGGAAAGTGGGTGTAGATTTTTGAAGATAAGCCTGAATATTTTGTTTTCTCTGTGTGGATGTGAAAGCTCCATAATGCTTTGAAATAAGGGACTGCTAATTTTGAGGCTAACGTTTCTGTCGTATGTCTAATAAGCAACACCAACCAAGATATGGATGGATTTTAATTGGATTGTGAATTGGCTTCTGACTTCTTTTATACCATTTTAAGCCACAGTTATGTACAACACTTATGTTCGTAAACTTAAAATGTATGCAATGTGTGTATTATGTGCGTCTTTTAAATGTAGTTAAACTTTTTTATTTCTTCTTTATTTTCTATTTTTAGCAGGCCAGTGAGGATAGTCATTTGTTGTTTGACTTTGAGTTGTCTCAGTGTGCAGTAGTGTTTATGGCAAACAAAATCAGGAAAATCGAGTAGATCCAGAAAAGTTAGCTAGGATGATACACACTGTGTTGGTTCTGTAGTATTACTGCATGTATACGAGCTCAGGGTTACTATCCAAAAGTAATGAACATGTTAAAATAAAAAAATTTAAAAAAACTTCAGTGTAATCAAATAGACGAGACAAAGGAAAAAATAGTCAGAGAGCCAAAACTTTTAACTTGCATCTCATGGCCCAGGTACTTCAGACTAGAAGTATGTCGGCACATGAATTATCTGCTGTTGATCATAGCAGTTCTGGATATATATGAGATTCTGAATTAGAAGAATCAGGGATTTTCTCTTATGGTGATGATGATGATAATAATAATAGGCATGCTTCAGATAGTTTAGTGCATGTTTACCATAGGCAGTGCAGCTTGATTAACTGAAGCTTAACTTTGAACAAGATCCTGTTACTGTAGGTTCACATCAAGCTTTGATGTTCCAGTAGTGCATTTTAAAATGTGTTTTTCTGGCTTCACAGAAGGTAAAGATTCCTGCTTGCTGAGAGATCTAGCAAGCAACTCTCTACTCATTTATCTTTAATAGATTGCATGTAATACATATTGTATAGAGGTTAAAGGTTTCTGAAAAACAGATTGATTGTGTTTGCTTCATAGTATTGATTAATTTGATTAGCCAGCTGCTCAGAGCAGAGTGATAGTTTCCCCTGCATGGTGCTGTCTTCTAAAAAAGCTGTAGGTTTGTTTCTTTACTGAAGGGGCCTAGAGAAGCATCTTTATTTGCCACTTTCACATAACTGGGCGACTAATGATAATAATACCTGTCCTAATTCTGAAGAAATAAATACTGCAGCCACCCAAGGAATACATGACAGCTATGGATGGCAGAGGACTTTAGCGTAGGTTACTGTAGGACCATTGGGTGGTATTTTCCCACTACATCCTTTCTGTTGCAGAACGACTATTTGACATGGGAGAAGAAGTGGAAATCTGTTTCCAAGGAGCCAATAGGGAGGTGCTGCTGGGAGCGTGTCATCTCTCCTGGTCCATCCTCTTGTCCTTAGATGAATATGTCCTACAGCATATTTCCTGTGCTGTATTCTAAGTGCAGGTACTTACTGGGAGAACTTTCCATTCTCCAATAAACCTGTGTGTGTAACTGTTTGTGGATAAGCAGTTGGGTTTTTACAACATTGAGGAAACTAGTGGAAGAAGTGGATTGGCAGTATTTAAAACAATAAATAATCAAAGTAATGTGGACCACACTGGGAGGCTCTATTTTTCCCATTGCCTAGAAAAAGGAGGAGGAGAGGTTCTGTGACATTTAGACAATCACAGATTTCAGACACAGATTTAGACAATCACAGATTTCAGAATGCTTAAAAAATTTAGTCGGTGGTTTGGATTTTTTTTAGATATACCTTTCCCCTGTGTTCTTAACATGTTCTTGGATTATCTATTTGGTCTGAAAAACCTCCAAATCAGTGATTAAGCATTACTTGCTTCTTTCTTTTTAACAAGCACTTAAATTAAAATTACTCTCCATAAGAAGATGACCACCTTGTCACCTATCTAATGAAAATGTGAGAATAGGCAGTGAGAGACTTCATTAAAAGTCTGTAGATGAATGTGACATCACATCCGTGGAATTTGGGCTGAATCATTTTAGTGGTAATTTCTTTTTTCAGCTAACAAAACTCTTAACCTCCCTGGCACCCTTTTTTTGCATCAAGGGCATACCTCCTGAATTTGATATTCAGAGATTCTACTCTAAAAGATGAGCACAAATTGGGAAAACATCAAGACAGCAGAGCTGTGGAGTCTGTAAAACTTGGCCTTCTGCTACCAAGATCAATTGAGCAACTATGCTGAATAAACTCACAGTTGCTTTAATTTTTCCATGCTGGGGATGTAGATCAGGGGGAGAATTGCCTTTCCATATTCGTGGTTTGAGATACAGGTTTGGTGCCCTGTATTGATGTGGATAGATAATTTTGTTTCTCTGCAATTCATTTTTTTTACAGAAGAGAAAAGGGTTCTGATTGTTCCTCATCTGGTCGTCATTCAGAATTTTTTTTTTAGAATAAACATACTTTGCTCAAAAATTGGTATTTGGGTGGGCAGGAGCTTAGGGGCTGGGTAAAAGAGGTATTTTTAAACAGAAAGAGGAGGAAAAAAGTTAGAACGTAATGGAAGATTAAAAACCTGTGTGAATATGACTTTTTTACCTAACATATACTTAGTTTTATTCCTGGATTTTATTTTTTTTTAGTTTATTCCAATATGAGTTGCAGTTCGTGCTGACTGCATTACTGTGTATTTATATAGTGTCTATTGTGATGGGATTTTGATCATGTTTGAAATCTTACTGCTTTGTAAATATTAAATGTGTCTTGTTTAGACTAAATAAATACAAATTAGAAGAACATTTAGAAAGACCAACGGAGAGTAATAAGTAAAAAAAGTTCCTGCTAGAGCAGGGGAAGGAAGTGGAGGGTAAAAGCTCTTGCTCTAGGTCTTCCCCAGGCTGACGTAAGTGGAATGCTTTAATTGGCACTCTTCAAATCCAAAGAACAGATATAAGCACTAGTTTTCTATATGTTGGCTTTCTTAGGTGAATTTTGGGAGGGCAAGTGCTGCCTCCAACTGTTGGAAGTGGAAATCGATGAGTTTTGTGTGATGTGTTTGGGGAGCTGAGGGTTTTTTCCTTCTCTTGACAGCTTTCTTACATCAGCTTTTTTATGACCGCAGACTGACTTGAGTTGGAAAGGATTCCTAAATGTCATGTGACCTAAGCTCTGTTCAAATCGGGTGACTAAGGCAGTGACTGCACATGTAACTAACTCTTCGCTGGACTAGAGAATGAAGCTCTGAAGCCAAAGTGCCGTGCTTCTTTTGGATTTCAAACACAAGAGTGTGCAGGCGATTTTGCTTACCACCGTGGTGGGATTGGGCATGGCTGCTGCAGACAAGCTTTCTCTGACTTGCATTCCTCCTCTGCCAGCTGAGCTGCTATGTAGAGAGCTGCAGGCTCTGCTGCTGCTGCTGGGGCAACAGGACTGTTGGGGTGAAAAGCATCTGTGGTGTGAGGGAAACCGTGATTACCTCCTGATGCATGCTGGATTTTAAGTCAGTCTTTCCATAGTCATTCCACCCAGGGAAGTGCTGAAATACATGTGTATTTGCTGCATTAGCTTATCCAGTAACCTCATAATTTTGTTTTATTTTTTTTTAAATTGGATTTTTAAGATGATCAGAATGGAGAAAAGTAACATCCAGTATTATAAAAAACATTTTTTTGTGTTGAATTATGTTGAAACAGTTTAAACATTAGAACACTATTTTACAAAAAATAAGGTATTTGTTACTTAGCGTTGCTACTAATTATGTGCTGTACAGTTACCTTTTACCTAATGAAGCATATCTCCCCCAGTAATTTTGTCGTGAGCTGGCAGAAAATTCTATAAAATAAAAGAATTGGTGTAAACTAATCTGTAGCTTTGTAATTCCATTGCATTTTCAGTGGACATTTTATGAACCTTTCCTTGAACTTCACATATATTTCTGATATGCACAGCTATTGTACCTTTTTTCTCAAAGCGATAAATAGGAATGAACTCAGGGTTCAACTCATGAATTATCTTCTCTTGCTGATAAATGATTAATGTAATCCACTTACGAGATTACCATGACATCATTCAGATTTTGGCATGCTTAGTTTTATTTCATAACAATGAGAAAATCCTGAAGTCCTTGAAAGCTTCTTGATGCAGAACCTTGCTAGGGCTGCAAGGAGCATGAGAGAAAGATTTGAGCTCGATGTCCAAGGGGACATCCTTGTCCACTGTACTTTGTAATGTTGGCTCTTTGTTAGCTTCATCATCCAGGCTTTAAACTTCTAACTAGAGCCTTGTGATAGTTAGTTTGATTGCCTAGCTCTAGGTTAAAGTTTTGTCCAAGTCATGCAATTTTAATGACTTGTATTTTGAGTGCAGTACCCTTTGGGCCACACTGATTTTGGAATCAGCAGTTTTAGTTGCAGTTAAAGTTGAGGGGCTTAACACACTCTCACATACCTTTTTATTTCTTTAACTAAGGAAATTTTAAAGATGGAATGTTTTTTTATTTGCTTTTGGATGCAAAGTTAAAGAAAATTCAGGTTACAGAAAACACATCAGTATTTTAGGAGTTTCACACAGTGTTTTGATATACAGTGCATTGAAACATGTTCTGGATTCAAATCTACTACTTTATTAAAAATAACTAGTATTTCTGATTAGCTACTGACTTAATTATTTATGGTTTTGGAGCCAAGATATCCCAGCTTCTTGAACAAAATTTTTGTCTCAAGGAAAGCCCAATAAGTAAGCTGGAAGGAGAAGACAAGAATAAATTTATTAGGATGTCTCTAAGCCACATGTATCACTGCTTATTTTAGCGAAAAAGTAGCCTCAGTAATGAATCAGGTAACACTTTGAGGTATGTTGGTTTTCGCAGGTGACATGGAACATCACCTGATGTCCTCTACTGCAGTGATCATCAGAGTACCTGTGTTACTGGGATCCAGTTGTTGGCTGTTGCTGACCAGGAATAACAAAACTTTTCCTAGAGGAAATCTGGTTCTCCATCAGCCCCCCTCAGGATAAATTACCCCCTGATAGAAGTATTTTGAACTGAATGGCAGAAATGGAAATACAACTGCATGATAAGTGAGTATTAAAAGCACAGTCCTAGCTTTCATACAGTTCATATTTGTCCAGTGAATTTTCAAAAAAGTAGTAAGTTCCCTACTCCAAAAATTATTGCCTTTTGGTGATTCTCTAGGAATGAAACATGCAATCAATAGCCTTATTATGTATGGAGCAAAGGCAATTTCTATATGTCACATTCCTGATATGTAAATTCATACTTTTCTGAAGATATTTTTTCTTCAGTAGCTTTGCCCATTAAGATAATCACTTCTTTGGAAGAGGTCCAAAGGTGCTTTTGACTTTTTTTTTTTTCCTTCCAGTGTATAATTATGCTGAAACCTGACCGGTTCACAACTCCATTTTGATCTGCAGTGTTAAACACTGCATTATGGTCTTGTCAGCAGTGAGATCCACAGGTACTGTGTTGCAAGTTTGTATACATACAGTAGATACACTCTGGCTAACAGAACAGCACAAACAGCAGTAAGGTAAAGAGCTCCTTTTTTTATTAAGAAACAGCACGTCATTTATTTGGAAAAGGAAGACTTTGTCCAGATTGGCCTTTGTATTTTCAGATGGCAGAGTGTATTGAACAGTAACCATCAGACACTGGAAACACTGAGGGATATGTACTGTACTTTTGGATGTGTCTTACGCCTGAAACCAGAGGATGAAACTACCAGAAAGGAATTCACAGGTTGGGGTTGAATAATTCAATGCTTCCTGTGGTGCAAGGAAGAAGAAAATATTTCTTCAGTCAGTTATGATGCTTTTAGGCAGTCTGAAGGTTTAGTAATCATGTGAACTGCAAGGACTTAATGCCAGTGCACAAAAAAAAGCTGTTATTCTTCCATTTTTATAGTATTCTGTGTCTTGGTTATTAATGCTTAGTGTGTCAAAAAATCAGACACATACCCCTTAAAGAATAACCTCCTCCAAAAAGATGCATATCTACTGTCACTTTACGTACTCTGCCTGCTGAAGACTCTGTCCCTCCAATGTATGAGAGGAATGCTGCAACTTCATGGCCTTTTGCAATACCTCACACTAATTATGGTGTAGTAGCAAATAAACCTTGTTGGCATCCTTTTTTTGTTGGATTTTCAGATGTAGTGAGGTGCTGAATAGTGGACATGCCTGATAGTCTAGATAAAACTCACTGCTTTAGTGGCTATGAGAATCCAGTGAAGTTTTTGGGCGGATTTCATTGGTCTTCAGCTGTGGGAGTTCATACTGGAGAGAGAAGACATGTTTGCAAGTACAAAATCATCAGATCTTTGAAGTATGAAGTGGTATGCTGTGAAGTCACCTATAATTATTCATATTTAGTTTGAGCAGCATAGGAGACCTGGCTGAAATGCTGGTGCATTTTAGGAAGGAAAACTCTGAAAAGTCTCTCAATACAAGGCAATGATCAGTTGCTGCAGCTTCACTGGCAAACCACACATTTTCCACTGATACCACTTGACAAGGAAGAGGCCTTGCAGAACTCATGTGGTTGGTCTGTCTAGTGGTAGCAGTCTACAGATGACCTGTGAGTGTAAAGGGGAAAATATAGGAAAGTGAGGAGTCTAGTTAATTTTTTTTTCCTCATAAGAAGACAAATGGACATGTTGAAAATGCTGAGAAAGTGTCGGTCACCTATTAAAGCCATTTTAGGGTAGCCTGCATGAGCTTGGTGTCAGGAGTGTATTATTTAGGAAAAAAATCAAACTCGCCTGTGACTTTCAGTTGTCCATAGTTCTGTGTTCATGCAGGTCAAGCCAGCCCTTCTTGAAAGCCTTGCAAGTGCTGTGGCAGTACAGCTTTGTAAATGGTTTCAAGATCAAGACCAAATTTTACCGTTAGTTGTGACTACAGTAGTGCACTGATTACACGTTGGCAGGTAAGTAATTATCAGCACAGGATCTTCGATGTTGGTGCCTGTCATTGCTCTTTAAAATTTACATCCTGTTTGAAAGAGAGGATCGGGGAAGGGAAGAGACTTTGTTTAATTGGAGCATCCATCTGATGTGTTTTGATGACACAGCATGTTAGTGTGGACTGTTATAATTTCTGAAGTCTGTTTATTCTTACACACTTGTTTATAAACTGAATCTTTTTAAATGCCCTAAGATCCCATGACTTCAGCTGTTTAAGGACGATGTTCATGAACTACAGACTTTTTATACCAAGAGGAGGGAATCCCGTTACCCCCTAAATATCTCCACCATGCTTTTATTATACAAAGAACAGATCTTCTGGCTGCAGTCGTGTCTAGAGAGAAGATAGATGGATCAACATGTTAAGGTGCAAATCTGAAGCCATTTTCTGCTAAGGAAACACTAAAGCCTTAGAAATTTAGTCTTCTGTTCTGTTGCTGCTCAGTTGTGATAAGCTTTACCCACAGGCAGTCATTTCAAATGCTGTTTTAGAGGCTCACAGATCTGTTCCTGCTCATGTTTTTGGCTTACCAAGCACTGACACAGAGAACTGATAAGTTTTTTTACACTTTCTCTTGTGAGGAGACATTTGACTGTCAGAAGCAAACGGGGAGTGAAAATACACCAATTTCAATTTGCATTTTATGAGATGGCAGTAGTGGTGTTGCCAGTTTTTGTTGGGGTATTCCGGATGGTAGCAGCAGGCTTATTTCCAGGATTGTCTTTATGATCACAGATTCTTCAGACTCAGTCTCAGATACCTCAGAGGAAACATGCCTGTGTGATAGCTATAATTTTATTTTTTCTGTCCCTATGTGTAGCATGTGAAAATTGAATTCTTTCTTGTAAGGCATAGCATTGTTATCCTTCAACTCCATCTGTATGTTCATGGCACTTGTGACAAGGTCTGGAAGGTAATCTCACATACACATTTTATTTTGTATATCTATTCCAGTTTTGCTGTGGGTACTGTTTATAAATGCCTTTGAATAGTACGTGGTTAGGATTTAATCCTCTTTATTTTTTCACTTCCCTCCAATCTGTGTCTCATGTGTAAGTTATATCATCATGTTTTTCACTTGCTGCTCTTTGTCCTGAGGAGGCTAATTCTTCTGCTTCCAAATGTATCTCCATTCATGATTTCCCGGTACATGTGACATACTCCCCAAGAAAAAGCAATGATGTAATAGCAGAATTTTATATGTGAGGGATCAACATTAGAAAAAATGCCTTTACAAAGGATCTGGTGAATCTGTGGAGGACACATGGGTAGAAAGTTGAGCGAGTTCATGTCTGGATGTGCATTTAATCTAGAAACGTATGTTTCAGAACTATCTCTTGGAAATTATAAGAGAATCATGGACTAGGTTAATGGGAAAATCATAGAGCTTAAAAATTGGCAGCTGTTTCACCATTCTGATAGGAAGAGCTTCACAGGGCACAGTTTGGAGCCAGTGGCCCACAGCCACATCTAAATAAGTCTTTTTCTTGTCATGCTAAAGACTTGGCAGTGGGTCGTTACCATTCTGCATAGCTCTGATACTTCAGACTCAGGGAAAGTCTCTCCATTTTCTGTGTCCTAGTGAATTTACGGTCAAAGAAATATATTTCTCTCAATTTTGTGTTTGTTTTTTCTTAATGCTGAATATGTTGTTGAGGTGGTATCTGTACATACATGAATAAGATGGTGTCTGGTTTTCTTCTGCCACACTGATAAAGACAGTCAGTGAATTATAGAAATAGCAGACCTCTTTGTGGCAGGCATGGACACAGTTTCTCTTGTTATCATCTGCTTAGCAAGTATGTGCCACTTCTGTAGTGTTCAGTTAGCAAGGGAAGTTATTTTATTTTTTTTTATTTGTTTGTTTGTCACCAGGTATAGCTTCCTGATATTTTTTTTCCCCATGAAAACAACCAGTTGGTGGTGTAGTAAATTATTTTCGATTTTAGTTTTGCCCTTGAAACAGCATTCCATGACTCTTTTTTGGTGGTCAACAGCTTTAAATGGAGATTTAAAGTTTGATTGAAATTTAGTGAAGTTTAGGAGTGAACACTAGTGTGTTTGATTCTTGCCAAGTATCAACTGTCTCACAGGAGATCATAGTATAATTGCAGGTGGTCATGCTTTTGTAGCATTTTTTTTATTCCTCTAAAACTAAGTGAAATGCTTCTAACAGGGCCACCCTCTACCAGTGGTTCTATCTTTTATGTTAAACCAAACATTTCCACAACCTGTGCTACTTGCTTTTCCTCCTTAAATAATACAGGGAAAGTAAAATCTGTAGAAAATCAACTTAAATTGTAAGGATCAGATAGATACACAGTAAGTGGCAGAGGGAGCACAATACAGGTGCTGGGTATAAAGAGATTAAGAGAAAAATATTGATGCTGTACAAGTAGCCTCATTCAAATAATGTTCAGCATGGGAAGGAGGTTAGTTAATTTTTTTGAAAGTGGTAAAACAAAGAAGGATATTTGGGAGTTAATGGTGTTGGAAAGAATAATTCTAAATATTAGGAGAAACTGCGATAATAATGCTGGATTAACTGAAGCACTGCTAGGGAATATGATTGGCAATGATTGATAGGATTGCAGAATTAATACAGATCAAAAAAGAGTTTTTTAGATCCTTGTTGTTAGATTTTTCTTCCAGGGAGAGTATAATTTCTAGCTGGGATGTCTTTGGCTACCACAGCTGGCTATCAAAAGAAGGTGCGGTGTGTTTGTACACAAGTTTTTTGATGGAAAGATGAAGTAGATCCTATGATTGCAAGATACCTTGAGCATTTTCAGAACAGTTCTCCTTGCTTACCCACAGGTTGTTTCAGCAGTGTCATTGTAGCCTTAAGGATTCCTATTGTTGTCTCTCCAGATCTTCTTTCCCGTACTCCTAAAGTCTGGCACTGTGGCAAATGCTTGTTAGTAATTGAAGACTAATTAGCAGTATTTCTGTAGACTTTTGTGGTGTCTGTAATCATCCCAAATCTCATTATGTTCTTTTTTATATACCCATATTTACACATTTTGCCCATCAGCATACAAAGCAGGCAGTCCTGCCTGTTGAGCAATTGCAACCTGTACTTGCACAGGACCAAAAGACAATGACGAGACAAGCCTGACTCCATGGAGTGGTGAGGATTCGATTGCAAATAGTGTGATTGCAATTGTTTAGAACTGGTATTGTGGCTTCCATGCTACTCAGAATTGAGAAAATTATTTTACAGGATATCATTGAATTAGCTTGGATGTTTTGCTTGCATGTATTAATGGTCTAGCATGTTGTACAGGCTGGTTTTTCTTACCTTCCTCCCTCAACTTTTTTGTCAAAGAAGAGGGTAAGTTTTGAGTCAGAGCTGAAAAACTCTATGGTCTCCAATAAAGCAGCTTCTGTAAGAGGTATATTGTATCTCTTTAAAATCTTTTTCCTGGTTTTGAGTGTTGTGTGAAATCCTTTCATTTGCCAGACCTTTCAAGATCTTTAGAAGTGGAGCAATGTTGAAATAGGGTGGAAAAGGTAGTGCGCCCCCCCCCCCCCCCCAGCCATATGCTGTGTGTGGGTTGCTCACTGTGGTGAGGTGACCCAAAAGGCTGCTGCTTGAATGGGTTCTGATGTGGAAGTCTGTTCAGTGCAACAAACAAGTTACATGCTGTACTGATGGTCTGCCTGTCAGTTGTGCTTCAGGACTACTGTACTTTTCCTGTTGTGCTACTAGTTTGAGGAGTTTGAAGACACACCAGAAAATCTGTCAGGGAACTGTCAACATTTATATTTGGTTTTGTTTTTTGTTTCTAACTGTGATTATAAATTCCTGATGTTACTCTTGTTGCTGTATGTGTAACCCAGATCAGAAGGCATTGAAAGAATGGTGGAATGGTAGGGCAGCTCAGCTGCAGGGTTTGTGACTTTGAAGAACCTACAAACATTTAGCATGACTTTCTTTTTAATGAATACAAAACATGTAATTAAATGACTACAGCCTAATGCCTGGGGCTTGTTATTAAGTTCTTTCTAAGTCTTCTATGGCTTTTGGCTAAATTCACTAAAGCTGGTGCAAAGGTTTAATTTTTATGTGTATTGTGTCCCACAAATACCTGGCAGTGAAAAATACTCCCAAGTGCCCTTCTACTTGTTTCTTTCTGTGTAGAGCAACAACAACAACAAAATTTAAGGTGACATTACTGCTTCAGTGTTGGGGGAGTAATGGTAGAATTAATTAATTGATAATCCTCTCTATCTGTGGGAGATGACTTTTTTGATTTGAAGTAGCATTTACTTTATTTTGATAGTAATTATTACATTGCGTGCTTTTGTTTACATTTTCAGTAACTGCTTGCTCTAGAATAGCTCCTGGAAATGCCCCATAGAGATGAGCATGCCAGTGTTTTCTGAGTAATGAGTAGGCTAGCAGAGCCCTGAATAACAGCCAAGGCTGTGCTTTTGAGCTGCGACATCCAAAATCTTGGTGGAAATTAGTGAAAGTGAAGGGTATTACCCACAGTGTTCTTTCTGAGTTCTGTATCTTTGCTAAGTGGGATTTTCTTCCTGGGGATCCCAGAATTGCAAATCCTCAGGAATTTGAAGGTGTACATGAGTAGGAAATAGAACATATCTGAGAGTCTCAAAGATCCTTAGGCTTAGCAGGCCTCATTCATATGCTTCTAGCATAACTAGCCGAGTCCCAAGCAATGATTTTCACTTGCTCCAGGAAGGCAGAGGAGGAAAACAGTGTAGAGGGATCTAAGTCTCTGGAGCTCTACTGTTATCCTGTCAAGTGACACAAAGCTATATTCAATTTTATGGGTTACATTTATTTAGAATAAACTAGAGGTCTCTTCTTAGTAATTAATCCATGTGTTTGTTACTGTCAAAAGCTTACTTGGAAACTGAGGTGAGATGGTACACAGGCATTGTGAACATCCTTAGAGGATATGCCCATGTTCTATTTGGAAACAGTTTTGCTACGTAAGTTTCCACATTTCTTTTTTTTTGGACTGTTCTCAAACAAAATCTGTTTAAGTAACTTTTTTTTTTCCTCCTTGTGAGCTGTGTTCCATATTCTTGTCAGGCTTGCACTCTTCTAAATTCAGAATGGCTTGGTGGATTAATGGCCTTTTCAACTTTTTGATGAGCTCAAAATCAAAGATGACTTCTTAAAGTTTCATATACTTGCTTGTAGCTGGGGAAAAAATACACTCGAAGCCTGTATGAGGACAAACATACTGAATAAGCAGACTGTTTCCTAAGTAGTACTTTTATCCAATCTTTAATCCAAATCTTTTTTTCAGGCAAAATAACTTTCTTATTCTTCTGTCTCTTTTCCTTACACTGGTAGTTCTGATTCTATTCTTGCTGGAATAATTTGCTGCTTTGATTTTGGTTTTCTCTCTTTATTTCTTTTTTATTGTTAGAAATTCTATTGGGCAATATAGTAAAAACAGAGAAACAAAACCTGCCACCAGCACCCGAAAAACCCACACACCTCAAACCCAGAAACTAGTCAATTTGGACTCTCAGCAGCTGTTTTAAGGAAATTTCGGTGTTAGTAAGTTATTTTTTGTTATGAGCAACTAAAAATTGTTTACCTCTAATGGACAGGTTTATAAAGCTTGAAAGAATTTTCTTTCCTAGCCAGATCGTATTTATGGGAATGGACATAGAGTGAAAAAAGTATTCTAAATCAATAGATATATAGTATTTTCCACATAAAAGACCTAGGTGTTTTAAATTGCCTGCCTTTAACAATGTAGATGCATTTCTTTAGATAATGTACAGAACCTTCCAAAAGCCTTTAATTATTGTTTTGGTTGTTTATTTCTAACTTTTCTCACAATTCAGTCAGGTATTTGACATTAGTAAGCATAGTGAGAGTTTCTCGTGCAAGATTCTTCAGTTGTTTGTCCCCAGTGACAGAATGTAGAGACAAAAGTCAGTATTGAAATCCTGCGTGTGTTTTTGGGATGGAAAAGCCACCATTTAGCCTTGTTTTCTGGCGATATTTTTAACTTCTCCTTGGAACTTGCCCCTGCAAGGAATTGCCACTACTACATCTGTGGTTTTGTGTGGTTACTCCTATGCTTAATCTTTTGCTTTTTGTCCTAGTCTGTCCTTAATTCGATGGTCTTGTCAGAACTAAACAAAATTCAATAGGCAGGCTGATAAAGTTTCAGCAGACAAATGGAATATCTTCGCTTGTATGACTTGTAACAGGATTGCATACCTCCTCCACTGCCCCTGCATGAGGACCTGGCAGGTGGAAGGTAGGATGCCTTTTGATCCCTGCTACAGTACTGTAAAATTATGTAAGCTGTAGGTGTGTTAAAATTTAAAGCCTTTTCAGCTTCTTGTATAATTCAAAGCAGCAGGCTGTTTCACAATACACTTTCACGCTACGGTTAGTTTCTGTTTGAAGTTGATGGAGAGTGAATTTAGAAAACCTGACATGAGAGTGGCTAGCATGGCTTTACTCACGGAATGGATGCAGTCCCTTCTTGCTTTGCCTACCAGGGACTAAATGGCCTTTCTATGTCTCATGCAGAACCCTAGTGTGGCTCTTGGATATGGCTTCCTTGTGGCTTTTCCCATGGGATTTTGGAGTGTTTTGTAATCTGTGGCAGGTTTATTGTACCATCATGGGGAATCTGGGGAAGGGATGGACAGGTCTTCTGGCTGGCATCAGGACCACAGGTGTGTGCAAGGTTTTAAGCATGGATGTGAAAGTGCTGTTGTGGGGAAGAGCTTCCATGAGAGCATCTGGGAGCTGGGTCTGGTCTAACGTCGCAACTGGTTAAATAAAGAGAGTCTGGCACTGGGAATCTGTGATGGACTAAAGACAGCCACAGGACTGTGATTCACTTAGTGCTCTGGAGAAGAAAACCCGTAAGGAACTACACAAGCACAAGGACACATAAAACCTGATTTTAATGAGCTTCATAAGGATTTCACGCCTCTTTTCTTTTACTGTTCTGTTGCTTTCTTGTCCCACTCCCTATACCCTTAGTATGTGTCTGCCAAGAAAGTTGGAAATTGACCTAGAAGCAGAAGAGGATGAGGATAATGTTAGGCTGAAGACCTGCTGAACTGCTGGCCCTGTCCTGGCTGCAGGTCAGTCTGCCAGCTGTTGCTGAACTTCTGCTTGCCTTTTTCCTCATGGGAGGATGAGCTAGGTTTGCCTGTGAAGCTTAAAGCGACTCCATTGTCTTTTGAGACAGTAATCTTAATTACTGTTAAGTATTGTTTGAGGATTATCAACCTAATAAAAACTCCTACTTGCCAGGCTGTTTAATCATACAATGTTTTTTTCAACATAATATTACACATAGCTTGTAAATCTTACAAGCTCTTGAGATTCTTTGTTTTATTTTTGGTAAGTGATACTTGAAGATTAGCAACATAATATATTAAATCTTTATTGAAGCTTTAATTATGTCTGTTTATATGTTTGAGTAGTATAAACTTGTATAAAAACATAATGTATACTTCACATACGTTATAGCCTTTCCACAAAGCTGCTCACATATGGATAAAGTAACATTCATCTATTTTTTGTTGTACAAGAAGTTCTTTCTTGGTGGTGAACACGTCAGTTTATTTGGGTTCTATATTGGTGTTTTAAAAGTTGATTTTAATTGAAGTATAGAATTTGGATCCATGTATCTAAAAATAGATTTTCAATGTTTTACTTTAAGAAGAAAATTTCTCTTGTAATTCTGAATGCACGGTATATCAGACCATGACCGCTTCATTTTCCTTTTTTCATATGCTTTTTCTTTATCACAGACTCTCAAGTTATGATTCATTGACTAAACAGTTACTGAAGGAGATTATGGATTTTCTTAGTTTCAGCACTTGTCATTTTGCATTTGCAGTGATCTTTCATAAAAAAGATCATGCAGTTAATAATAATATTTTTATTTGCACAGTTTTTTACAAATGAATGAGATCTCCAAGATAGTATTTTCCGTTACCTTGGAAGAAATACAGAACTTTGTGATAATCAGATTTCTGCTTTTTTAAAGTATTTTCTTTTGACATTTTTCAATAGGAATAGGAAATAATTTGGAATCCCTGCCATCAGTTGTGGTTGGGCCACTACTGCTGTAGAATGAAAAATAGTGAGTTATGGAGAGGAAAACTCATGAATTAGAAATAGATTTGGTAGACAGTAGGCTGATTTCACATATGATGTTTTCACTGCCATGAAACAGGATTTAAGCCAAGAATAATGTATTAGCATAGCTTAGTGGAAAGGGATAGCGTTTAGACTTCTTTCTTGTATTTTGTTTTCTAGCTTGGGTGTTATCTGAATTGACAGATGAAAATACAGTGGACATTTTTTATTCTCAGCAGTGTATGGTGATAACTGGGTGTGTCTCTCCCAGCATTTTTATCCGCCTTACAATAAAAAGCCAGCACAATATCTCTGTAGGTATCCTTTTCCTGTAATATCATGGTAGTTTTGCTCTGTATGTCTGATTACTTGGGAGGTCTGTGAAAGAACTCTGTCATATTAGAAAGTATACAGTTGCTACCTTTTTTTGGTTTTTGGTTTTTGTTTGTTTGTTTTGTTAGATGTTTAATATGAAGCTTGTTTGGATCTCAGAAGATTTTAATTTCTTTAATTTCCTAGCTTATGCTTTGACCTACTCAATTTCCAGTTGTTCTTTCCTGGATGATCAGCTTTCATTTAGAAGTTAGTTGCTATTAAGTTTACTTAAGCAGGAGACATAAGAGTGGCAAACAATAGTTCCACTGCATCTTTGTAGGAACAAATAATGATCTGCCTACAAAAGTGTATCATTTTCTGTTAGTGTTAATATTGCTATTCCTGTTTGATTTGAAGAATGAGTTGCTGATTTCTTCAGTGCCTCTCCCAGAGGATGCTGTTGATTATTTTTCATAGAGGAGGTGGTACTTCTTTATATCTCAGATGTCAGTAATGCCTTTTGGCGACACTAACACTCTCTTAAATACCAGGGTTTTTACTACTAGAGCACAGAAGCAGATATGTATGCTATGATGGTGTTTACTGGCTGAACCTCAGCTGAGGCATTTTGTCCCCATTTTCTCATGTCTTTCATTGGTTCCTGTCAGAAGAAGTTATTATAAATTAATATTTGTTCCGTGAAGTGCCTGCGTACTGAAGTAGTGGGAGCTCTGTGTGGTGTTGTAGTGAAAGAGCAAATCAATATATAGGAGTTTTAAAACAGGATGCATCACATTCTGCCACAGTTAGCACCGTGCAAAACTACATACGCTTTACATTGGTATGGCACAGTACTTTCAGAGATTGTGAACTGTGGAACAAGGTTAAATAGCTTAAAGAGATGTACATATTCTTTGTCAGTGCTCAATTGAGATTTACTTTGAAAAGCAGGTTGAAGATGTAAAAAAATAATCTAATTGTAGTAAGTTACTATTTTTTTCCTTTTTAAATAATTTTACAGATTGATATTTATTTTATCAAGGTATGATTTTATTTATCTTGTGTATTATACATTTTTAATTCTACTTCCAGGTGGAGAATTGTTCAGTGACTGTTTTGATGATTGATTATATTGGCAATGTTTTTAATTTTTTTTCTCTATTAAACATGAGGTACAAAGGTAGCTTCATCCTATAAGTTGAGTTAGCTTTATAGGGTTGACTTTTAAAAAAAATTTTCAATTTCGTATTTTATTCTCTTTGCAGAATGTTTCCTGGTACATTTCTGTCTATATTTATTTGTTTCAGTGGCAGTGGAAAGAGGCTGCATGAATTCCACTTTGTGCTTCCTGTGAATTCATTTTAATCTGGGCTGTAAAACATATTATGCAACCCATAGAGAGGAATCGAGTAACTCCTTGTTGAAATGGAAAACTGCAACAAGGTGAATTTTAAAAGATTTTGTCAGTATAGTACTCAACATTTTCATAAGAGGTGTCAAAACCAGAGTAGAGAGGTAGCAGACTGAGGGGTCCCACCAGGGTGTTGGAGAGCAGAGTAGCAGTCAAGGTAACTCTTCAGAGGGGCAAATGAGAGGGAGGTGCTCGTCAGCAGGGACAGGAGAAGGCTGTATGGTGCCATGATGAAGGAGCAGCTGGCTAAGTAGCAGGTTTGCAGAAACCTCTGTGGGTGTTTGTGCGAATGACGGTGTAAGATGGGTTGTCAATGACATGTTGTTACTGAAAGACAGCTGCTGTACTGACAGAGCAGGAATATAGCCTTAGGAGAGGCATGAAGGGTGCTCATTGAAGGGTCCAGTAGTGTATCCTGTTTGGCACACTTTGTTGGAGAGAGCTGGAGAGATTTTGAATGAGAGTACTAAAAGTCTGTAGGTGGAGAGGCAAGACCATGAAGGGTAAATCCCCACTATCAAGTGGGGATTGTTTAGGCCAAAGAGGAGTGGGTCCATACAGGCCACTGAAAATTGGTGTGGTAAAGAGATGGTGGGCAATCTGTTCTTAGTTTGACAGGACTACCCAGCTTCCACCAAAACAGTGAAGAGTCAGATGAGGTCTAGGGGAAACTTTGCCAGCAGTAAGAATATTGAAACACTTAAATCCGACCGAGTGACTATGGATGCTTGGAGGCCTTTGAGAATGAGTAAAAACACATATCGGAAGTGTCACCAGTGTCACTGAAGCTGACCTCATGGCCAGGGATGTTGGTATGATTGTGTTGGCACCTCAGGATACAACTCGGTGATTGCAGAGTTTTTGGTATGTTGTCACATAACTGGGCAGTTTGGTTGCTTTTGTAGACACAGGAGTGAAAACAATCTACTGGAGAGGGTTCAAATATGTCCTCTCTTTTTTTTTGTTCCCCAACACGGTATTATAAAGAAGTAGAGAAATTTGCACAAGCCTCTGTTTTCCTTGTTTCTCCGAGCGGTAGCCTTCCTGGTTAGTTCCAAATTTGGAAGAAGAGTAGAGACCCCCAAAATTAAAAAAGCCATTCATTTTTAGAGAAACTGATGATCAGATAATGGGGAAATGCATTGACTTTCTCCTTCATAAGTAGACAGTGTGAACTCATTTATATATGTTTGGCAGTCAACAGTTGACTAGGGAGTTGTGTGTACTGGACAACCTTTGCCTGTGTAATCCTGGGCTCATTGAATTTTGCTATATTTCTTGTTTGATGAAGATTTCTTCAGGTGTTAGAATTAACTTTGTTACAGGACTAACAGAAGGTGGCTTAGAAGGCAAAGAATAGGCTGTAAGGATTTGAGCTTCTTTTAAGTTTACTAAGCAACAGAATTGTTTTAATTTATGAAGCAGTAATCCCAAGTGTTCACAGAAAGATTACTTCCATCACAATGCTCATATGTATCATTTTGCGATTACCTTTATAGTTCTTAACTGCATCCATTACTTTTTTCCTTATACTGATTAGGTTTCATATGTAATCTGTAGCAGGTAAGATGAGAACCACATAGGTGTTCAAGAGAATACCAATGACTTTGTCAAAATTGTAACCAGTGATTTCCAATATGTAATTTAGATTCTGAACTGAAATCTTACAACATATATGCAAGGGGGCATCTGAAAAGGGAGTCTGTTTACAATTCATGATCTTAAGTGAGAGCTGTAAACCGAGTGTAATGGCTGTTTGTTTACTAGTGATTTAAACCTGTTAATTTGTATTATGAATGCTAGCTGTCTCCCATGTTGGTTAGAAATTGTAACAGATCTGAGCATCTTCTTTACACGGGTAATCAGTAGGAGGAGTGAAAGAAGTATGACTTTTTTGCTTTTCAAGTAGGTGGGAAATCCCAGAAAGTTCAAATTTGCTGAGCCTCCCTCTGTCGGAATATGAAGCTTCTGTACTTGTCTATACATGTGAAGTATTTTCACCTGACATGGATCCTGTGTGGTTGGTTAATAATGCAAAGCTTTGATTTATGGTGCAGCATGGATTGGGTTAAGACACATACTCTGTGAGCTGTGATTATGTGTTGCTTTTTGCCCATTTCCTTTTTTTCCTTTGAATGCAAGTTCTGTGAGGTAACTTAAAAGAAGAGTAAATGTTTGCAAATTGGTAATATCAGAGCCACAACTGAAGCCTGGAATAATCAATTCTGCAGCCTCATGTTGCTTTTGCTCAGTTTTCCTGGATGTTTTCTCCAAAACTAACTCTACTCTCTCTTTTTGCTTACTGGGTGATTCTACATTAGGGCAGATGTCCACAATAATTCCCAGAGGAAATGAAGAAATTTGAAGGACATTGGTTTGGTGTGAAATATTGTCATATCTCTAAGTAATTGAGAACAGCAAAATAATTGGTTCATGTCACAAATAGAACAGTATGTGCGAGAGAACACAAATGGAAATTGCTTATGCAGGAAGGGAGAGTGAACTGCAATATGTTGGTTATTATTTTGTAAATATGATCCACAAATCCATTCAGCTGAGATTCTTATGCTATGCCTCTCTATATAGTATTTCTCTAGCTTTCAAAGGGAATAGTGTAGTTAAATTTATAAAGGTGTTTCAAATTATAGTTGTTTCTTTTACCATACAAAAGCAAAACAATAGTATGTCAAATCAAAAGAAAGCAAATGAGTGCTAAAAATGAATAATCAGGAATTATCCTCATTCAAATACAACTGGTTTCCATCTCTTTTTCATTTTGGGTGGTTAGTGACTACAGAGAAGTGATTTATACTGTCTGTGTTCCAGCAATCACATTTTAATCTCTAAGGACTGGAACAGCTGTTCTGTCATCTTTGAAAGGTCATGTGGGTTGGGAAAGATCTCCCTCAACATGAGACAGCTGAATGGTTCACCCGCGTTCCAAAAAATACATCAATCGTAGAAGCTAAAGTCTGATTGAAAAATAATAAAGTCACTTACCAGTTACTGTCATGGGCAAAACAGACTTGACTTCAGGAAAATTAATGTAATTTATTGCCAATTTTAAATATAGTAGGATGATGAGAAACAAAGACAAAACTAAACCACGTTTCCCCTACCCACTTCTTCCTAGGCTCAACTTCACTCTTTCATTCATCACTCCTCTGCCTTCTTACCCTGTGCAGCGCGGGGGGCTGAGAAACAGGAATGTGTGTGATCAGTCCATAACATCTCCTCTGTGCTGCTTCTTTCTTACCATTTCCCTGCTCCAGTGTGAGGTCCCTCCCATGGAATGTAGTCCTTCATGAATTGCTCTGTTACATAATGTGGGGCAGCTTCTGGTCTGTTCTCACAGAGGCCAGCCCTGCAATATCCCTGCCATCAAAACCTGGCCATGTAAACCAAATACAGCCAGTCACAACCACTTCTAGCCAGGACTAAAATTCATGAAAACAACCTATTGTACACGGAAACCTCAGCCAGTCAGGGAAGCAGATAGCTTGCTACTCAGACTTATTTAAGAGAGTGGCTGCTGGAAGGGAGTAGAAACATTTGGCTGGAGGTGCACTGTTGGAAGGAGAGGACTCATACAGGACCAGTGTCACTCTCAAAGGACAACAGCTCCCAAGAAACCCAGGCTGGGGCAGATTGCCGCAAGAGATCACAGATCTTGGAAGACTCACACAGGGCAGGGACACCCCAACATATTGCAGCCTGTGGTGGAACTCAAGCTGCAGTGGAGGAAATTAGAAGCAAGCAGCAGTGGAGGAAGACAGGTGGCAACCAAGGAGCAGCAGAGAGAAACCATACAACACCCTCCAACCTACCGTAGAAATTGGGAGATACTAAGTGTAACATGCAGTGGAAACAAGTTAAGACTAGGAATGGGAAAGAAAAGGTGTCAGACTGAATTTGAGCTTGGACAGTGGAGAGGATAAGTGTTTCCCTAAGTATTCAATTCTTTATAATTTTTTCTCAATGACCAAACAGTAATCAAAAGTTTGTGCTAATTGGTAATAAGTGAAATGAAGTAAAATTCCTGAAGTCAAGATTGTTTTGTCTGCAACAGTGCCACAGCTGTTGTGTGGTGCAGCTGCTGAAAAGCCAGCTTGTGACATTCCCTTTATTAGTGGAGAATTAAGTTGCATTTTATGAAAGTGCTGATCAACTAAATGCTGTTCAGTTCAGTGTAAGCTATATATAACTACTCTGCATTACTTACCATTTTGCAAAAAATCTGATGAAACTGCATTGATTAAAAAAGCCCAGAAAAATAGTTCTACAGTGTTAGCATGAGTCCATTATCCAGATGTCCTGTTTCTAGCCATGAGTGCATAAGAAAAAGTGTAAAACCAGAGAGAGTGTGTTGTGCTGTTTTCTCAACCTCACTGCATTTCAAGAACTTCCTCATTTTGAAGTGCAGAGCTACCTTTTAAAAACAAGAAGAGAGGGAGACTTACACAAAAATACCGTGCTACAGCAATTTGGAGAGTTTGCACAAATTTCTGATGTCTCAGATAATCCTTTACATAAAATTTTGGTATTTTAAGAGCAGGTAGGGTTGAAAGTTTTTTATTGCTTCCACTAGAACTGTGCTGCAGCAGATCCAACTTGTTATTTCCTGTCGAGATTTTATTTATGCTTATTTGACCCTTAACAACGTCATTGTTCAGTTTAAAAAGGTTGGATTTTTTGTACTTCCAACTTCTCAGGTTTTTATTTTGTTAAGATCAAGTTCAGCTCTTCTAGGCTCTTCTTGTAGGGAACTAGAAAGCGTGTCCTAACTAATTACATTCTTGTGCATTGCCTCTATGCCTGGTTTTCGTTACTATGAGATTCCGTCTGAGGTCTGAATGATGTCTTATGGTTTGGTTGTGTGTTTATTTACTTGAATTCTGATATATATTCCTGGGAACTCCAAACAAAAGAAATCCTGGTTTCCACAGAGAGAGCCCTCTCTATCGAATATATTTAACTATTTCCCTTTCACTAATATGTAAGGGAGTGCATTTACTGACCTTTTAGCCCATGAAGATGTGTTTACAGCATTTAAAACTGATTCCGAGTTCTTGAGCAGTAAATCTTAAGATGCAGTAGTATAGAGGGCAAAGTATTTTTAACATATGAAAAAAAAAGGCAACCTAAATGAGTAAATCAATGCAATTAGGTATTTAATTCCTCTAAATGTATTTTAACCTTTATTATCCTGGCCTTACAGGTTTTCACATTTCTTTTTTTACTTTTTTCTTTTCAAATTCTGCACTTCTCTCTGTGCTTAGTAACCTTTATCTGAAATTTAAACTCTGATCCTTTGAGAGTTTTTGTTCAATGCTGAACTTGTACATAAAATCTGGAATACGAGACAACACTTGCATTCATAAAAACAGTCCTCAGTGTGTTTCTGGAGTTAGAGCCAAGGAGGAGAAAGCGAGAAACTTTGACAGCATTTTTCATAATGCTATTTTTAAGCTGCTTAAGTTTTTCGGGCTAAACTCCTGGTGTTAAGAGTACATTTTCAGTCTTCTGAGGACACCTCTGAAAAGTATGTTGTGAAGGCATACTAAAAATTAGCTGAAAAAAAGATTTTTATTTTTTTTTTTGCGAATTGTTTGCATTTGCCTTGTGTAGAGCTTGGTGCTGTGTAGTGGAAGGTTCATACCTTGTTGGACTCTTGAGTCAAAAGGAGGACCACAAGAACAGATTCTTCTATGCATACACTGAGATGTGCTTATTTTGTAGCATGGAGTGCACTTGCATGACACATGTCACTGGGGCTGGAGTTTGCAGATGGAGGTTATTTTGTCACTCAGCTGCATTTGAGAAATGTGAAATGGATAGATTTGACCTTGTAAGTTTTTCCATACAGCATGGTTGTCTGTGCTCTGCACTCATTCACCCTGCTAGTGTGCCTGCAACTTTCTGATCCTAAATAGTTAAAACACAGTTGGTTTTCCTATCTGCATTTGCATTCAGCTCTGGGGGTGTCTGCTGAAAAAGCAACCATGTGGAGGACCTCTTGTTTATACCTTGAATAGTAGTATGCGATCACTGGGACAGCAAGTTTGCCTAAGTTTGCCTTGTGACATGGGAGTCTTTGTTTCAGGAAGGTAACTGGTGTACTGCCTGTTATGGTTCCACCAGTGTTCAGTCCCCTGAGATTAGGTAGTTAGCTGAGAAGCTGAGGCTGATACCTGTGATTGCAGTTTGGAATGAACAATCTCATCTTTTTTTCTGGGAACAAATTATCTTAATCTTACCTCTGCCACTGTCCATGGAATTAGAAAATTAATTGCGTAAAGTAGGTGACACTAATCTCTTGATAAAATTCAACAAAGTTGAATAGTGCCACTGGTGTGAGATTACATGTTTTTAAATTTTGTGTCTTAAAAACTATGTAGTCTGTTTTAATGGGTTGTAAGGTGGCATTGTTAATGAAAAAGTTTTTCAGCCTTTTCTCACTGTCGCTCCACTCTGCTGATCTAGTGGGCTTGATAAAATGTCATTTTTTAATTCCATCAGAATAAAGATTTGCCATTTTTATGTCATTTTTTTCAAGGAATTTTTTAGAATATTTTGTAGTAAGTGACAAAGCCCGCAGCCACTTGTAAGAGCTCTCATTGATGCCACTGGCAGTTTTCCTTGCAAAGTAGTTTCAAGATTAGAGAGGCAGCATCCGTGGATTAAGAGGATCAGTCTTTGTCTTGGCCTATGAGCCTTTTAAAGAGAATCTGGGTCTGCCCTGTGGTTTCGAGTGAAACTACCGTGCTGTGAAACTGCTGATTTGCTCTCTGCCATTAGAAGTGTTTCCCATGATAAGTAGAAACATTTACAAGGAATCTGATGTGTTCCTGATGCCTTTTTGCTTCAGTGAGGCTAAGCAAATAGGACTGCCTTAGCAGATCTGAGCCATAGAAACTGAGAAATTCTGTACTTTTACTGAAAAATTTAGCATCAGTTTCAAACAAAAAGCTGTACCACTTCAGCTTGCTGCCAGCTATTTAATACTTGAAGGACCCTGTGATCTTGTATCACGCAGAGTAACTCAAGTCACTCTATTTGTGACTCCTCTTCGCTATCTTATAAGCATACCTATTTTCAAGTGCCATCCAGTTTGATTTTAAGAAAATAAAACAATCCTATTCCTAACCTCCAGCATTTCTGAAATGGTGCACAGAAAATTAGGTGATAAATTTTACAGTTAAATTCACAGTCTCTATAGATATTTAAATCTCATTCAGCTGCAGAACACCTGATTTATCTTGCAGTGAAAAAATTCACATCACATATAATTAATATGCTTGAGATATGTTCGATTTAATTACTAGCGTTGCAGGTGCTTATGTACCGAGTACACATTTCTCGTAAATTATCCCAGATTATCCTCAGAAGATTTGTTTCAGGATGGCATAGTTTCTGTATTTTTAAACTGAATATTTATGTAGACTGGCCTTGGTTTAAGCCTTATTTTGTCCCTGCTACAAAAATAAAATAGTTGAAGGAAGCAAGGTAAAACTGTACCCTATGCTTATAGAAATGATATTTCAAAAAAAGTTATTTCATTTCCACTTTCTGACTGCATTTCACATTGCCAATACTCTTATTTTTTTAGGACTCCTTGCTGAAGCAAATTGTCGTTTTCACTTTCAGAATTCACTACAAATAAGCACTGATTAATTTTCACTGCTGTCTTGTAGCCTGATAAATTTTTGTGTCATGATCTTTGCTCATTATAGATAAGGAAACTAAAGGGGAGATTTTATGTGACTTCCTCACTGTCAGGAAGGGATTGGGTAGAAATCAAGAATTTCTGACTGCTAGCTATGTTTTGGATGCATCCCTTTCTGCCTCAGTAGAAAAGTAATCAAAATATTACAAACTTGAAGCAGTGGCACAAGATTTATTATATAAATTGCTTAAGCATTGCAGCTACCTATTTCTTTGTTAGTCTAGTGGAGAAAATTGGACTCTTACAGTAGTGTCTTCAAAAAACACTTTTCTAGTGGTGATTGTTAGAAGTATTCCATGTTTGTTAATGCTATTTTTATTTAATAGTTTTAAAACCAGAATATTATAAGTCAAAGTGATTTTGATCTAGCTTGATAGTACTGTGCATTGATTGCATATTGGGTTTATAGAGCAAGTACAGTCCTGTCTATATTTCATTTAATTAGAGGAAAATGGATCATGCCAGATCTGGCAGCCTCAGGGAGCTGAGGCCGCTGCTACTCCATGGACTGGTGTTTATCCAGCAGCAAGGCTGAGTCTGTGCTCACAGTAGACAAATCTGCGTGGCACTTGTAAAACACCTCTTTGTATATATATACACACAGTTGGATCAGATGGACAGATGGCACACTCACACAAGCACAGACAGCACCAGGGGTCTCCTGCTCCTCTCTCTCTTGCAGGGAAGGACTAGGTCCCCTGGTGAGACCCATATATGTATGTATGTATGGGAAATGGGATCCCATCAGCATCAAGGGTCACCCAGTCTGCCCTGTAGCCGCCCCTGGGTCCCACTCAGTTGCTTGCATTGGGGCATGTGAGCCCCTGGTGCCGCAGCCCTGTGCCAGTTGCTGGTACTGACCATCTCACTTGCACACACACGCAAACACACACACACAATTGACCAGGATGACCCTTGTACCATAGCTGACTTCACCATGCTTTTGTTCTTGGAATTGTGCAGGATGTCTCCCGCCCAAGGCTGGATGTTACAGGCAACTGCCCCCAGCTCCCAGTCCCCTTTCCCTGCTCTTCGTGAAGCTCTCTGGCTTCATCTTGTGTGTATTTTGGATTCCTGTTTGCAATTGTGTGCCCCTGTCCTCCTCTGGGCTTGAGGAGATGGGTCTTTAATGGGCTGATGGCTCCTGGCATGGACCTGGGGGTAGCTGGATAGGGTATTATTTGAGCTTCACCCCTACCATTTTGCCTCTGTGCTGCCTCATGAGATTTTATCACATAACCTCACACATCTTACAAGAATATCAGAAATAATTGCTACATAGATACATTTCTGTTACTACCAAGGTTTAACACTCACCACTCTAGAATGGAGACTTGAACTGTTAAAGATGCTAATTGATTAATGAATGCTCTAAGAGGAAATAGGTAGAGCAGCACAATTTACAGTTTTATAATGGTACAGAATGCATATGTATGATTCTAAGTACTAAGGTGTAAACCTGTTTGCTGCCTCTGTCCTCAAAACTTAAGAACATAAACCTGATAGGGAGTCCAGCATGTCGTCCAAGGGGATTTCCTCCAGCCTTGTCATGGAGGTGAATTCACGTCAGCATTACTACCATCTGTAGGTGACCCACCTTCCTTTTTTCTTCATTCAATTTCGCATTTTATGCTCAATTTGGTATTTTATCCTCCATTTTTTCTGACTTTCGGCCCAGCTTTTCAATGGACTTGCACCTCCTTGTCTCTGCCAGAACTCTTCCCAAGTAAATAGCCCTCTCTTTGACATTGGTCCCGGTTTTGCTACGTGCATACTCGTATTTCATGTTTTTATACAGGCATTATAAGCCTTATGTAGTGTTATCAACAGGATTGCCTCAGTGTGAGTGTTCTGACAGCCCAAAAGTCACTTATTATTACCCCTTTAGAATGTTTGGATTTGGTTTACATTTCTCAGTTAATGAGTATAATTGTTCTATTTTAGCCCTAGATCTCTACTAGATCCAATTCATTGTGATCAGGTTCTTACCGGATGTGCCGAAGCACATGCCACAGCAGCAGCGTAACTTGTTTTTCACACTTCTGCTGTGGGCTGCCATTTTTCCTTACTAGTGCCATAGATATTGTGAGGCCTTGTGCTCCAGCTTGAATTCTTACTCACGATTTCCTTTACATATAATCCACTTCTTAATGAAGTCTTTCTGTTTAATTTACTTGGAAATAAGTGAGTACCTTAGTGAAAGATGTGGAGCTGAATCTGTTGATTTTCTTGCCTTAAAGAAGCCTGTAAATGTTTTAATAAGCAAGATAAACCTTCTGCTTTGAAATCTGCATGTCATTAATGTGGATGTAAAGGGACAGAATATATCCAGACATTAATCTAATTCATTCCTCTGTATATAGATATGAAGAATCACTGAAATCATCCTCAATTAGATATTTTCCTAATCTCTTCCTAGGTCTCCAGATAAGGAGAAAAGAGATTCCACAGCATCCAAAAGTGATCAGTTTAAAACTTTATAATCCTTTACAGTTACAATAGTATGTAGGGTTTTTTTGGTTTGGTTTGGTGTTTTTTGATTGGTTATTCCCTAAAATCTGATCTTAATATTTTTAGTTGCATTTTTTAGACTGATTATTTTAGTCCCAGAGGACTGAACAAACTCATTTCTGTCAGTTTTTTCTCAGAGGCTTTGTATTCTAAGCATCTTGTAATTATTTGTTCTTTGTTGCCTCTCTCAAATCCATTATCCTTATCCTATCATACTCAGAATCCGGCTGTTCTTACAATGCTGAACTTCATTGTTTTGTGATTGTGACACAGTTATCTATTATATCTCAATTTTCAACACTAGTTTCTCCATATTTGTCAGAAAAAAATGTGCTTTTCTGGTAACCTTCCTAACTTTCCTAAGCGACAAAGATCCTTGTATAGTTCTAGTAACTGTGTTGCATTGCTTTCTCACCAAGTAATTCAAGTAATTCAAGTAATGAATTCAAGTAATGAATTCTTGTCTTTTATCCTCATGGGCTGCCTTTTGGGTAGTTGAGATAACTATTTAAGAAAAAATGTCTGTATTTACTTCAAAATTTCAGAATCCGTTTCACTTAGAGTACTGTCTTTGTTATTTTCTTCCCTGTCTTTCATCTTAACTTCAGTCCAGTCTTCTATATTTTCTTGAATTTCAGAATAAATGCACTGTCCCTGAAGTCTTAAAATCCTTCTGCTGATGCTGTTTATGCAGCCATGTGTTCATTTCCAGTCATACATCTACTCCTACTTGGGTCTTTACACCTGACTAGTGGACTGAAGAGGGAGCCTCTTGAGTCTCTGACTAATTCAGCTTTCTCCTAGAAATTAAATATTTCTAATCTGTTACCGCCATATCAGGCAGTGTCATTTGTACTAGGTCACTCCCCATAGGGCAGGAGGGGCCCCAAAGGAGAGAGTAGAAAGGTGATTTGCTTTGAAGCAAATGTTTTAATATTACAGAACAGAATGTTACAAGTTTATCTGAAAGCCTGTACGCCTTAAGCTTCCTAAATTGCTTTTAATAATGAACCTGGGGCAGCAGTGTTCACGTGTGTGCTTCTGAGTAAGTGTGTGGTCTTCAGCCATATTTCAAAGCATAAGTGCAGAGGAAATACTGTTAGCTTTATGTACGTTGTCTGTCCTCTGCAGATTATTTAGGCATTCACTGAAGTTTCTTTTTCTGTCCACCTGCTTTAACTGCAGAGACATGAGACACATTTCTGCAATAAGGTATTTGCAGACAGAATCCCATGCAGGGTTTCTGTCAATCTACTTGGTACAATAGTTACTAGCATGTTCCTCTGAGGTGTCCTAGAAATGGTTGACTGTTTTTGTTGTTTGTCTTTTCTCTTGCTGGAATATGATTTGTAGTCACAGAATAGTTACCTCTCTTTGAAAGAAATGCAGAAACATAGAACAGTTTAGGAATGAATTTGAATGAGAAACTGATTTCCTCTTGCAAACTGCTAACAGTGATGAAAATTTAGTATACTGATTTAAAGTCAGTGCACCAGATAGCACGTGTTGGATTAAGGACCAGAGTGTGGATTTTAGTCAAGGAGATTGTTAGTTTGCTCCAGTTGCATGAGTATAGCAATGATTTGCTTGTTCTTTGCATTGTTAATGAAAAGACACTCAAAACATAACAACATAACAATTTACATGAAAATAATTCATAGAAAATGCAAATTGGTTTGTTAAAAAAAAAAAAAAAAAGGTAATTGTGTTTTGCTGCATCAAAAAATCTGGAGAAACAGTCTGTAAAATGGGCATTTCAGTGCCAGAATAGTCAGAAGATTAAAAAAGAATGGTAGAAAATCTGGGGAAGCTAATCTGTTTGCAGGTGGTCCTTCGATACCTTCATCGAAGTGCTTATGTTTGTGGTTGGCAATGCCCCTATGCCAGCTGGTATTGCAGGTGTCAGTCCGGACATGGACTTATCCTGTCCTTGCTGCCCAGCTAAGCACTTGCAGAAGGTGCCCATCTTTTCCCATACATATACACATAGAGCAAGAATTGCCTGACATATGTCCAAAAGAATTATTTTTTTTCCAGGAGAGGAACAGAAATAATTTCTTTCCACAGTTCTTTAATGCTGTTGCTTTGAGGAGTTCATATTCCTCCGGGCAAACAGACAGCAAAGGATTAGAGCCAGAGCTGCGTTTTCTAAAACACAGGAATGGGTTTGGGGTGTGGACAACCTGGGCAGTGATGCTACATAGCCTTAATGCCAGCAAAACCAACTGCTCTGTGACCTACAAGGAATGTGTAGGTATGAGATTTAACAGTGCTTGCTGCAGCTGAGAGCCAAGGAAACCATGGTGGTATTGCTCTCGGCATCATTCAGCTGCTATTCTTTGTAATCACTCAAATGCTGTTGTTCCCTGTGTGGTCTCAACTAATGCCCTCTTGTTTATTTTTCTTTAATGTTTTCCAGTGGTTTAGTTCTACACAGTAGGTATGGATTATTGATCTTGAGATTTTTTGGCTCTGCTGTTAATTCTGCTTTATATGCTTTGAGTTGGACTTGTGGGTTTGCTGATTTTTTATTTTTATTTTTTTTTTTTGTAGTATTCAGGTTTCCTGGATGAGCCCTTTGAAATGCTTGACTGCATGCTGCTACTCCTATAAACTGAAAAATAAATCTGTATTTTGGCTTCTCAGAGTGTTTACTTACACAAGTTATGATTGGTATTGTTATTCCCAAACCATGTGGAATTAAATATTGTGGTACAAAGAATTAATTGGTTTTCCTTTGAACCTTCAGGAAGGAAAGGGATTTCCTGTGTTCTTTTTTATAATGTAGCAGTCTTTCTGTCACTATAGTAGGGGTTTTTTCTGTAAGGTTTTTGCTGTTGTGTTAGGTGTATCTATTTTGTATTTTCTCTCAGCTTTGCTGGGGCAGGTTTTTGCATATGATGCATCTTGTTTTCACATGCAACACGATGCTTACGTTTGTTATGATGTGCTCAGAATTGTATTCAGAGTTGGGAATCTTGCTTTGCTGCTGTTACTTAGGTTGATTTCCATCCGTAATGAAAGAATTGAGGTCATAGTTTATCTGCGCAGTTTTCTATTGCTGACCCTTTTTAGCTTTCAGGATTTTCATTTATGGTTACAGTGTCCCCTTGTGTAAATAATCAGCCTAATATGTGCTAATTTGTGTTCTCTCCATGTAACTGTTGGAGAGTGTTTGCTGCTTCCTTCCAGACTGTCTGATTTAAATACTCGGTATTTGTTTAATATACTTCGGCATTATATGGAGGGATGCAAATACCTATTGCCAGACTCTCCTGTCCAGTTTAAACTATGCAAGGAAAAGCTATTTTCACCCTTTGTGGGTTTTTTGTAACCTGCTTTCAAGAGGAAGGCTTTAAATGCTTGCCTCTGCCTTAGAGCTTGGTGTGAGTGTGTCTGCTTCGGTAGTATTTCTCAAGTTTGTGCTTGTGAAGAGCTTACAGGTAAATATGCTGGGTTTGCAAAGACATGCCCAGGGAGCAGCACCACACAGCATCATGAGATTTCTTTCTGTGTGAATGTTAGAGTTTTGTTATGTTAGATTTTGTCCCTCTGTTGCATCTTTGCTCTGTAATATCACTAGTTGGAAAGTCTGCAGGAGAACTAGAACGGTCCGTTCCAGTTTGGTGGAGCTGCTTTTGGGGAGTCAGGACATGACATTATTTTATCCATTCCTTCTCTGATCCATACTGTCCTGCAGCTTTTCCTGTATGTGTTGGAATGCCTGTCTTACTGGATTAAAATGACCGTCTTGACAAACGGTTTGACCAGTGCTTTCCTAATGCCCCTTATGGGCTTGTTGTCTTTTGGTTTGTACATTCACCTTCCAGCCTCATCTGAGGTTTGCATGTGTATACTTTGATTAATGTGTATTGGACCTGCTGTTAATGTCCACTCTGATAATCTCTCATGGTGTGTGAAGTGGTTGGTATATAGATATTTGAACAGAAGTTTGTGCCAAGCTGAATGTTGGTAAGTCAAAGAATAAAAAATTCAGGTTTATATGGAACACCTGATTTTCTTTGTTTCTGGAGATAGTTCTGAAAATACAGTTCAGATGGGAATAGATAATGTAAATTCTAGGATTTAGTTTTTCTTTTGATAAGTACAATTCTACAAACAAATTTTGTTTGTATTTGCAAGGATCATTCCTAGATATTAGCAGAAGTTACAGGCAGATCTTATGTTGGCTCTTCCTAGTCTGAGTGCAGATTCATACATTGCTCCATTTTTTTTTCCTGAAAGAGGTTTATGCATTTAAAAATCCCTCTTGTGATGCAACTAGTTATATGACTATGTTTCCAGTGGATGCAAAAGCCAATCTGCAAATCTGCAAGCTTGAAAAGAGAACTTTTGTCTGGGATAGAGGTATAGAAGCTGCACCTTCAGCACTGTGCTTAGTTTTAGCTTATTTTTTATAGAATCATAGAATTGTTTGAGTTGGAAGGGACCTTTAAGGATCATCTAGTCCAACCCTGCATGTTGTCACAAGGATCATATATACCTGTCAATAGTATTACCTTCTTCATATTGCCAGATGACACTACTGTAATCGTGGTGGACAAAAAGTGAGATGTGCTTAGCTTAACTATCAAAGTGTGTTTCTTAGATCAAAACCACACAGAAGAGAAAAGGGATTTGAACACTGTTTTAAAAAAGCAAGTGCTGTTTATAAAGACATGCATCTTTGTCAAATCTTAAAGCAATATTGAAAGACGACACTGTTACTAAACCCTAATCTGCTTCATAGGCAGTCTTTTCTGCTTGTCTCTTTGCTTTGTTTTTTTCTTATATGTTTGGTCTTTTTGCAAAGCTACTTGACATAACTGTGTCACAAAGTATTATGCTTTTAAGCATTCATCTAGAAGTTGTTTTTCTTTTAGAAAGGTGCCGTCTGGTTTTTGATATCCTGTTAGATTGTTTTGGTAGGACTTGAAGTGAAATTTCTGACTTATGGAAGAAGTACCACAGTAAGAACAGGAGATGCCAGGGTTGGAACTCAAAGGAAAATGCTTTTGGACATGAAGTGCTTTTCAAAATCCGTTGATGTCTATCAATGATTGTTAAACCAGAATGACTCTGTCAAGTAAAAGACTTTTCTGAAGGAGTTTTGAGTGGCATAGTTTCATCTCATGGCAAAGAATTTTAAATTGTTTCAATTTACGCACAACAAATCATGCTCTGTCATTCTGCCTGAAGTGTGTGTGAGAGAGTGACAGAGCAAATGGTGCAGTTGGTTCAGAGGTAAATTTTGGCTGTTGGACATTACTACGTGTCATTAGTTTCATAATTCATTGAAGCAGTTTTATTCCAGTGGTTCAGTAGTAGCCGTACTTACAGAAATATGGTGTTAAGAGGTGTCGGATCAGACCCTTTTGGCAAATTACAATGCATTATTAAGGCTTGCATGTGTGTTTTTGAGAATTGCCCCAAGATCGGAATTTTGTGCTTGTACAAGTGGAAGAGTCATTAGAGTGCGTCACAGCCTCATCTTGCCAACGCCATTAGTCATTTTGGAGAGTAGTGTGAATATGCTTAGGAGCTTATAAAAAAATCAACATGTAGATAGAGTTGCCCTAGAATTACAGGATGAATGGGGGGGGTGCGGGGCGGGGCGGGATGGGGCCTGTAATATGTAGGAGGTGGGGCAAGATAAGATGACTTACTGGTGTACACTTGGTCTTATGAAAAAATCTGTGTGTATGCATGCAGGCTAGTACCTAAAGTGAATTAACTCAGAAAGTTGTTTTGTTGTTGAAGTAGGTGAAAAGTGCCTTCTTGGCCATAACTGAAGTGTTATATCGGTACAACTGATACACAGTACTCTTGTACCATATGTGTTTGTGTTGCAAGGTTTTGGTAGTGGTGGTGGCCCATAGGGGTGGCTTCTGTGAGAAGATGCCAGAAGTTTCAGCCATGTCTGATAGTGCCAGTGCCTACTGGCTCCAAGAGGAACCTGCTGCTGGCCAAGGCTGAGACCATCAGTGACTGTGGTAGTGCCTGTGTAATATATTTAAGAAGAGGGGAAAAAACCTGCCATGCAACAGCATCTGGGGTAGAGGAGTGAGAATGCGAGAGAAACAGCTCTGCAGACACCGAGATCAGTGAAGAAGGAGGGGAAGGAGGTGCTCCATGTGCCAGAGCAGAGATTCCCCTGTAGCTTGAGGTGAAGACCATGGTGGGGCAGTCTGTCCCTCTGCAGCCCATGGAGGTTAACAGTGGAGCTGATATCCACCTGTGGAGGACCTGCTGGAGCAGGTGGATGTGCCTGAAGGAGGCTGGGACCCTACAGAGAGTTCACACTGGAACAGGCTCCTGGCAGTACCTATGAAGAGCCCAAGCTGGAGCAGTTCTGCTGGCAGGACTTGTGACCCTGTTGAGACCCACACTGAAACACTGGAGAAATGTGTTCCTGAAGGATTACATCCCATGGAAAGGACCCATGCAGGAGCAGTTCATGAAGAACTGCAGCCTGTGAGAAGGTCTCTCACTAGAGAAGTTCATGGAGGACTGTCTCCTGTGGGTGGGACCACACTCCCAGAGCAGGAGAGAAAGTGAGGAGGAAGGAGTGCCAGAAACCGTGTGTGGTGAGCTGACTGCAACCCCGATTCCCTGTCCCTCAGCGCCACTCAGGGGAGGAGGGAGAAATTTGGGAGTAAAATTGAGCTCGGCAAGAAGGGAGGAGCTGGGGAAAAGTGTTTTAAGAATTGGTTTTATTTCTCATTGCCCTACTCTGATTCGATTGCTAATAAATTAAGCTAGTTTCCCAAGTCAAATCTGTTGCCTATGACAGTAATTGCTGAATGATCTTCCTGTTTTTATCTTCACCCACGAGCCATTTGTCATATTTTTCTCCACTGTCTAGCTGATGAGGAGAATGATAGAGCAGCTTGGTCAGCACCTACTGTCCAGCCAAGGTCAACCCACTACACCCTGATACATAAAAAAAATAATTAATAGCATCCTCAAATATGGTTACATGAAAGTTACAGTCTTTTATTTAGAAAACATTGCATTTGTGCAAAGCTGTATTTTCAATTAACAATTCAAGTCTAACGCAACAGTCATTTAGAATTCTGTTTTAACTGAATTAGGCTAATGTGATTCTTCGGTATTTTTCATTGTCACCAGGTAAATCTTGGCCAATGTCCAATGATCCCAGACAATGGAATTCACAATATACTCAGAAGTAAAAGTAAAATTTCTAAATATCCTTTAAAGAAGTTAAGTGCCAATTTTCCTTCTTCTTTTCCCCCAAAGACTTTTATTTTTCTTCATAGCTTACACAGTTTTGTTATGATTCTTAATGCATGTTTTGGAAGTATTTTTTTGAAGGCAAAGAAAATGAAAGAAAAACATGCCCATGCATTTAATCATAAACAAATACCACTGACTCTTACATCTTATTTATTTTTTCAGGAGTGAGGAGTCCAGACCCTCATGTGTGACAAGTAAAGAATTTAAATTAAAAGATCAAAAGTCATACCACTGGCAAGGCTTTCAAACCAAATGCCAGATTTTCAGCTAGATTACTTGCAGCTATTTGAATGAGAGATAATTGCAGAAGGCACTATTGCGAAGCAATTCTTGCCTTGTCAATATACCTTGTGGTTGTATTCATCTTGTTTTCTGTGCCATTCCACCTTCCCTTTTTGTTTTAAGATTTTCTGTTTCCCGGTCCTCCGGATGTTTTTATCCAAGCTCATATTTACACTTACGAACAGGCACA
Organism: Neomorphus geoffroyi; assembly: GCA_033558235.1. Classification (NCBI taxonomy): domain Eukaryota; kingdom Metazoa; phylum Chordata; class Aves; order Cuculiformes; family Neomorphidae; genus Neomorphus; species Neomorphus geoffroyi. Next base: position 31,829,382 of record JAUMJM010000048.1, read on the forward strand.
TTACATGAACAAATGAGGAATTTGTTGGTAAGGTCAATTGTGATGTTTCAGCCACACCAAGTTATCATAGTAATGCATATCTAGATTGGACATAATGGAAAATTCTTCCCTGTAAAGCTAGTGCAAAACCAGGATAGGTTGCCCAGAGAGATGGTGGAATAACCTATCTGCAGAGAGTTTCAAGGTTTGGCCAAAGCCATGACCAGCGTGGCTGGTATGGGTGTTAGTTCAACTTTGAGGAAAAACCTGGTCTGGATGATCTCCATGGTGCCTTCCAGTTGACATTTTTTCTGACTCTGAGTTTGTATAAACCAATATAAAACAATCTTGCAAGCTACAAATTTTCATTGTGCTCCTACCTTTCCTTTTGCTCCTTTTTTTCTCTCTCCTTTTTTTCCCCAGACTTTCCCTACCCCTGGGATTGATGGGATTCAGAAGTACAGAGGCTTTCAGGAAAGCCCAAACCACGTTCATATGTCTGAAAGAGCAAACAGTGTTTTCCCATGGCTGACTGTAATTTTTTAATCCATGTCCCTGCTGCCTGCTGTAATCATGTGTTTGAAACGTTACTTCAGTGACTCATTTTCAGATCCAGAGCTTGGATGTTGTGTATTTGAGCTTAGGATCTGCACAAGTAACTGTCTGCAGAAACGGGACTTTCTGAAAGTCTTGAAACTTGGCCACGTGAAATTCCTACTGTTGACCAGTTGCTTTTTTACATAAAAATTGTTATTCAGATTTAAAATCTTTAGAACAGTATGGCAATAGAGTGTTTTGATCTCTTAGTTTTGAATAGGCATTATAACAATGCCAGAGTCCCAGGAAACTGTAAGGAAGTTTATGTTGTGATAATATTTTGAAAGATAAAGCGTTAGCTTTAACATTGCAACTTAACATCATCCTGTGAAGCGTGATGGAATAGATGTTGTGGGTACACAAACTTTGAAAATTGCAGGTCTTTCTAAATGGTTTATACTGCAGACCAACCAAGCAAGAGCAATGGAGATCACAATGATTTGTGTGTTTTAGGAGGTTGGATTTGCTGATCACCATGGATTTTTACAGCTTTGCTGGACCTGAAATCTTTAGTTGGCCAGAGAAGTCCACGTAACTTAATAACAACAGTAGCCAGTTGCCTGGCTGTTTTTGAAACACAGTGTTGAATTCTGTAATTAAAATGTAATCTTAACATAATCCTGTAGCAACCTAGAGAGCTGTGACAAGTACATAATTCTTAGGGATTTTATCTGTTTTTTTGTTTTAATCCACTTCCATATTTAAAGTTAATACAGTGGCTTCCTACTTTCATTTTAAAGTATATTTCCATGAAAGAGATCACATCTTCAGTAGTTTTTGTCCGGAACTGAAACTGGAAACAAAATGGTGCCATAGTATAGCAAAACCAAGGGTTATAAGTATATGTATGCATGCTTATAAGGTCACTGGTGCAAAGGTCAAGTATTTGAATACCGATCCAAACAGTTTCTGTGCTTCATGCATAGCAGAGACCAAACCAGCATGGCTTCTAATTTAAATTAAATACCTATAAAGAACTGAGCCTTAAATACCACTCCTAAGTTTGAATGTTAGAAGAGAAAGACATTGTATTGTAGGAGGGCTGATCCTTCCTTGAAAAGGAATAAAAAGATAAAGCGGAACACCTTCAAATATACCATTTCCGGGCATTATGGTATCCCTCTTATCCAGGTTTCCTGGAACATTTAAGAAGCATCGTATTTTCTCTTTATAAAATGTAATAAAGCAAAATAATTAGGGCTTCCATTTCCTGGAGAGAAAAAGTCATGAACAACTTCTGAGTATGTGAAAGGAGCCATTGACTCTCAGACTGTCTGCAAGCAAACAGGAGAAAAATGTTAGTGATTAATACCTAAATATTTTAATTACTTCAAGTATTGAAACATCCGAGGATTGTGCTGTTCTTCTTGTAAGTTTACCCATGTGAAATGTGTTTTACCTTACAAGAGCCCTTTTTAGTTGCTGCTTTTCTCTGCTATAGTTCTGCCACTTGGATGCGTTAAGACTATAAAAAGATTTGGTAAAGTTAAGAATGCATAACAAAAATATTTTCAATGGAATATACTCTTCTGCTAAAATCTAAGTATTGCTATGTATAAAATGAAGACAAAGTAACCTACTTTTAAAGAAATGTGAGCCATCAAAAGTTTTTTCTTTTCCAAGTCAGTTCTCTTTAGAAGGGAGACAAAAGCACTGTGGTGTGGGGGAACAAATAATTTAAAAAAGAAGACAACCATACATGTGTTTAGAAAATTTTTATTTGCATTCTGTTTTGCTAGCAACTGTGATTTAAACACCAGAGTAACAATTCCAGGGGTCAGAATTTTAGATTATCTGGCCACTAATTAAAGCACCCAGGAATAAAATCAACAGTAACCTGTCAGAGGCTCCCATGGAAAATTACTGAATGACTTTTCTTGATCAAGTTTAAATTTTAGTTTTGAATAAGATGGGAATTGGAAGGGGAGAAAAGTTAATTTTTTTGAGAGCTATTAGCTCTGATAATTCTAAATCTGTTTACTATTAATAAAAGTTGGAAGTTCTTTTCTGTCAGATGCAGATTTCTCTCAGACCTCCTTTCTTTTTATGAGAGCAGGCATAGGTCAAGGGGAAGGAGGCTCACAGGCAGGAAATAAAGTAGCTGGGGTTTTTTATCCTGTGTCTATTATGTTGACTTCATTGTTGACTGCATGCTGGTCATCAGCTGTTTTCGATAAGCTGTTTTCGATAAGCTGTTAAATTTGTAAATATAATAATTTAGCTTTTTATTCCTAAAGTATTTTTCAAATCTTACGAGAAGGTATCAGATAAAGGTAATCAGATAAATTGTCATTTTTTTTAAACTGGTGTTTGTAGTTTCACCAGTTTATGTGCTACAGTAGATTAAATGGAAATGTGCTTTTGAAGACTTGCAGCAAGGGTAAAGTTATCAAAACAAAAAGTTCAGTGCCCTAAGTACATACATAGGATTGAAAAACGGAGAGTTAACAATGTTGTTGAGCAAAAATATGGTAAGGTCCATGTTCTCCATTATCAATGGAGGGATGACATTTCCACACTCCACAAGAGAATTATATAACTTTTCAGGTTTCTTTAGTTATGATGTCAATTCAATTAAAAGAGGTATTTATGAGCTGATGTAAATCATTTTTAAATTGGAAGCAAAAATTCAAATTAATTCCCTGCACTAGTCTGAGTTTATGTAGTTTGGTAAGTCTGCTGCTGACACGTTCACCCTTTCCACTACAAAATTTTGTACCCTGAGAGGCTAAGAATATTTAGAAAGAGTGGGAAACTGAAATCTGATACATGATTTGCCTTGGAGTTACTCAGGAGCACACCGTGGCTTGGTACATTCCAATTCTGTTCCAGCATGGCTAATGTACTCTGTTCATTATTGTTCCATATGCATCTCTGGTGTAAATAACATATGGTTTGATTGTGTTATGTAGAGAACTTTTTAACTACTGGTGTCTAAACACACAGTATCACAGTATCATAAGGTTGGAAAAGACCTTTGAGATCGAGTCCAACCTATGACCCAACACCAACACCTACTCCTACTTGTCAACTACACCATGGCACTAAGTGCCTCATCCAACCTCTCCTTAAACACCTCCAGGGACGGTGACTCCACCACCTCCCTGGGCAGCGCATTCCAATGGCCAATCACCCTTTCAGTGAAGAACTTCTTCCTAATGTCAAGCCTAAACCTTCCCTGGCGAAGTTTGAAACCATGTCCTCTTGTTCTGTTGCCAGTCACCTGAGAGAAGAGACCAACCCCTGCCTGACTGCAACCTCCTTTTAGGTAGCTGTAGAGAGCAATAAGGTCTCCCCTGAGCCTCCTTTTCTTCAGGCTAAACAACCCCAACTCCTTCAGTCGCTCCTCATAGGGCTTGTGCTCCAGCCCCTTCACCATCCTCGTTGCTGTCCTCTGGACGCACTCCAGCATCTCAACATCTTTCTTAAACTGAGGGGCCCAGAACTGGACACAGTACTCGAGGTGCAGCCTGACCAGTGCTGAGTATAAGGGAATGATAGCCTGTCTAGTCCTGCTGGCCACACTATTCCTGATGCAGGCCAGGAAGCTGTTGGCCTTCTTTGCCACTTGGGCACACTGCGGGCTCATGTTGAGTTTCCTGTCCACCAGCACTCCCAAGTCCCTTTCCGCCTGACTGCTCTCCAGCCACTCTGTCCCCAGCCTGTAGCTCTGCATGGGGTTGTTGTGTCCAAAGTGTAGAACCCGGCACTTGGACTTGTTAAACCTCAAGCTATTGGAGTTAGCCCATCTCTCCAGCCTGTCAAGGTCCCTCTGTAGGGCCCTCCTACCCTTTAGCAGATCAACACTTCCTCCCAGCCTGGTGTCATCTGCGAACTTGCTGATGAAGGACTCGATCCCCTCATCCAGATCATCAATGAAGATATTAAACAGGACTGGGCCCAGCACCGATCCCTGGGGAACACCACTAGTGACCAGCCGCCAACGGGATGAGACACCATTCACTACCACTCTTTGGGCTCGGCCATCCAACCAATTCCTAATCCAGCACACAACATTCCCGTCCAAGCCACGGGCTGCCAGCATCTCCAGGAGTCTGCTGTGGGAGACAGTGTCAAAGGCCTTGCTGAAGTCCAGCAACACTACATCCACAGCCTTCCTCTCATCCACCAGGGGAGTCACACAGTCATAAAAGGAGATCAGGTTGGTCAGGCAGGACCTGCCTCTCCTAAATCTATGCTGGCTGGGCCTGATCTCGTTCTGCAGATGCTGCATGATTGCACCCAGGATTAAGTGCTCCATAATGTTACCTGGAACTGAGGTCAGGCTGACAGGTCTGTAGTTACCTGGATCGTCCCTACGGCCTTTCTTGTAGATGGGTGCCACATTGGCCAACTTCCAGACAACTGGGACCTTTCCAGTGAGCCAGGACTGTTGATAAATGATGGAAAGTGGCTTGGCAAGCTCATCCACCAGCTCTCTTATCACCCTAGGGTGGATCCCATCAGGCCCCTTAGACTTATGAGGATCCAAGTGGCTCAGCAGGTCTCTAACTTCTTCCTCCTGGATGACAGGGGGGCTGTATTGCACCCAGACCCCATCCATCACTTCAGAAGACCAGTTGTCCAGTGAACAATCTGCCTTACTGTTTGAAGACTGAGGTGAAGAAGGTATTAAGCACCTCAGCCTTTTCCCCATCTTTAGTTACTATATTTCCATCCATGTCCAGTAAGGGTTGAAAGTTGTTGCTGCCCTTCTTTCTGCCGTTAATGTATTTGAAAAAGCACTTCTTATTGTCCTTGACACAAGTGGCCAATTTGAGCTCCAGCTGGGCTTTTCCCTCCTTGATTTCCTTCCTACAAGACTTGACAATATTTTTGAACACAGCGTGACTTACCTGCCCTTCTTTCCAAAGCCGATACACCCTCTTTTTCTCACTTAACTTCTTCTGAAGCTCCTTACTCATCCAGGCCGGCCATCTTAGAGCACATCGGGACAGCCTGCTCCTGCGCCTTGAAGACTTCATTCTTGAAGTACCTCCAGCCTTCCTGGACCCCCTTGCTTTTAAGAACTATTTCCCAGGGTACTCTCCTTACAATAGATGTGATTATGTCTTGCTAAAAATTTGTATATTTTGTGTATTTTTCTGCTGCAGACTTAAATCCTGTGAGGGTCCTGAGCTAGTAGTTCAGTGGTTCTTTGGTCATGAATTCTTGGGTTTGCATTTTTTTTCCTCTCTTGTGCCGAAAATTTGACTTCTTATGTGCTTTCAATTGTGAGGGAAAGTGAATGGTAAGTTACTGAGTCTTGTGCCATGATACTTGATCTTTGGCTAGCTGTAGTTCTCTCGTTAGACACAGGACTTCTAGGTGCCATGGCCAAGCTGATGCTCTAAGTATAGGCCAGTGTGTAACTGTCTTTTATTTAAAAAATAGTGTTTCCTTACTTTTTGTTAGGAAATTTTGTACTCTTTTAGGCTGATTGTGGCCATAAAAGACTGATACAGGGTACAAGCTACCCCCTTTTGAAATTTATTAGAAAAAAAAAGGTTATTCTGCTGACGATGGATTATTGTGCGTTTTAAACTTTGCTGATGAGTTCAGAAGCAGACCTGGGACTCAGAAATGGAAGCTACCAGGTTTTTTATTTTTAACAAAATTGGAGTGAAAGACTGCAGAAAATATTAAAGGCAAATTGTATTATTGAAACTTAGGTGTTTAACTTGTTTTAGATATTACAACAATTCAGATGTTCCACTTGCAGAAAATTTTATGTGCAGAGCAGCATTGTGCGTGCCGCTTATCTGCTTTACAGTTACAAATATTATGAGTGTTCATAGTTTTTTGGCCTCATCAGTATGAACCAATGTGCGCGCATGTGATGGGGTGTCAATGTCACTTTCCAAGTGCTGCTTTTGCAAACGGGTATACAACATACATTTCACAGCTTTTTTTTTTTGTTTAAAGCTGCTTTGCATGAACTTACTTAGCACAGTCAGCAGAATCAATCAGGTTTCCCAAACAGATTACAGTTAAAAGAGGTAGTTGTCTAACACACAAGAGGTGGGGAGTTCTTGCTAAGTAGGGCATTGCATATGCTATTAAATTGTTGGCCATTTTGTACTACAGGGGCTCTTTTGGGGGGAAAAAAAGATTTTGAAGATATGTCCCAAAGACCTATGTTTGTTAAAACACTGTGTTAGCTTTTTGAAAGCTAACTTGTGGTCACGTGTTTGATAGCGATAACTATATCTGTACAAGTCAAAACTGATGTATTGCTGGAGACTGGAAAAGTATAGATGCTTTGTGAAATTCCTCAGAGAATGTGCCAAGACGACTTGCAATTGAGGTGGGATGCCTTTTGCAAATTCAGTCAGAATTTTCTGCTTCGTAGTATGACTTGGAGTTATGGGTAAATATGTTCAAAGAACAGCTGTTTTTAATGGAAGACATGGGTAAATAAGTCCAAAGGTTTTTAGGGAATACAAAACTATTTTTGCTTACATGCTGAGCTACCATGCTAACTTTTCCAAAAATTCTGCAAAATAGAAGGACACAGTTAGGCTTCTTGTAAATGAAAAGACAAAATTTTAAAAATGTATGTTTATAATTACCACTCACAGGGTAAGGGCTGGTGGGGCCAAGAAGCATCTCTAGGGCATGACCCAGGCAGCAAAAACAGGATTAGCAGCACCTGGACAGTAACAGGACATGTCCTCCAGAGCTGGGGGTGGGCAGGGACTACCCCTCTGCTCAACACTTGCCAGACCCCGCTTGACTACTGACTACAATTTGGGCCCCCAGCCCAGGAATAACAGTGACAATCTGGTGGGAGGTAAGGGGGGGCTGCCTGAGATGTTGTTACTGGAGCCCTTGCACTGTGAGAAGAGACCTGCAGTACCAGGGCTGGTTTAGCTGGGAGGAGGAGGGCTTTGAGGGCACCCAACAGCAGCCCAGAGCATATAGGAGGCACAGCAGGGCTCTTCACGATAATGTGTCCAAAGGGTAAGTGAGAGGCAGCAGCACAAGTTGAAGCGGGAAATTCAAATTGTTCCTAAGGAAGAAAATTTTTACCTACAAGGGCAGCTAAGCAGTGGAGCCCAAGCTCAGACAGGGTGTACTATCTCCGGCCTTGGAGGTTGTCAGGACCCAGCTGGATACGCCTCTGAGCAGCCTGGTCTGAGCTTGGAGCTGGCTGTGCTTTGAGCAGGGCTTGGAGTGGAGACCTCCTGCAGTCCCCTCCTGAGTTATTTTGTAATTCTATATGTGACAAAAAACGCTGTGTGTGCATGTGGGATAGCATGGTTCCACGTGGCTTTGTCTTGAGACAATAACGATATTGCACAGACCTACTGAGAGTGTGATCTTCTATTCTAAAAAGTCAGGATTAGACAGTGGGAATACAATGCATATATATATGCAATGCATATAATATAGTGGTCTTATAAAATAAACTTTAAAGGGCATATTTGGAATAATAATAAAAAAACCTTCATTTCTGCCTGCTTGCCCAAGAAAGCAATCAATTATACATCTGGACTTAGGAAAGAAATAACAAATCGTATTGGAATCTGAACACTCATGCTTTCAACTTTTCTTATTGCATGTCTCTTCCTGAGTATCGCTGGGCATGGGTGTTGTGGTGTTGCATCAATATGGTTGTATGCTCATGGATGGTGTTTTAATTACTTCTGGTTTTTTAATATGAAGAAGCAGAGAAAAATCCTTAAAATTCCAGCCTTTTCTGTATGTTGGTTGAGAAATATGTGGAGGTTTAATTTTTCTTCTTCACAGGCAGGAAGGTCGTTTAACCTTCAGCAAAGAGTAGTAGTGGTCAACCTCTGATTTCTCTGTTTAGGAGACAGGTTGATGCATGAAGTCCTGAGTGCAAAGCTAAGAGGGCTTACAGAGCGCTTCCCCATTCATGTGTGATTACTGGAGCACAGCTGCTGTTCTAGGTAATTAATGTGCAAGTATATTATCTTTCAGATGGGTGCTGTGTCTTTATTTCCAAGGTCAGATGACCTCTCTTGCCTGTGTTCTCTTCTGTTTATGGCATTTTATGTAGGTCATTGATTTTTGTTTGCCTGCTGGAAATAAAGTGCTTTTTGATGGCCTAGTGAGAAAAATCAGGCAGACCTTGTGTTTGCTTGAGGGAAATGATAAAAAGAATAAAAAACTATGGTTTTTAGTAGTATTCCAGATACCATGTAGGAAAGGGATTTAGTGCTGCTAAGCCTCAACATTACTAGGTGGTTCTTTAAATTGCTGTCCTAAAGACTGATTGTTAAACAGTGAAATAATATGTACTTAACTTAGGAGCTTACTTTTCATTGAAGGTAATTGGTAGTTAGGTGAACTAAGGGCATTTATTCATATCTGCAATGTTATCATAAGCTTATCTTCTAACAATTAAAATATCTCAATAGGGAAAATTTTGAAATAAATTTGAAAATAATATGTAATTGTTTGCAAAATTAAAAAATAAAATTAAATTGAAATTATTTTTCAGTAAAAGCTTTAATTAAATAAAGTTTCCTCATTAATCCTTTAAAAGACACAACTTTGAAAATTTCAGGATATCATTGTTTGACATTAACCTGAGATTGTTCTTCGTATGAGGGCAATTTCACCAGTGGAACTTTTGACAGTTTCAGTTGCAAAAAATGGGAAAATGTTGGGGCTCGCAAGTGGTTTTTTTAGCAATATTTTGTATTGTTTATAATGTCTGTCATTTGTTTCTCACAGCTAGCCATGTCAGTAATGCTGTCTGTCCACAGTATGCATGCATTATGTTGTGAGCCTGTATTAAGACTTCTAAAACAGGATCACATATTTTCAGATATTATCATAACTTCTGTTGTCATAAATGTTTTGGCATTTAATGCCTTATTTGACTTGAGGTGTAGGTAGTCTTCATGCAGTTGAATTTTGCTTTCATTTCGAACTTAATATACTTCAGTTCAAGATGTGGCAGGATGCATTTGATACAGATTTCAGGAGGCTGGTCTTCATCCTGTGTTTATGTATGACTTCGTTTCCTTCAGCCAGTACTGCCTCTTTTCTGTGGGTGGCCAATGACACCTGTAAATAATATGTCTTCTGCTGTGGGGGATGAGAGTGTTTGGTTTGTTAATTCTGGCACCACCTGCATACACACCTGTATCCTGCCCATTCTTCCTATTCTTTCTTGATTTCTTGGAAAAAACAAACTGAGATTTTTCATAGTTATTTTGAAAAATGTTTAGTTTGTGTAGAACATCTTTATCTGTTCAGTTTATGTGATTTATTAGCTATTATTTTACAAGTGCATTTTTTATATACCTTTTTCTCCCTTATGATGGGGATGGGAAAGGGAAGTATTAGAGTTTAAACACTGTTTACTAGGTTTGCAAAAGCTATGCATGAGCCATTTCTGAAAATCATAGGATCAAGAATTGTAGAGTAGTTTGAATTGGAAGGGTCCATGAAGGTCATCTAGTCCAGCTCCCCTGCAGTGAGCAGGGTTATCTTCAACTAGATCAAGTTGCTCAAAGTCCCATCCAGTCTGACTTTGACTGTTGCCAGGGATGAGACATGTACCATTTTTGGGGGCAACCTGTTTCAGTGTTTCACTACCCTCAGTGTAAAAAATTTCTTCCTAATATCTGGTCTTAAACCTCACCTCTTTTAGTTTAAAACCATTGGCTCTTGTCCTGTTGCTGCAATCCCTGCTAAAAGTTTTTCCCCCATCTTTCTTATAAGCCCCTTTTACGTATTGAAAGGCTGCAATAAGGTCTCGTAGGAGTCTTCTCTTCTGCAGGCTGAACAACCCCAACTCTCTCGGCCTCTCTTCACAGGAGAGGTGTTCCAGGCCTTTGATCTTTTTTGTGTCCCTCCTCTGGACCCACTCCAACAGGTCCACGTCTTTCCTGTGCTGAGGGCTCCAGAGCTGGAGGCAGTACTCCAGGTATGGTCCCACCAGAGCCGAGGGGCCGAATAACCTCCCTTAACCTTCTGGCAGTGCTTCTTTTGAGGCAGCCCAGGATACAGTTGGCCTTCTGGGCTGCAAGTGCATGTTGCCGGCTCATGTCCAACTTCTTATCCACCAGGAACCCCAGGTCCTTCTCTGCAAGGTTGCTCTCGACCTCTTCATCCCCCAGGAAAATACTGAGGGTTGCCCTGATCCAGGTGCAGGACCTTACACTTTGCCTTGCCTCATGACTCATTGCCCAGAGCACATTTAGTCAGCAAAGTGTCACCTGAGCTTCCTTGCCTTAGTTCATTAGATTTGGTTCTAGTTCTATTCTGCGTTCATATTATATTTTTTAAAGTGGTAACTGACACATGCTTTTATAGATCCTTCAAGTTACAGGTCTTCCAACAGGTACCTGTTCTTTTAGTACTTACCAGTAAATTACAGGCTGTTATTTTACTTATCTGGTTTTACTTAGAGACTTGAAAGGAAAATAAATGTCTTTTTTATGATACTACATTTTAAAAACATAGGGCAAAGTTCAAAAATAGCTGAAGCTATTAGATAAAAATGAAACTTTCTAAGCTAGATAGGCCGTGAAACTTGTGGAAGCTTATCTGTTTCCTTAGGGAATTTTCCTCTTTTGATAGTGTGCATTTTTATTATTATCAGCAGACCTTTCTAGTAATTGTATCACCTTTTGAGATTTTTACTCAAAGTCAATAAGGCTAAGATGCCTCACTAATCTAAATGTGGTCATGGTTATGAATATTAGTAATATCTTCTCCATGTTTTAGGAAAGATGTTTGGTGCAGAAGCCATCTTACATAGTTATAAATGCATTTCATGAAGGAATGTTGTATTTAGCTGTTGTATGTATGTTGTATTTAGCTGTCATGTGCTTCTCTAAGGAGAAGAAAGAGGTTCTGCATATGGCTTGAAAGTGCATTTTTGCTTCTAACGTTTTTTTAAAAGTGCATAGAGTGACTTGCTTTGCTGAAGATACCTGTTCTGAAGAAGTGTAGTATGTGTAGCTGTCCTGTATTGGAGAAATTGCAGGCCCCTGTGATGGGATTAAATCTGTCATTTTTGAGCTGTAGGGAGCTCGGTGGAGCAAAGGTGGAATATTTCTGTCGTATCTCTAGTATGGTTGAGACCCTGGCAAAAGCATCATCAAAATGCCACAGCAGTCTGTAGAAACATCCCCAAGGACTTGCTTGGAAATGATTCTTCCACAAAGAATTTGTCCATAGAAGTGAGAAGTGCAGTGCCCAAGGGTATCATTCCTGGTTGCTGCTGTTAGAGGTCATTTACAAGGGAGATTGTAATGTTACGCTGACTGTCACCTGACTTCAGAGCTGATGAAATCAAGTGTTTGTCTGCTGGGGAAGGAGGGGTGCCTTTTGTTGCTCTGTTTATTGACTCCACTTTTTTTAAAGAGTAACGGCAGAGGTTGTTTGGTTTTTTTTCATTTCTTTCCAGCTGTCATAGACAAAATGTCAATAGAATAAGTGACCTACTCACTAGAACTTGCCATGAACCATTTGGTTGGACCACCTGAGGGTGAGGTGAGTGAAGAACCAGCGAAAGGAGCAGTGAACGAGTCAGTGGAGGCTGACCTGGAGCCCTCAGAGGTGGAAGAGGAACAGCAGTATGCAACTCGCTACTCAAGGCCTGCAAACAGCAGCCAAGGGGGCCTGTCTGGGCAGGAGGAGGAAGGGATGTTAGCTCGGTCAGCCAGCACTGAGAGTGGTTTCCACAATCACACCGACACTGCAGAAGGAGATGTGATAGCCACAGTGGAGGACACTTACGACATAGAGAGAGTTCAGGAAAACGAGGATGAGAATGCATATGCAGTGCAGTACAGGCCTGAGTCTGAGGAGTACACGGAGAATGCCGAGGCTGAGCATGGTGAGGCCATGCATAATCGAACATTGCCCAATCACTTACATTTCCATTCCATCGAACATGAGGAAGCCATGAATGCAGCCTACTCGGGTTATGTCTACACACATCGGCTCTTCCACCGAGGAGAGGATGAACAGTATGCTGAGCCTTATGCTGACTATGGACTGCAGGAGCATGTGTATGAGGAGATAGGAGATACACCAGACCTTGATGCTAGGGAAGGGATCCAACAGTATGAGCGGGAGAGGGAGGAAGCTGACAATTACCGCAAGGCAGCACTTGGTGCCCGACTTCACCATTATGATGAACGGTCTGACGGAGAGTCTGACAGCCCTGAGAAGGAGGCGGAGTTTGCACCCTACCCAAGAATGGATAGTTACGAACAAGATGAGGACATTGATCAGATTGTAGCAGAGGTGAAGCAGAGCATGAGCTCCCAAAGCTTAGACAAGGCAGCTGAAGACATGCCAGAGGCAGAGCAGAGTTTGGAGCATGGTCATACTCTTGTCAGTGGTGGGCATGAAAGTAATGGCCAGCTCACAGCTGGTTCTAGAGTAACATCCAGCTCAGGAGAATCTGTACAGAGGTACAGCAAGGAAAAGAGAGATGCAATTTCACTAGCCATCAAGGATATTAAAGAGGCCATTGAGGAAGTGAAGACAAGAACCATCCGTTCTCCTTACACCCCCGATGAACCTAAGGAGCCTATCTGGGTGATGAGGCAGGACGTCAGTCCAGGTAGAGACTCTGACGACCAGAGACCACTAGATGGAGATGTGAGTATACAAAGCTCTCAGGTTATGTACATCTCTTATTCCTTTACTTGTGACATACATGGCAGTGAAGGAGGATGTTCTGTTTCATGTTTCAGTAAAATACGTAGTGTTTTGTCTATTTTAAATTTGTATGCTAGAGAGCATGTAAGAGGGAAGCATGTGCATTATAAGTGGGCAAATTTTTCTCAATGAAGCACTGCAGACCCCTGTTATGCTATACAAGATTTTGTCACATGAAGGTCTTCACTTGTTTTTTTTCTGAAACAACCTCTGTTACATTTCTTATTGCCATAGAATATTTTAGAAAAGTTGCCAAACACTATTCTTTTATTATCTATCCTTGTGTGCCTCTGTAAATTCTAGATTTCTAATTTTCATTTTCTGTCGCCTAACAATTCTAACAATACCATCAGAAATATTTTAATATCCTTTATGATGTTATCACAGATAAGATTCATATTCCAGAAAAGTTGCAGAGGTTTTGTCCACTTGCAGGCTCTAGAAATACATTATGAACTTCATTGTGTTACATTATTACTGTAATGTACACTCACTCTTCAGAAACCTAAGTATCAAAAGTCATCATTCAGATTCACAGAATCAGCATTTCTGAAATTCTGTACTTTTGGCATAAAGCTTAACTTGGATCAGAATCAGTTCCCAGTTTGTGTTTCCAGCTGCCTTTGTGATAATGTTTACTTGAAGTTTTATGAGGTTTCTGCACCCCTAGTAATATAAACTCATAAACAACTGTTAGCTGCATTAAATTTATGCTTGATATGAGAAGAACTGGTAGGCTAAAAATACTCAATCGTATGGAAATACACTGCTATTTGAAGGATAACTGCAATGCAGACATCTGCTGCATCCTCTTCATTGCCATGGAATGTTTTTTGTCACCTTTCTGTTTTTGGAAGAACACCAGAAATAGAGCTTCTTGTGTTTATTTGATGTTTTAAACTGAATTATTGTATGGTTCTAGGAATGCACCAGAACTATCCAAAACACCTCAGTCTCTGCAAAGGGAATTCAGATGCTGAAAAAGAGATCATGTGCCATGTAGATCTGTGATAGGCTTCTTGATTCTTTTTTACCTGTCTTCAAAATAATGAAGTCTAGTGTTCTACAAATGGGAAGAGATTTTTGTAGCATGGTATTTGAGTTGCTGAAGAAACATGCAAACTGATTGAGACATGTAGCATCGAGAGTGTATTTTTCCTTGAAAGCTGTTGGAAACACACAGTGATGAGTGTGTTTGGGCTGGTATATTGTTTCTTCGTAGTTTCATTTTTTTTTTAAAAAAACAACTATATTGCAAAAATTACTTCTACAAATATTTTAAGAATTATGTCTCATTAGCAGTCATGTGGAGGGCTAAAACAATCTTCCTATATTATTCTGCATGGGAGAACAATTATTTTTAACTTAATGTTAAAATTATAGTTGTTTCTCTTCTCTTTTTCAAGTAGACCACATTACTCTTGCTGTACATTTTGTTCAGCATATTGCCTGTGTTTGTAAATGCTGTCCTTGGGAGGATCAAAAACTTCCTAATTGTCTGACTTGTAACACCCAGTATGGTCTCAGTGACATTAAGTTGGAGATCCTGAGAGTGTGGAGTTCTTCCCAAAGGTGCTCTGGCTCCTCTCCAAAATATTGCTGAACCTTGCAGATGTTTCCCTTGGTCTGTATTTATATTAAGTATTTAAGTACATGAGGGTTTCCATTTAGCACCAAAAGTTAATGTCGCATTCTGTATTTTCCGTAGCCTGTCAGATATGAACCTGTGTGAGATTTTCAGTGCTGGCTGTAATCAAAATAATAATGTATAATGACAGTTAGTATAGCTTAGTATAGCTTTATTTTAAGAAAAATAAAGATGAAGCCATTCTTCTAAAGGTAGATTTTTCTTTTGTCTACCATGAGAAAGAAATAGGATCTCAAATGAGCTTTTCAGTGTACCAATATATGCCAGAGATGTTATTCAGTCTGACTTGTAACATTGGCCTTGAAATAAGAAGGAATTATATAAAAAGAGTGTTTTACCTTCAGATGCCCTTTTCTTCCCCTAGGAGTATCAAGGAGCTGCAGGTAAGTGATGCAAATTGGATGCTTTTTTATCTTCAGTTATTTTGCAGATCTAGTTATAAAATGGTCTCAACATTGGTTTTTAACAAAACCATTTTGCTTTTAGAAATAGAATTTACTTGAAAATATTTATAATCATTTTGTATTGTTAATCATATGATATTGAAACCAGTAAGACCTCTTTAGATCCAACTAGCAGTCACTCTTTAGCTCAGAGCTCTCCACAAGAGAGCAATGAAGCCACGGAGTCAGAAGGATTTGTGATTGAGACTCATAAATATGATAACGCCTTTTGCTTTTTTTCACAAGAAGGTGACTGTTACTCCTCAGTGCTGGGCATTTGGATAATACATTCACAGCAGAATGTTTGATAGTCTCTGCTCACTTCCAACTGGTATTCTATTTTGAGAAGCTAGCAATCCAGAAATGTCCAGCTAGTCTGCAGCTGGCTGTAGTTTGGGGCTGATAGGAAAGACACACAAAGACTGTGAGGGTAAGAAAGCTACAGATCACTGTATCCATTTGTTTAAGATATCATTTTCTAGATTTATTCACAGTTTAATCTACCAAGAATTTCAGTCATTCCTATATATTTCTCCTCAAAAGAAATGTTTGGTATGTATATGAAAAAAGAAAATTGCTCACGGCTCATGGGCAATTCTGATGTAATAAGCTCTGTTAGTCCTGTGATGTCAGAGGCAAGTAGCAGACTTCTGTGAATGAACAAATAATGTACCAAAGCCTAGTTAATATTTAACAATGGGTAATAATTGCTGTTGTGTGCACCCCTGTTTAGTGATGCATGCTTTAACTTGAATGAGAGGCAGTCTGGACATCTAGTTTATAGGGGAAGTATTGTACCTATGTGTTTGGTAAAATCTGAAAAATTTTCTCAGTGTCTTTTGAATAAATGTAATAAGATTTTTTTTTTTTCAAGTGTGCCACACACATGAGATATGAACAATTGACACTTATTTCCAAAAAGTGTTTATTAGAAAACTTTCTAAAGCAAAGCACAAGCTTCTGAGGATATCCTTTTCAAATACAATAGCACTTTGAGCTGCACAGCTGCAAGAAATGTGATATCAGGAAACTAACCCTTGATTGAAAAGACTGTGAAACTGCTGTTAGATTGTGTTTTCTGAGCGTGAAGCAGGAGAGAATCTGTTCACATTGTACTGAATAATGTTCATAGCTGGAGACCAGCATGGAGCGTATGGTATGCATGTGCCTGAGAGTGTCAGAGTGGGATCCCTTTAGGGAAAGGTATGCTTCTACATGCACACATTTATCTCACTGGAAGAGAAGGCTTGCCTGTCATTCTTCTCTGTCAAGTTCTCCACCAGAAACCTGCTATGAATGTCCCTAGCCAAGCACAGAAATAGTGGTATTTGACGGTCTAAATAGAAGACATTTGCTTTGTGTGAAGCTGGACTTAAAGATGAACACATGTTCAAGTGGAAAAGGGAATAGTTTTGTATATATCTCAGAATGCAATTAAATATTTTGGTATATAAACCGTACTGAACATCTAAAAAACCATGTTTAAAATGTCACAGACCTTTGTGAATAGTGGCTTGCTTAGTTGTGGAAGTATGGAGAGCTGAGAAAAGCACTGAAAGGCATAAAAGCTCAAGTGAATTTGGTGGGTTTTGCTTGGATTTAAAGAGCATTTCTGTCCTCTCATGTCCAAAGAAGAGAAGTAAACTGCCTGCTTCACTTCTGCAGTAATCAGGAGAAAACAGTGGTATGGATGGAGGAATTCTCCATTTCAGAACTAAATAACATGAGCTTTTTCTGAGGTCCATTCATTTGTTTGAATGTCTGAAAATTTGTCTGAAAGCCAAGATTTGTTTACCTACAGGGCACAATTTGTGGCTACGTACCAAGACATCGGTTTTGCAAAGCCCTGTTATTAGTGTTCACAGTCTCTATTCCTCTGCTAACATTTGAGGTGGTGCAATGTTAGAATAAACTCTAATATAAAGTAAAGCCACTTACATGAGTGGTTCAGATTAGTAAAGTAGAAATTCAGAACTCAAGACAAGTGTTTTGGGTAGAACAAAATGAGATGCATTGTTTTGCTTCTCTGTTCTTTTTGGTTACATATATTTTATCTCAACCTTTGAGTTCTCAGTTGCAGGGTTTTTTCAATTGTGATAACTCCAGAAGTGAAGTGTTCTCATCGAGATGAATTTGCTTCACTTTTTCCATGGCCGGAATAATCTATTATTTACAAGGCAATAGAGAAGTCTGTTTTAAATAATTAAGCAGGTTTCAGTAATAGATGAACTAAGGAAGAAAAAAGAAAAAGAAAATTAATAAAATAGAGATGAGTTTATATTGATAGAATGTTGTTTTCTTCTGTGCAGACCTTTTAAAAATTAAGTACACAGAATACAGATCATCTTTCCGTTGTCTATGCAAGCCAATAGTCTTAAAATTATACAGAAAAAAACCCACTCCAGAAGCCCCAACCCCTTTTTTTTTTAAAAAAGAGTGTATTTTAATATCCAGAACAGGAAGCTTTATGATGATTTTTCAATCACACAGAAGAAAAGCTTAAATTGGCCAATTAGTCTATTTGAAGATAAACATTGTTCAAATGAGTTACAGGCTTTTAAATTACAGTGAGCACTGGATACATAAGCCCTTGAATATTTTTTTGGTTTATTCTGTTTTTTAATTATTGAAAGATTAAAGCCATTTACAGTTATTTTTCTGTGCTGTTGAAAAGTGGAATAGCACTTGTTACATTAAAGTTTCTGAAAACACACACTGATTTTTTCAGACTGACAGATGAAGCTGCATTTGAACTACAAGTTCAAGTGAAAATACAGCTAAAGAAGTCTGTAATTGAGAGAGAGAAACAGCTGACACTGAACCAGCTTCCAGGAGCCCTGCTGCGCTGGAAGCCTTCCATCCAGTGTGCGTGCTGCTGGATATAGACCCTACCTGCATAGCCTCTGTGTGTGATATGAGGGGCAGTCAGAGTCCATACAGCCTAAGATTTTATTCAAAGAGAAGTTAACCAGCTCACAGAGTGTGACTGTGATACCATGTGGTTACTGCTACTGACTCACATGGCCAAGAGACTCTTAGAAATAGGCAAATAAAGGGACATCTTGCCCAAACAAGCTCAGTTACGTTTATTGTTTGCTCACCAAGATTTTCTGTGTCAGATCTAAACCTCTATGTATTCTTAATTATGTTTTTCTTTCATATTTGAGACTTAGTAGTATAACAGTGGCAGGTGAGGGTGTTTGTTCAAAGCCTTTAACAGAGGTACACGGTTATTGCTTAGGTCAAAATCTCTATTTTTGTAACTTAAGTGAATTTTACTGAAGAATTACAACTCAATGGTATTGTGCAGACGCTCATAGACAGTGCATTCATTTAAAAATATCTAGTTTATTCAGAGCTTTTGCATAATGCAACGTGTGGACAGTCATATCTCTCAAGTGGGATTGTCAGTTATTGTCCAGATGGTGGCAAATGGCAAGACACTCCATCCTTGCAAGAGCATTGTCAGCTGAATCAGGGGAAGTGCCCAAACTATGACTCCCCAAACTGCATTTATTCCTAGGTTTTACATATAGCTGATCAGTGATCCTACAGGAGCACTCTAGCATGTGATCCATTGCTATAATTTCCTTTAAAGTACATACAAAACACCTCTTATGTTAGCTGTATACATAAGAGGGTTGTGCATGACCTTAACTGCATCTGCAGGAATAGTTTCTGTCTGCTACTGACAGGTGTCTTGACTGTGTACTCTTTGGTCATTTTTGCAGCAGAAACTGCATGGCGGAGCTGTTGAGTTAGCCGGAGTCCTTAAATAGGATGCAGTTAGCATCTGGAAGCAATGAATTCTGCCTCTCACTTGTCATATGCACAGGAGGAGCCTGCTGGGGAATCGCTGAGGCTACCTGTATGAAGAGGTCCTATAGCAGTTAGTCAAATGCTTTGTTCTGAAGTGAGCAGTTCAGTCATTTGCCCCATCTCAAGTCATCTCCTTGTATCATCTGTGCACAAACTGGCAGAGGTTAGGTCCTGGACTACCCAGCAAACTGATGGGCAATTGCACTGGGTATGTGTAGAGGCAGTTACACCACAATTACAGTTACACCACAACTACAGTAGAAGCTTAAGTTTCATCATCATGTCATAGTTTTAAATTGAATTGTGTAGTTTGTGCCACAGTATCCTTGTTTGTGTACAGTAGTTCTAAGTTGATTTTATCTTTTCAAACCCTCCATTTTAACAATATATTTACAGCAGATTTAAACAAAGACAACTAATAACGATGATTAACTATATTGTAAGGAAACATAGCTTTCGGCTCCCATTTTTTATGGATGATTGGTGCCATCTAAAAGCTATGAACTTATATTGTTACATTAAAGTTTTTGAAAACACACGCAGTCTATGTTTTAATGATAGAATTTGAACTGTTCAAATGACAGTAGGTATTCTGCCACAGCATATTTATGCTAAAAAATAAGAAAATAAGAAAATCACTGGGCAGTGAAAATACGCAGCTGACTATACTTGCCTGTTGGACTGGAATATTTCATACTACTTGAACCTTTGCTTAATGTGTATGGGTACTTCTCAGAAGACTTTTTATTACTGAAATCAAACAAATCTAAAAGCTTTGCTTTATCCAGTTGTCTCCTCTGAACTAATGTACAAGAAAGCTTATTTGCCATTCCTCTACCAAGAAGCTGGTAGGTGGACATGAGTGTCACATAGGTAATGGCCATTAGTTTAAGTGAATGTTGCATTGTTGAAGTATTTGTTGATTTTGTCTCCTCTTTTCCAGCCTTGTATGTAATGATGTGACCCTCTAAGCTGAACTCTTTTCAGATAAGCTGCTACTAAAAACAGGTGAAAACCCACCGTTTTTGTGAAGCAGGAGCAGGTAGTTGTATTTGAAGCTGTTTCAGTGTCGGTTATGATTGTGTTCATGAGCTGTTCATTAGCCAACTGGGTTGACCTGGATAGGTTAGATGCAACACAATGAAACACACTCCTCTCCTGTTACAAATTCTGCTCCTAAATCCCTCTGCAAGGAGGATTTCTCAGGTGGAAGAGGTCGCATGTTAGATAGAGTTAAACAACACCAAAATTGAGATGGAGAATTTTTGGATTTACCAGATTGAATATCGTAAGAAAAATGTAAGTAGATATTCAAGAGGAGAAATGGGGTAACTGGTACTTTTTTATTGCTGCACTTCAGAAAACATTTTGTAATTTCATTGATGGACCTGTCTGTGTAATAACAGCAGGCTTCACATGAGCTTACTTTGTTTGTTCTGACTGTCTTTTTTTTTAGGTTTCTAAAACTCATTTTGTTAACAGACTATGAAGCAGTCACTAAGCATTTATTTTAGACTTCGATTATAATGTTTTGGGCAGCTGTGCACGTTGTCTGTCCACTATGATGTACCAAAATATTTCTTGTTATTGCTCTTGACTGCGTTCTTTCCTTGTGCATTGTATGTGGTACCTCTAAAAATGTATTTGATGCAGAAGAGAACTGAGTGTTTGTTCCTTAAAGACTGAACTTATTTGTACAAATCCTTTTGGGCACAGCTCTCATGTCATGTTATATAGGACTATGTAGGATGTAGGATTTGGGTTTGGTAGTTTTGGTGTTGAGTTTTTTCCCAGCAAAATTTGAACAGATATTCAAAGAGAGCACAAGGAAAGCTGTATGATCATTTTGATGGTTGCTTAATTCTGATACTTCATATAATAGCTGAGTAGAAGTATTTGTAGTACTACTGCACTAACTGTTAATATATTTTAAATGATGCAAAATTTCTTAATGTCAACAACCAACTGGTTTAAATAATGTTCTCATTTTAGTGTGTGGATATGAGAGCTTTCAGGTGTTTTAAATAACTTTTCTTTTTGTAGAAACATTTGATGCTAAAATATGCTATGCTTTACTTTGTTTCTTTGTTTACTATTTAAAGCTCAATCCTACAATGTCCTGATGCCGTTAAGTTTATAGTATCGTGCACCTTTTATATTTAATCCTAACACAGAAATACTATGTAACTATTGGGAATGTGAGGCTGTGAGGACACTTCTTTAAGTAAAGAGGAGTTGCTATTTGTGTGGTTAAGTCACTGTGGCACTGTAACTCTGGTAGTTACAGAGCAAGTCAAGGGAGCCTGTATGTCTCCCACAGCTCCTACGTGAATGCCAACCATGCAGTGAACAGTCCTTCAGTCTGATAGCGCAAGCATTTGCCAGCATTCTGGGAACGATTTCACAGCTGCATCTGGTCAGGGATGATTTCACAGCTGCATTTCCTTTTTACCCAGTGTCTTAGTTTAGATGAAAACTAACATATGTTATCAGATATTAAAGATCTTTAATCAGAAAAAAAAACCCTGTATAGAAAAGATAACAGTTCTTAGCTACAAATATATGTATGTACAGAACAGAATCATCACTAATCACAACTAAAACCTTAAAGCCTTAAAAATAGATTGAGTCCTGTACCCAAAATCTTGTGATGCAGCTCTCTTTAAGAGATGGTGATCAGTCGCTGCCCTGCAGGGAGAGTCGCGGCCCCGCCCGCGACCAGGAAAGGGCAGGGAAGTGAGATGGAAACTTAGTGTGAGTTCTGCAGGAGTTGTGGAAGATTCAGATGACCCGTGATCTTTCCTTCAGAGATTGCAAAACGCACACACGCAGTGACTGCCGCCGCCACGGTCCAAGAGGAAAACGGATGTCCGGGCATGACCTCTGTCCCGGTTTCCCCGGAAACGTCCTCTCCTCACCCCCCTCATGTCCGCTGAAATTCCCTTTATTGGCAAGAGGAAGAAAAATTCCTCGGGAAAAAATCCCAAACCACCACATTCAGCAGTTGTAAATCAAAATATAGGGATATTCAAGGGCTGCTCTTTTACCTAGGTGATATCTGTGTGTGGAATTGCTTCTTAACTCTTTGGAAGACTTCATTAACTATAATTAACTATAATTCTAATATTTACTAATTATCAGAAATAGACCTTTCAGTGGAATGAGGGTAAAGAGGAGGAGAAGGGAATTTGACTCATTGGCTTAGAGAAGAGCCATGTCATGTAATTGTTTAGCTGTTTAGCTGTCAATGATGAATGTTGAGCTGGCAAAACTAGGGCCAAACTCCCTATTTCAAAGGAGAGTGTAGAATGCCAGGGCTCCAGGGCTAAATGCCCATCTTGGATAGCTAAATGCTAAACCTTCCTTTAAGGATTCAGATTTTGCACTGTCATGTTTTGCAGGTATCTCCTGAAGATCTGCCTTTTAAAATACCTGCTGGGTTGAAGTTTCCTATTTTCTTTTGTTTCGGTCACCTTCACTAATTCCACACTTTGTGTTTTTGTGTCATACCCCTAGACCAGTCCCCACTGCTCTAGACTTTAGATAACTCATTATAGCTTTTTAGTGTCACCAGCATTGTTTGGAATTGCTTATGATTAAAGTATCCTTTTCCAAAGCATTCTTTACCTTTACCAAGATACTTCCTGTCAGATCACGTAGATTTAGATATTCCATGATACAGCCTTCCTGTGCTGTTCCCTTTTTCTGCTATAACATCCTAGGTGGTTGTGAATGACTAGGATATGATTGGAAAGGCAGTTTCTCCACTGAATTGTTTACAGTTAAGGGAGAAAAATGAGAAAATCAGATCTAGAGAGCATGCACAATACATTGCTTATTTCTACTGCCAAGTTAAAGGAAAATATGAAAGAAGAATTTCTACATTGGTAACAAAGATTATTATTTAATTTTCTTGTCATGTCTAGTCTCCATCTCCAGATTCCTCTTCTCCTCGGGGTGCTGAATCATCAAGTAGGCAACATCACCAGGATGCCTGCAGTACAGCAGAGGCCTCCACTAATAAAGAGGTAGAGTGAAATAATTTTAAAAGCCACAGTGTCATTCGTGGTGCTTATACCATTTTATTTTCCTTGCCTTCTTGTACCTGTAAAATCCCTTCTTTTCTTCCAAAATTGCAAGAAACTTGAAAAGCTGCCTAGCTATCTAATGGAATTTCTAACATACTTAAGACTGTTTATCACAGCATTTCTGACTTGGTGTTCAGTTATCAGTGGGAGGTGCTAATTCACCAATCAGCCAACATCACTTCTGTATTAGAGGGAAAAAGAATCATAAACTCATTAAATCACAGAGTGGTTTGAGTTGGAAAGGACCTTAAAACCCATCCAATTCCAATCCCCCCTGCAAGAACACCTTCCACTAGCCCAGGTTTTCAAGGCCCCATCCAGCCTGGCCTTGAACACTTGCAAGGAGGGGGCATCTACAACTTACCTGGGCAACGTGTTCCAATGCCTCACCACCCTCATCATGAAGAATTTCTTCCTAATGTCTAATCTAAGTCTTCCCCCTTCTAATTTAAAGCCACTCCCCCTCATCCTATCATTACATGTCTTTGTAAAAAGTCTCTCCCCAGCTTTCTTGCAGGCCCCCTTCTTCAGGCTGAACAAGCCCCACGCTCTCAGCCTTTTGTCATAGCAGAGGTCCTTCAGCCCTCTGATCATCTTTGTGTCTGTCCTCTGGACCCATTCTAACAGTTCCATATCCCAAGAAGAAGCCAGTTTCTTTTTTGTGTGCAGAATGTCTTCCTACAAAGAGAAGCATGCTTTTCAGACAGATGAAAAAGCTTGCTTAAGTGAAGTTAGTTAGGTAATAATTTTTGCTGCTTAGTATTTTGTCATTGTAGAAACTGACCTGCCAGTGCTTCACAGTCAGAATTCAGTTCCTGATTCCAGGATCTTCAAAATAAAGCTAAACACTTACTTTACATTTTTAGAATGTGCTCATGTGTAGTATCAGATGTTGTAAACTAGTTTCCACAGTAGTATGTGTCAAGCTGTTTGTTTCCCTCACACGAGCAATAATGCCTGCTTTAGTGCTTACAATGCAAGAACAAGTGATAAAGCAGCCTCGTAATTTTTGAGAATTACTTTTAGATCTTAGTAGAGACGTTTTTTAAAATAGAAATTCTATAGTACTAGATGGCAATAAGATTAACAGGAGTGATGAAATGTTAATGACCTTGACATTTCATTATTCATGGCTATGTAAAATTAAAAGGTGTAGGTTTCCTTCTATTCGTAACTCTGCCTGTTACTTTACTATTACTGTGGTCTTAATGCAATGTCTTTCAACCTGGGTAATGAACAAAAAGCTTAAATTTTTGTGTGAGTTTTTGCAATAAAAACAAGTACAATGACAGTTTACACTACTCTATCCTGAAAAGATGTTGCATCACCTAGACAGATTGCTTAATAGTTGCCAAATCTATAATTACAGACTTTATTGATTCTATTTTCAAAAATCAAAATACTTTGGAAAGGGGATTTATATGGGTGTGCTGTCTCTGGTGTGTAGGGGATTTTTCCGTCAGGTGTGTCAGAATCTAGTGGTGAAATTTCCCTCCTAACACTACACCGGCAGCAATTACAAACAACAGTTGAAGTCTGTACAGATAGGGGGTCCAGTAGAAACATTCATCTGAAGAGACAAAAGAACCACAGATCTGAAAAAGCAGGTCGGTGTCCTCATAGCAGCTTAAATGCTTTGGCAGCATGAGATTGTTGTTTATTGACATCTTTATTCATGCTAGTGCAATCTGTGGTGGAGAGCTTTCTTGGTTTTGCAGTGCAGCTTAGTCATTTTCATTTTAGCAATTACTTAAAGGTTGCACAGGTTCTGCTGTCTCTGTCACACTCCTTTTGTGTTTATTTCATGAGTTGTTTCAGTTTATAGGAAGACAAGCATCACTGGTTGAACAATATTACTTGTTACATCCATTTTTCTATTTTTTGCAATGGAAAACACTGCCTGGGGTTAGTCACTCAACCTGTCACATAACTGTAACCTTCCTAATTCATCTGCTTTTTACATTAATACACAAAACCTAGTAAGTTGCTTGTCATAAAGGAAACTAATATATAAACATATACTTCATTGGATACTGTATGGAAATATACTGGAAATTCTCTAAGATATTATGCGCTATTCTGATCATATATAGATTTTATTTTAATAAAACTTTATTAAGGAGTCATTGGAGGAGTTACTGCTTATATAATCAGTTGTAGAGTCACTGAAGTTTTTTAATCCTTGGACTATACGAAATTCTTATCTACAACATGTCTGATAGCAGCAGGTATTTTGGTATACCTAATATCATCTTTATATTGCACACAGAATTTTCTTTGATAAATTTTCCTGTGTGTTTTATGTTATGGATTATAACAAAATGGTGAGTCTTGCTTGCTGGAAGTTGTAGCTTTGAGGTGTTTGAAAAGTTAGCCATAGACTCTTCTACATAAAATTGCAGTTGGAGTAAGGTCTTACTGTACACTGTGTGATTTGCATGTGCAAGTCAGGATTTATTTTAGTTGTCTGCCTTTTATGAAATTGAAGTTACCAGATATATTTTTGTGCTTGATAAAATGTGAACACATTAGGTGGTGAGGTGTTAGTGAATTTGATTACCACATAGAATAATTTGATTACCGCATAGAATACAGGTTACTACCTGACACGTTAAAATTTTGGAAACGTTTTTGTAGGCGGTATTAACATGAGAGGTCCTAATGAATAACAGGATTTTGTTAATCAATAACAGACTGGGCTGATAGTTTCCGTCATGAATAACAGTATAGCATAATTTTATATATTCCTGCATGTATTTGTTTGTAGTTGAAAGATCCAGTGTACTTCTTGGTTAGTAAAGTAGAGCATCTGATGGTAGGCAGTTTATAATACACTACTGAACACCAACAAGAAACTGAAAAGTGGGCCTACCTAACATGTTTCCCAATAAAGACAGAAACAGAATACACTGAATTTAATTCTAATAGGTGCTTAGAGTTTGAGAATACTGAATGTAATAATATATCTTAATAAATGGTGATCTTCCTCTGCTAATAACTGTGGTTGAATTACTTTATTTTTTTTGGCACAGAGAAATTTTTAATGCCTATTTGTGCATGCTCTGTTCTGTTTGAAATCCTTTTTGTCTTAATTACAGTCCAGAAAAAGCTTGGCTTCATTTCCAACCTATGTTGAAGGTAAGGTTCTACAATCTCCAAATGTTTTTTTCATATCCCAAAACCCCCCAATATTTATAATGTATAAAATTTGATTGCTATTTGCTGAGTAGAAAAGCTGATATATACGTATGTATATGTATGTAGTTTTATAGAGAGAGATCTCTCTCTCTCTCTGTATGTATATGTATATATATATATACACATTGTGTCCAATCTGGAACCTGAGCTAAATTCTAATATTGTTTCTTTGTTTCATTCTTAGTTTCTGTCTCAGTTGCATTTTTTCATCAGAAACACTTAAAACATTACCAGTTTTTTATGGTATTTGTACAACAAATGTGAATGCATGTGGACAAGAAAAATAAGTTTGGCAAGGAAATTATACTGCTCTCTCCACCACCGATTTCAAATGGCAGACTGAATCCAATCTCAGCTGGATTAATTAGCAGAATTGAATTGATTTAATTATTTTTCAAGCCTGCCAGAGGAGATCTGCACTGCTTTACAGCTGCTTGTCCTCTAATTAAATTAATAGTGCTTTCCGTCTTAGAGTTAAGGTTGTGCTTTTACTAGTACTGTTTATTCATAACAATGTGACTAAGCAAGTTACCTACTACATGAACTGCTTTTATCTTTCGTACAAGTATGCATCCTGTGTTTACAGGAAGACTGCATGCTGTAAAACCCGATTATTTTGTTATGAGAGCATGACAGAAACAGAAAATTTGAAGTTTCGTTTGTTTTTTTTTTTCCCCCCTGACAGCAGTTGTTCCATATGCCTGATGAAAGGCCAGAAATATAGTTGATGTAATGGATCATTTGGACTGACTTGGAACTCCTTGGATTGCTTTACAGCGTGCTGTGTTTAAATGATGATATAGTCATTCTCCTTAGTCTACAAATTGATATTTGGTTTAGTATTCAGTGTATTGAGCTCCATATTTTGGAGTCTGTGGACAGAATGTCAACTCATGTAAATTTCATGTATTGTTGTGAAACTAGCTGAGCTTTGGAATGCTGAAGCAATGAAAAATCTCTCTTAGAAATGAAATTTATCTCCTACTAGTAGCCTTGTCTAACAAGGGCTAGCTTAAATAGTTATCCTCCCCTTAAAAAAAGTAATTGTCAACTAAGATTTTCTTAGATCTTGGTCCAGTGCCCAATTTCTTAAAAAAACAGATTTTCTGGTTTTGTGTACTAGCTATCCAAGAAAATCTTGTTAGCACCTATGCTACACTTCTGTTCAGATAATAATTTCATTGTCAGAGGTAATAAATGGAGAGGGTCATAGAAAGAGCATTACTGTCTGTAGGTTCACCTCTGAGGAAAATAGAGCACATACCTTTATTGGTTTCAATATGCTTCCTTCTGAGAATCTTACCTGCACCTTTGGCAGTCTGTAATTACGATTTTTATATTTTGATCAGAAATAGTACTATAAATGGTTTTATATCCTTTGTAGTGAAGTGCTGAAAATGTTAACATGTGGAGTAACAAATAGCAACCCTGTATGGTTTCAAGACTGGAAGAGTGTGCAGATGTGTTGTCCTTCCAGATGCATAAATTTTCCTAAGGAAAGAAATGCATTTCTTTGGGTCATATAATTGAAAGTGACTTGTTCATTTTGACATTTTTCCAGATACATAGTGTCTGAACAAATTTTGCCCACTAGAGATGAGCATCTTTAAATTACTTATCTTCAATTTTTTATTTAAAGAAACTATGAAGAAGACAACTAGATTTATACATCTACTTCTGTCTATATGTATAGTTTTTGTGTGATACTTAATGTCCAGCTCCATTTTCTGTTATTTTAATCTTAATGACTTGCATTTCTGAGTGGTTGTTAATCTCTTCTGTTATAACAAAATCGGCATTCTGAGTGATCTTAAAACTCATTTTACTGTCACTATATATCTCAAGATACCCCTTGAACTAACAAAAACTGCATTCTGATGTTGTAGGATTTTTGCTTTGTTCTTAGAAGGGAAAAAAGGCAAACCTAAAAACAGTTAATATTTTTTCTCCTGTGCAGCTAAGCATCAGAAAAGAACACATGGAGACTATTAAACAGACAAACAGAGCTTCTCAGAGCAGGAAGTGGTCACTTATACCATTAGCATTCTTTAAGCTGATTTGCATTTTTACTTGGCTTGAACATCAATTGTTTTTCCATACTGTAAGAAAAGAAGAAGCTGCTTAGGTTAACTAGCTTCCCTTTTGGATCATGACAGTTGTAATATGTAGCAAGGTGTTAAAATTGAACATTTTTCCCAGTACAATTTTTAGACATAATCAACAAACACCGGAACACTTACAGATCATAAACGTTGCTTTGTAAAGATTTGCATTGTTAAGCACTGAACACTTCACCACTCTCTAACTTTCCACAGAACATAGAAGTTGATAGGAGTCAGATAATAAAGAATCTGTGGGAGTGAGAGGTTTTTTGTCATCAGGAGACCCCTTGTTCTGTGTATTTAACAACATTTATATTTAACTCTCTACCCCAATATCCTTGTTGAGACAAAGAATGATTTATAAAAGTAATTCATCTAATTGGGCAGTCAGTTTTCTTGGTTAGGGGAGACATTTTGTACCTGTAAAGCATTCCTTGGGAGGTTCCTCTGCCTGTTATAATAGCTGTGGCTAACACGCAAGTGAGCAAGAGGCTGATGGCTGCTAATAAATTGCACCCTTCCTCCTGTCTGTGACTGTTGGTCTTATAATTGTAAGGCTGGTTTTGGTGGGTGAGGGATGAGCTAAGTTACTGTGCCTGTCCTTTTATAACAGTGAAAACCCTCAGAGATTATTTTGCTCCAGGGTGATCCCTGCTCACAAAAGAATGAGATATTGTGAGAGACAGGCTGGGTTGACAATTACAACTTCTGCTGGAGAGATGCTGAGAGCTTTTGCTTGGTGTTTTTTACCTTTGAAAGTACTAGTTGCTGTATTGTCATGCTAAACTGAAGTATTTCAGAGGAGGATTTACAGCCATCAGGTGCAGGCTCACGTTGTCAGAGTGTTACTGTATTGCTGTGGTTCAGCATGATTTTCTTCAGTGATTGCTTTCCTGTGTTACAGTTCCTGGACCTTGTGATCCTGAAGACTTAATTGATGGAATCATTTTTGCGGCTAATTACCTTGGCTCGACTCAGCTCCTTTCTGATAAAACTCCCTCCAAGAATGTGAGAATGATGCAAGCTCAGGAAGCTGTCAGCAGGATCAAGGTGAGGAGTAATTACTGCTGCTTCTCACATGGGTGTCTTAAGGCTGCAGACGTGAAGTTCTTACGTGTGCCATAAATTTTTTGTGTGGAGTTATCTGGGGTTTCAAAAAGGTTAAGTGCCTCATCTTCCTTTCTGCAAAATAAATCAAATGTTTAAGACCGATAAGGAAAGGTTAGCAGATTATTTTAGTTCCCTGTAGTAATACTTGTGCCATGTACTGTAAGCCAGAATCTGAAGTGAGTGGTGGTCTGTTATATATTACCTGGGTGTTGAGGGAAAACAGGTTTAGAGTATAACTAGTAAGTACTGCAGCTGCTGCTGGCTTGGCACTTGATGTAACTGTTACTGTTGTAATGTCTGCAGTTATTTCTGACCCTGCTGTGGACACTTGTTTCTCAACCACCTAACAGCTGTGAGCTGATTTAAAAAGAAAAACCTAGGATGGTACAAAGATATATGGGGGAAAAAAGAATTTGATGTTGAATCTCGTGTGTTTGCTTTGTTTGTTTAGAAAACAGAAATGTCTCCTGTGCAGGCTACAGCAAGCAATGGGCATGCTGCTGTATTGTAAGTTACAATGATGACATTGTCAACTGAAATTAAGGTGTGTGGATGATGTATTGCAGAGTTGTAGAGGATGCTGCAATATTTGCTCTACCTATACATGATAGGGTGGTAAGCACACACCTTCATGTTCTGCTATTTCAGCTAACCAATGCAATCTCATCTGAAAATTTTCCTTAGTTTAATATTTGTGCGTTCTTCTTTTGTATAGTTTATTTTGGATTCCAACTCAGACTCTTCATGCAATTGTATAAAAGAGAGAGGAGAGACAGCATGTTATCAGCAAGGCTGATAACACTGTCTATTAAGGTCCACTGATGCTTCCCAGTGGTTTTATTCCTTCCAATATTTTCTATACCAGATGTTCAGTTTGGTATATTTATGAAACTTTCACAGGGAAGCTCCAGTTAGAACCATTGAGACACTTCCAGAAACTGTATTTTTTCAGATGTTCAAATACGTGAGTTCTTGTAACATTGTCTGGGAAAATCACTAGCACTTCTAGCATTTTAGAGGAGGCACGGATATAGTATTCCTGTTACAGAGAAGTCATCTTCTGCCATCTCTGTAGAAGCTTCCATAAACTTAAGCAACTACTGAACCTTTTGTAAAAGAATGGTTGGTATGCATTCATTGGAGACTCTGGATTCAGCGACATTTTTAAGAAAGTTTTTTCACTCAGATTTCTGAACTCTAACAGGTCTTTGTGGGTTCTTCCCGAAGGTATAGTGGAGACTGTCTTTTACAGAGTCTACTTCCTTCCTGCTCTGAGTGCAAGTAAAGCTCTGTAATAGTCTGCATGTGTTCCTTTCTGATGCTTAGCTGCAAAGGGGAAAAATTGTTAATTTGAATGCACAGGAAACTAAAGGTAAGATAGAAAAGGGAGAGAAATAAAGATTTCAGTGAGGCTGAGTCTAGGAGAGACACATCACTGGAGGCTGAAAGGAAGAGTTAGCATCAGCTGTCATAGAAACTGGTATCAGGAGCTGAACTTGAGCCTGGAGCTGAGCAGAAGTTTGCACCTAGGAGGTAAAGCTTGCATGGGAGCAGGCAATAGATTGAAGGGATGTGTTAGAGAAAACTGGAACAGAATTGATTCAAAGCAGGTCTATGAGGTATAAGAGTGTAGAATCTTTCTCTGATAGTACATGTATTTTCTAGAAATTCATTAACAAAATAAAGTTCTTTCTGAGAATTCTGTTATGTCTCAGCACTGCTATGCCTCAAAATATAAGAAATGTGTTTAGCTCATTTAGCTCATAAAACCCATTATTTATACATCCATATAAATTGGCAGGCATGCCTATTCTTGATAGTTGTAAATTTTTCTCAGAGTTGAGGCTCGAGTAATTGTTGCTTTGACATGGTAAAACCCTGACATGTGCACATAATTTTCTAAAACTTTGTGTATTTCGGAAAACTGTTGACCTACTGCATGGCACACTATACCATTGTATGCTTCTTTAACAGTTACTGCTTTTCTGCTTCTAGGTGAATGTAAATGGCAATGTAAATATACCTCCCTGCAGCTTAGGGTCTTTGGTTTATTAGGGCTGGTTTGGGCTGGTTTTGTTGCTGATTTCCGTGAAAGCTAAACTGTTTTAGTGAGAAATTCATTATAGGACAGATGGAGTTCATGCTGCCAGATTCATCACTATAGAAGATAGCCTTTAATCCAAAAGTGTAAAATACTGCTCAGATAAGCACTATCCTACTTGTGCCCTACTCTTGTTTGTTTGCAGTGTGTTATGTGTTGCATGTGAAACGTTTTTCTGTAAAGAAAACAAAGGTTATGAATTAAGAATGAGCTCTTAAAAATTGTTGCACTTCAAGTTAAAAGCATTAAAAAGGAGGGAAGAGCTTTGTTTAAGATCTGCTGTGTACATGTGCATTCCACGAGTATTTTCCTTTGAATTTAATAGTTCCTATGCTTCCTTTTAGCAGAGCCTTCAGACCACATAGTCATTCATGTAGAATATGAAAAGATTTGGAAAAAAAAAATCTCCTTGCTGCTTCTTTAAACAAGTATCTCTTCAGTTAAAAGTACAAGAGTTGATGGTTTTCTTTCTTGGGTATTAATCTCTGTAAAGTCCAACTAAGTTAAAACATACACTCCTTTGAAGTCATTCATCAAACATAGTTATTTCATCTTTCCACTGGAGTGTACTTTTAGTAATAGAAAAGGTATTTCACCATTTTCAGACTGCAGTCTCATTTCATTAGATAGCATAGAAATAAATACCTTTTCACGTTTTACTTAGATTGGATCCATTAATACTTTTACAAGAAAAAAGTTGATGTTTGAGATTACAATTCACAGCTGATCTGTGCTGCTATGTTTCACATGTGAACTAACAATTAACTATAATTTTTATTTTTCATCAGCAGATTTGAGCTGTGTGGCAGATTTAAACATTTTTAGATAATAATTGATTTAATTTCTGAATGTTATTTAAGATAGAATCCATATGTGGAAATAGTTTAATATTCTGCACATCTTGTCTACTCAGTGTTATCTGGGTGTCCACTAAGTTGAGTACCTTTATTTGTAGAGGTTAAATGAGTTCAACATATTGAAAACATCCTTGTAGCAGAAGTGGGTGGTTGATGGTTTTTAACAATTTATGATTTTGGAAATTGCTATGAATTAATGTAATTACCTTAAAAGTTAATGTAATTACCTTAAAAGTTAATATAATTACCTTAAAAGAAAAGCCTGGACTATATATTTTTTTTTTTTTTTCAAATTTTGTTTAGATTAGATACTTTCTTGGGTTTTTTCTAAGAACACAGAATCTTTTGATCTAAATTAGTAAAATAAGTTGGTGATAAGAAGGACTTGTCTGGTAAAGTGTCTTGCATAGAATTATCCCAATTTTTTTTTTTCCCCATGGCCTATAACTTCTTTTATGACATTTCCGTGCAGTGTTAAATCACTTATTAAAATTGGTTGTTCCATATCAGTACCATAGTTTTATGAAATATTTGGAAGTCATTCTTCAAAAAATTAAAATACCACTAAGAGCAGATACTTCCATTGCAAGAACAGAATTTTCAGTAAATTAAGTGATAGTGTATTTTGATTAATCTTCAATTCTGTCTTGTAAAATTCTAGCTCAAGGATTCTTTTCCACCTTTTTCTTCTTTTTGGCCTCTGCTTTTCTTTTGTAAGGTACTCTGCTAATTTTGTGGACAGGAGGAAATTGTCTGAAGAACAGCTTGATTTTGGAAAGCAATTTAAATGCTCTATTTCCTGAATGTCTCCCTCTTTCCCAGTGTATGGCAGGCAGCTGTTATTCAAGATGAGTACATTATTTCTGAGTACCAATATTAATATTAATGTAATGAAGAGCCGGAAGCATGAGACGTTTCTAATTGCTGTTGCAGTAGTTTGCAGTCACCAGGCTATCAAATATTTCTTAGTTTGAACAAAGTGACTAAAAGCTGATGTGAGAATGTCTATGTTTGTAATAAGCAGCATGGTCTAAAGTCTACTTAGCTGCTTTCATATTTATTTAAATGAAATCTGACAGATTTAAGTTGAGAGCATCAGTATGAAACGTTTGATGTCCCTTGTGATTCAGGCGTCCACTTTGTTCTTCATAAAAGTAGTTAGCCATCAGTCTCTATGAAGCCTGTAATAGTAAGCCTCCATCCCACCACAAGAACGCTTGTTAATTCAATTAGGTAAGAGGCTGTTACTGTTGGAAGTAAAAGGATATCTGCAAGCCTGGTGAGTATTGCATTTCTTCAGTCAGCAGATCCATAAGTTCAATTTACTTTGATTTGAATTAAAGACTGCTTATTTGTGGCGTTATTGTTGCCACATTAGTAGCCTGTAAGGAATCAGTTTGTTGCAAGGGATTGATATATCTCTGGATGTAAATCAAATAAATTACTTAGTGACACAAGATGTGTTTTGAGGTGTTCATGGAACTGGAATACATGCTGCACTGCGTTTTTGAAAAAGCATGGTAGTGTGGCCATTGTTCAGGTGTCCCAGGAAAATCTGTTGTCCAGTTGCGCCATGCTATCATTGGTGTGGGTATATTTGCATAGAAGGAGGAGAAAATGGAGGTGAAAGTTACTTTGTGTCATTTTTTTTTGTCAGGAAAAAGTATAGGTTTGGGGAGGTTATTTTTTGAATGCTGTTCTATTATGAGAGCATTAGGAAACATGAATCTGAATTCTCTAGATCTGAAAGATCTAGAATAATAATGGTTAAGATTCTTTTCTCACCTTTTACACTGGTGTTCATTCAAAAGAAGTAACTTTATGGTTTACCTTGCTGTAAATGAGAGGAAGCTCAAACAAGAAACAAACCCACACAACACCCCCTTGGTTGTTCAGATTAACATTTTAAATGGAAAAAAAATCCTTTTGTGTTCTTCCTGACTCTTTTGGTGCCATTTCTTTTCCTTTTTAAAGTAATTGTGCTAAACACGATATTTCAATTTTTTTAAGGCAAAAAAGAAGAGGGGAAATAAATCTAAACAGGAACTAATTTAGGACAGCTAGTAGGCTGTGAGCCCTGGCATTAGCATGCAGATTCCTGCTTGACTTGGAGTATCTGTAAGTTCTTCTCTAACTATTCTCCTGTCTCTGTTTGTTCCATGCTAAGCAGATGGCCCAGAAATTAGCCAAAAGCAGGAAGAAGGTGCAGTACAAACTCCATCAGCTTGATGTTATGCCTGTTCCTTTGTTTTCTGGGAGGGTTTTTTACCTTTCTTTTTATTTTGTGTTTTTATTTTCTGCATCCAGCAAGTTTTTTTTAGATTTATTTCTGAACCACCATACAAGTTGACATTTCTCAGAAATCAGTTGCCTGATTGGCCATTTTTTGTTGCTTATCATTAGCCATTTCATGTTAGAAATAGAATAAATATTGGATTTATAAAATGGTTACAGGTAGTACCCAAAATGCACACTAAAGAAACAGGGCTGACATGACAAAGGTTTTAAATCTGTAAAATAATATATTAAAAATAAGTCTCTATTTTTTTGTCTTTCTATAAGAGTGCTTTGTTTGATTCACAGATGTGTCAAATTGCTGGATGCAAAAAAGAAAAAAGTTATGTATATATACACAGTAATATGCTGAGATTGACTCATCTTAGTAATAAGTTTGGTTATGGATTTTTAAAGTATTTTTTAACAAATCTAATTTTTAAAAAAATTACAAGTGTTTGTTTTCTGCTAACAAAATAGGACTTCTGAAGTGGGTTAGTGCTTGAATCATATGTTGTCTGACTGTGAAGGACTTCTTACCAGAACTTCATTATGGATTGCTTGACAGTCACTGGTAGCCCATATAGAAATTCCTTGGGCAAGAGATGCTGTTAGGCCTACCTATGGCCTGTGTGAAAAACGTTCTGTAAAATGCGATTCGTAGCGTGGAGAGAATGGGAGAATCATTTCCTTTTTCATGAAATCTTTGTATAGTTCGTGTGGCAGTCAGGTGTAATTTTACTGAATTGGGAAAAATATCAGGGAAGCTTTTCTGGGGTTAATAACTTTTCAAATAATATCCAATTCACTTTCACATATATGTATATGGTCCCCATGTATTTGTGTTTAGCTTCTGCAATCTAATACTCTTATCTTGTACTGCTGTTACGGTCACTGTGTCTTAGTGAGCCCCTGTTTGTGAGCTAACATCATTAGTAAGTATGTTTCCTAATGGGTTTATTTGACTCCAATCCATTTATTTGCAGGCTCCAGAAGGTGAATCTCAACCCATGACTGAAGTGGACCTCTTCATTTCTACACAGAGAATAAAAGTACTGAATGCAGACACACAGGTATAGACAAAAATGCCTTTGTCAATATTGTGGTAGTAGACTACTGAAATAGACTTCCACCTACCTGCCAGAATTTGTTCTTTAACAAGTGCTGGCTCTTGTACTTCCCTGCAGGATTTCCTAGTAAGAAATCCATGCTCAAGAACCATGTCATACGTGCAATTACTCTGGCATGTCTGTCTGTAGAAGCGATTAGAATTTGTGGGTAAGCTAATTACAGTCACCTCATTTCTTATGTGCCAAGTATTGATCATGCCCCAGCATAGCCCAGAATGTCTAGTTGTGACAATTTGAAGTTCATAGTCCTTTGCACATACATGCCCGGGATGTTCGGTTTGCAGTATTGAGGACTTCATGTGCTTTTTCACAGAAAACAACTTTAATGTGTAAAAACTTGCTGTTTGCTTTAGTTTTGGGAAGTGAAGGCCTAGTATTCTATTGACATGACAAGTATTAGAGACTTGACTTGGCAAAGGTATTATATTGGCATTTGTTTGTGTTCATAATATTAGGTGTACAATAAGAACTTCTTCAAAACAACTGCTCATGTTGGTTTTTGTATTCCTCAGGAAACCATGATGGATCATCCCCTGCGGACCATTTCTTACATTGCAGATATAGGAAATATAGTTGTTTTGATGGCTCGTAGGCGTATGCCGCGGTCTAACTCCCAGGATAACGTGGAAGCATCTCACCCTTCCCAAGATGGAAAGAGGCAGTACAAAATGATTTGCCATGTCTTTGAGTCTGAGGATGTAAGGAATTACTCTGTCTTGTCATTTTCTAGGGGTGGAAATGTAAGCACATTGTGGTAGGCTTGAAGTCCATTGCAAGTGCCATTTTATAGAAAACTCCTTCAATGCCTTCCTTTGACAATGAGAGGAAAATCCAGTTGCCACAGCTTACAAATGTCAGTTCAGATTCTGCATATAAGAGTGAAAGTCTATCAGAGATGCTTATTTTCCTAGGGAAATTCTAATCCCAAATATTGCATCAAGGATTATTGATGGCAGGTTTTTTTGAGGAGGAAACTTTTGTTGGGGAGTAGTTGCTAACAATATAACAAAAAGCAAAGAAAGTTGGTAGTTCCGAAAGTATGCCAAACAGAGAGAATTTCAGTGTATGGTGCGGGTTACTAAGTTACCTTATATAGGACTTAATATCCTGTCTTCACAATCCATGTGCATAACTTGCTAATTTTATCATTTCTTAAACCCAATAACTGAAAGGTGAAGTCAAACATACCAGACAGATCCTGTAGTTGCCAGGATCATAATCAAGCTAGCCCTAATAATCTGGGAAAATAAATATGCCAATTTTAGGTCCTCCATATAGCAGGGTATTACTTACTATAAGTAAGATGAAAATATCAGTTTCTTACAAAACCCTTGTTATGTCTTCCACTCTACAGTGTATACACAAGGACTTGGAAATGAGAATGTTTTCTTAAATAAGCAGCCGATTTTATGTAAAACCCATGTGTAGAGAAATTATCTAGTTACAGATGAATGTACAAGTACGACCCACTGCTGAGATTAAAAAGTGAGGATAAGAGCACCAATAAAAGTAATCCTCTACCAAAATTTTGACAGCGAGCATAAAAAACTGGATTTTATTTTTCCCCAGAATGACATGTAAGCCCGTTGTGCAGAGTTTTTCAAGAAACTGGCGTGAAAATCAACAGAGTAGCCTATTTTTTTTGCTTAATATCACTTGATATGCTGCCCACTTTGAGGCTGCTGTTCTTGTATTTCTAGTCACAAGTTTGAATGCTGTTGGCTCTCTTAATGGCCATTTTAAAAAGCAGTGCCAGAGGCTAGGGCTTATTTTCCTTCCGCATGTGATACTCTGACTATAATCCAGCTTCTTGGATCTGTTTACCAGGCTGCTGTTAATACATTGGCTAGCTGAAATGTATGCCTTCTTTTGGACATCACTGACATTACTTTCTGCGGTTTGTTTGGATCAGCCAATATCTGTGTCAAATGTGATCTTCCCTATTCTGCTACGTATTGTCTTGAAAAGTACATGCCTGTAGATGAAATAATGGCATTGCTCATTAATGTGAGAATATGCTGAGAAATTGCTGGAGATTATATCAGCTTTCCATAGTTAAATAGCTTGCAAAATTTACCTAAAATACCCAAATGA
This sequence comes from Neomorphus geoffroyi, assembly GCA_033558235.1. Classification (NCBI taxonomy): domain Eukaryota; kingdom Metazoa; phylum Chordata; class Aves; order Cuculiformes; family Neomorphidae; genus Neomorphus; species Neomorphus geoffroyi. The sequence continues at coordinate 31,867,482 of JAUMJM010000048.1, forward strand.
GTTAAGAAAGAATTAGAGTGGAAATGCTGTAGCAGAAATGAGATGGCAGCTTTGAAGATCCTGTATATCCAATGGAGTGGTACAGTCTGCTTATGTCATGGAACTTATATATGTGTCATTGTCAGCTTTTCTTCCCTGGGACAGCTGGATGTTTAGAAGTTACCCAATAACTGACGCAGAAGCTGTAAGCCCTCGAGTGGGTGCTGGCCAGAATGTGTCTGTGCTTCAGAGTCCTTATTTAGGGAGGACAACATCAGATTTTCATTCGTATTTAGAGCTGGATCTTCAGAAGAGCTGAACCCTTAGTGATGTGTCCAAATGCTGAGTGTCTAAATGGAAGTTGTTCTGTTCTTGGAGAGAAGGTGCAAGTATATGAATGTAAAGTCTATGTTTATCTCCTCACCTAGGTTACTGAGCTATGGAAAGGTGGTTTTCCAAAATTCTTGCTGTCTTGTTTTTGCTGTCAGCATTGGGTTGATCTGAGCATTGGTAAAATACTGCCAGTCACTGTGCTCCAAGGGGCTGTTTTGGTACCTGTCATGGCCAGCTTCTCTGCACTACACAGTGCTTACTGCACATATCGCTCCAGTTACAGACAGCAATACTCAGCACCGTGCTGTGCTTGCTTTCGGTTCCTGTCCATTACCTGTCTCATACTAACCATGGTCACAACCTCAAAGGGAAGGCATCCCTCTGGTCTGCTGTTTCCATCTGGATCCCCCACCTTGCATGACACAGCTTTTCCCATGCCTTCCTTGTGCCCAGTTTCTCCTGCAGATGTAGAACAGCTCATGCAGGGAGCAATGCACTGTAGTGAGTAGCACATCTGGTGGCATTAGGTACAGAGAGGGCTACAGGAAGCTGCAGGGGCAAAAGACTGCACACAAAGGGCAGGCCGAGAAGGAAGGGAGCAGGGAACTGGGAGACTCATGGAAGGTGGAGGTGGGGAAGCAAGAAATGTAGAGGAAAGAGGTTGAAAGACGTAGCAGGATGGAGATGTGTGTGAACAATTCCTGTCTCTTTAGGGCCTGGATCTGGTCACTAATTGCTACCCTTTTCCTATTTCATCTGAGACTGACAGAGGATCATAGGAGCAGCCAGTGTGGATGTGATGGTTTTAAAGGTGGATAAGGAGGAAATATTGTAGATTGTAGTGGGTATACCTTTACATTTTTATTAGCAGCTCTTTCCTGTGAAAGGATGGCTTTATTTATTTTTGCTCATTTGTCATTGTTTCCCAAGCTGCATTCATGGCACAGGTTAATGTGTTGACATTTTCTGGGTCTTTTAAAGTAATTTCTAATACACAAATATTTTTTAAACCAGATTGTAGTAAATTAACTTGTAGGTTCTTCAGCTTGACTTGACGATTCATTTTACAGTGTGGTTGTAACAGAGAAATGGTGTGTGGACAAAGACCATCAGAATGTTTAACTTCTTTCACTTCTCTTCTCTTGAAACTGCTACAGGCACAGCTGATTGCACAGTCCATAGGTCAAGCATTTAGTGTGGCCTACCAGGAATTTCTGAGGGCAAATGGAATCAACCCAGAAGACCTTAGCCAGAAGGAATATAGCGACTTGCTCAATACCCAGGACATGTACAATGATGACCTGATTCACTTCTCCAAATCTGAAAACTGCAAAGATGTATGTCTCATTTTTTTCCGTAACATCATTAAACTACTTTGTACCAGTTGTGGGCCCATTCTGGTAGCAATCAGAAAAACGTTAATACTTCCTATAATTGGCCTCAGTGAACCTAGAATATCCCCTCAAGTAGGACACCCTGTCATGAGTTCTGTTTCAAGTCAAATTATTTACAATCTGTTTGTGTTGGTTTTACCAAACAATTCACACGTTTGACATTGTATGTTCATGAAATGAAATTAAAACAGATTAACAGAGAAATACAACATAACAGATTATGATAAACAAAATAAAATTTGTAGAGGCACAAGTGTTCGTGAAAGTGGCTGATTCCAGATTTTAAAGTATTATATTTACTGAAAGGATTTGCAGCTTGGTTAATGAAGATGCACCACTGCAACATCCCAGGTAGTGGTTTTCCAATCCAGAGTCATAAACTCTTGCCATCTCTTCCTGTTTAGCTTTGTCCACCAAAGCCAATGGCATCAGAGTATCTTCCACTACAGTTTCCTCTGCTTGTATGCAAAAATAAGTTGGTGAGGTGTGTTTCGCAGTAAGCAAAATCTATATTATGTAATGTTGATTATTTCGTATTTGAATACAAATTAAATGTAGTAAAACGTGTACCCTGTTTTGTTTTGCCTTTTGATTAGAAACACAAGTTACTAATTAAGGAGATGTGTGTGTGAGATGGTTATATGAATGCTGGGGGGCAGCATAGTTAGTTCCACAGGTGTGAAGAAGCTTTTTTTTTAAACACTTCTTCTTACGATACAGGTTTACATTGAAAAGCAAAAGGGAGAAATCCTAGGTGTAGTGATTGTGGAGTCTGGCTGGGGATCCATTTTGCCTACAGTTATCATAGCCAACATGATGCATGGAGGACCAGCAGAGAAGTCTGGGAAGCTGAACATAGGGGACCAGATCATGTCAATCAATGGGACCAGTTTGGTTGGTTTACCACTCTCAACTTGTCAGAGCATTATAAAGGTATGAGGAATTTTTTTCTGGAAGTTAAATGTTTTGGAAGGCTTATGTAATAGGAGAGCAGGAAGTATAAAATTCTTGGGTAAATTCTTACCATATGTTTATATAGCACTTTTCATTTCACGTTCTCCACAAGACACTATTTTGTTCAGAAGGAACATATTATTTAATACACATATGAAGACACTTAAAATTTTATATGACAAGTAGAGACACGGGTGCCTAATATTGTCCTAGGCCACGTTAGCTGTTTAAATGCCTCCTGGTATCTGGTTGATATAGAGGTGATGCTTTTTGTTATTATGATTATTTTTAAAACTTCAAAGCTTTGAACTAAAATTGTACTTATCCTCTGTAGAAATTTTGCTTGAGTTATTTGAAAGTGTGATACTTCACTTGACTATGTAATATATTTTAATTAGAAGAGCCACCCTCTACTTGTCAGAAAAGTATGTGACTGCAAAAAGCATGTGGGTCAACTGGAACTGAACAATGTCTAAGGTAGCTGTAGCATACCAGGGAATAGGTATTTAAAAATCAGAATTTCAAGAGCTGGAAAGGTGAAACACCGGGGAGTGTTTGAGATTATATGAACTTTGCTTATCAAAATAGCTTCAGAGTGTAGGTTTTTGCATTTTGTACCTTTTTTTTAAATTGCAGAGTAAATTTTGTGTTTCCAATGTAAATTTACAAAGAAAAAAATTACAAAGTAAAATTTTATTTTTTATCTATGTATTAGTCTCTTAATACTTGAACTAAGATGTTTGCTGTAAAGGCTTTCCATTCTGGTTTCTGAAATATGTTAGTGCTGAGTTCTGATAAGTAATAGATGCATAAGTCACTGAACCAGCCACTTTAGTTTCAGGAATGATAGCCTGAAAGTGTAGCATACTAAAAACATGGCAAAAAGCAGTCTTACATTTGTTAAGGAAGAAAAAAAGAAACCATATTAAATATCTTTGTGCCAGCTTTAGTGGAACAAAACTCCCTGCAAATTTAGGCCTGCTTGTTAGCCTAAATAGCCATACTTGTTTCTTGTCCCACAACAGTTCTATTTCTAAAACTGTGGTGAGTTACGCTCTAAATCATAGAGCCTTTACAGACAGAGTTCCATTGTGCTCATCTGTACTTTCTCAAAACTAAAACAGGCTTTGCTGTTTCTAGCTTCTACAGCCCTTTCTCTTCCTCACTGATACTGCTGTTGCCATATGAACTGCTAACCATTTATATTGTTTTTCTAAAGAGAAGGTAATCTGTATGTTTGCAGATCTTCATAACTATACATCTGGGTCTGTTGATATACTGCTTCTGGTAACAAGTATATATGCCACTGAATGATCTAAGCAGACGTTTAAATATGGCAGAAATATCTCTGCATTTTGGATATCTTTAGCATGCTATAAGCCAATTGCAAACTGACAGAGTTCAGAAGAAGCTTTTCATATGTGATGGTTATTCCCTGATTATATTGTGTCTTTTTCAGAAGCATCTGGTGCTGGCTACTGTCAAAAATAGACTAGATAAGTTGGTCAAATGGTGCCATTTTTGTTTCTGATCAGCTTGCATTACCAGTCTGCATAATACTGTAAATTAGTCATTTTTGAAAGATATGTGCTTTCTGTAAAAGCAGAAAATGATTTCTTGGGGACCACAGTATTTTTGCAAAGAATATGTATAAACAACTTGGACATTCATTGAGGAAGTAAGAGCACAATGATACAGTTGTGAAGGCATGTAACTTAAGTCAACTCAGGTGACTGAAGTTAGACATCTAAATTCCTCATAGAAATTGACATCTCCAGTGCTCTGCCATGACTTCTGCCCTCCTATCTAGAAGCCTGAAGCAAAAAACGCTCAGACTTTTGAGTAAACATCATACCCACAACTTAGTACAGGTTAATAAGTCTCATACTACGTGTGGTGTTGTGAAGAGCTGCATATAGAAGATGAATGCCCCTTGAGTTTGTGTGGTGTGCTGATAACTCCTCAAAGGAGTGGAAGTGGAGTTTGGTCTTTCCTTCTGGTGAGAGTGGAGTGGAAGCAGTTCCCCCATCCATGTGCTTTGTCATTTTTTTTTACATGCCCATTCTCTTGGAACCACTTTCAATAGTGAGCCAAGCTGAGCTCAGCACTATGTGGAAATGAGGACAGCTGTTTTCTCATGTGATGATGATATCCAGTTTAAGGTACTGACAAGAAATCAGACAAGCAAAAAGGCTGTTCACTCTGGCAGGATGGCAGTTTAGTTTTTCAAGTCAGTGCTGAATCTGAAGTTTAGCTCAACAGAACCAGCAGCAGTTAAACTGGATGTAGAAACTTCAGTGTATTACCTTAAATATAGTAGAAATTAATTTTTGGAATTAACCTTTTGAAGTCAGTGTCAGATACCTGTTAGTTGCAATGGGCCACAGATTTCAATTGTACGTGTAAAAAGAATTCATAAGTAGGTACTGGAATTGGTAATTGTTGTATTAAGTAAAGTGGAAGCTGCTGCATTCTTTATAAAGCATTTCTTGATGTGGATTTTATGTACTTATTTATGGCTAATCCTTCATGTGAATGAAGCATTTCAGAAAAATTTCTTAACAATCTCCAACAGCTCTGCGTACTTGAAGTTATACAAGGGATCAGAATATATTTTTCTGCGTTTTTATATTTGACTTTTCATGGAGCCGTAAAATCACAGAGTCTCTGAGGCTGGCAGTCACCACTAAAGCTGGTATAGAACAACATATTGGTTCAAAGTAGAGCAGGTTGCTTAGGGCTGTGCCCACTATGGCGTAACTGCAAGGCTGGGTACTCCACAACTTCTCTGGCTAATCCGTTCCAGTGTTTTAGCCCCTGAGAGTAATAATAAATTTTCTTCCTTCAGTTTTCTTCTGGTAGCGAGGAGTTCATGACGAATAGAGTATAATTCGTTTGGAAGGGAAAAGGAACTAAAACTGGGAGCACTGCTTATACAACCATGATGTATTCACTTGATGAAATTGATTATATCCCATTGGGAAAGCCACTTAATTGTAGCTATCTTAGCTACTTATTTAGATTTTTATTTCGTGTCCATAGCCATTGACCTTTTTTGTGAGCTGTGAAGACCTGTTTAATATTCTTTTTATATGTGATTTGTGTTATCAAATGAAGAAATTGCTGACAGGAAGCTACCTTTCTTAAAACAACTATGTAAGCTATCTGGCAAGATAAAATTGGTATTTTATCACTCATTTCACTGAAGATTCTGGTATTTGTGTCTGGCATTCAGTGATCAGATTCTGTTATGGTGCATACAAAGAACTGTTTATTCAGGGCTGTTCCCTTTGCACTCCCCTCCCTGCCCTGTGCTTATCTTAAATGTTTCACTCTTGTCTTTGCCAGAATTTTTCATGGTCATTCCTTTTTGCAGGGTTTGAAAAACCAGGCCCGGGTTAAACTGAACATAGTTAGGTGTCCTCCGGTAACCACAGTCTTGATCAGGAGACCAGATCTCAGATATCAGCTGGGATTCAGTGTGCAGAATGGGATTGTAAGTAGCTTCCAAACTTTATAGTAAAGTTTTAATATATATGAAACTTCTTATCCTTTTGTGGGTAAGTTTTGGTGTGAGAAGAGTGAAGCTGACATTTTCTCCCTTACAGCAAGCTCGACTTTGTGCATGTGTTAAGTCTAAGATATAAAAACTGAGTTAATGAGAGTAACTTTTTGCCTTGACTGTACTTACTTCACAACTATAAAGTCACCCAGAGGAACAGAAAAGCTGGTTTATGTTAGAGAAACAAAAATGTGTAGCAGAGGCTGGTTTTAGTCTGCATCATTCATGTTTCTAACCAAACCACCTCAAAAGAAAAAGACTGACCTTGATCCTCTTTTGTTGTAAGACATCTACGTCCTGAGTATTGTTAAACTGTGCTCCTTCATACAGTCTTAAATTTCCAAAGCATAACACATGTCCCACACAATATAAACAGCCTATTCTGACAGTTTATTCTCCTTCTGACAGTTTATTCTCCTTTTGGAAGAGAATATGCAATAGTTACTTGTCATTAAGAACTTCTACTTTGAATTAGTGATTGATTACATTTTAGAATTTGTTGTAAACCTCTGTGCTTAAATGCCTGATTTACAGTTTACAGGAAAAAAGTGGGTAATCTAAAGCCTCTGTTCCTTATCCAGACCGTGATAAATTCATCTTTTCCTTTCTAGATCTGTAGCCTTATGAGAGGAGGTATAGCAGAGCGAGGAGGTGTGCGTGTTGGCCATCGAATCATTGAAATCAATGGACAGAGTGTTGTAGCAACACCCCATGAGAAAATTGTTCACATTCTCTCAAATGCTGTTGGTGAGGTAAGAACACGCGATGTGTCTAGGCCATACGGCATAGTTCATCACTGTTACCATTAACAGCTAGTGGGAAACAGTAACAAGTGGTGCCCCTCATGGGACATACTAGGACCAATACTTTTTTAGTATCTTTATTGATTGCATGGATAGTGGGATTGAGTACACCTTGCTCAAGTTTCTTCTCAGTGGTGTAGTTGATAAGCTAGAGGAAAAAGTTGCCATTAGAGAGACCCTGACAGGCTTGAGGAGTGGGCCCATGTGATCCTTATGAAGTTCATCAAGACTGAGTGCAAGGTCCTGCACATGGGTAGGGGCAACCCCCAGTATCAGGGAAGGACTTGGGGATATTGGTGGATGAAAAATTGGACATAAGCTTGCAATGTGCACTTGTAGCCAATTACATCGTGGGCTTCATCAAAAGAAGCATCACAGCAGGTTGAGGGAGGGAATTCTACCTCTCTGCTCCGCTCTTATGAGACCCCACCTGGAGTACTGTGTTCATTTCTGGGGTCCCCAGCACATGTTGGAGTGAGTCCAGAGGAGGGCCACAAATACAATCAGACGGCTGGCACACCTCTCCTACAAAGAAAAGTTGATAGAGTTTGGATTGTTCAGCCTGGAGAAGAGAAGGCTCTGGGACGACCTTCCTGCAACCTTTCAATATATAAAAGCAGCTTCTAAGAAAATGGAGAGAGACTTTTTACCAGCAAGCGCAGCAATAGCAGAACACAGAGCACTGAATGAGTAATCTGGATCACTTTCTGCTCCCCAACTGAATTCCCATTTTTCATACTGAACATTATGTTTTGGTATAGAATATTCTGTTGGCCAGTTTGGATTAGCCGTCCGGGCTCTGCACTGTACACTAGGAAAAAATGGGAAACTAAAAAAGACCTTGATTTGTTAGCCACAACAAAAACCAACAGTGTTGTTTTCCACATTCTTCTCATACTAAATCTAGAAAACAGCACTTGATGGGAAGCAAATTAACTTTATCTTAGCGGAACATAAATATTACCTAACAACAACTAAAACAATATGTGTTATCAACATTATTCTCACACTAAATCTGAAATGCAGCAGCTCCTAGGAGTAAAAATAACTCTGTCCCCGCCAAAACATGGACACCATCAAGCCATTTCTTTTATTGTTTAACTGTAGTTCTCCTCTGGTTTAGAAAAGCCCTAATCCAAAACTACGAAGTGTCTACAGCTTTAGAGGGTTCGTTGATGGTAAACATACTGTTTCATAAAATCACCAACTGCAATGCTTTATTAAGAGTATGAAATCTCTCAGATTTTTTTCTTTCTGTCCTGCATGACCTTAGCTAGTTCCTTCACCAATGCTCTGTTGTACTATGCATCTTAGGAACATTGATTAACTTGTATTTTCTCTAGATTCATATGAAGACCATGCCAGCTGCCATGTACAGACTGTTGACTGCGCAAGAGCAACCAGTTTACATATAAAGCCAACACCTCACCATCACGATGTGCATGGAAGATGTTTTTCTGCATTACTGCTTGTCTCTCTAGTGCTGCATTTCTGTGTCTGCAAAGACTTTTCTTTCTCTTTCCTCTTCACAGACACAAACACACTGTCTTTCTCCTCCCTCCGGTTTGCTTCTTCTCTCCACGATTTTCCTGTATTTTGGGAAGGGGCAAAATAGATCTATGGGACTATTTTGGTTGCATCTTTTTACACATGAAACTTCATTCAATTCCACATACAGAACAGGAAAATAGCAGCAGCATTGTTCACAGCAGCAGGATTCACAAAGAAGATGGACTCTGCTTCATAATCAGTTTTATTTTTGTGTCTATATTTTGACAAACTAAGTAAATTAAATGTTACTGAATGAAGTGTCTTTACCAAACAGGTAAAAGTACAGGCTGCAAATTGTTCACTTGGATATCTTGGGTTTGACATTGATTTTCTTGCCCAGTTTTCCCACAGGCACAGGTTTAAAGGTTTATGTCTGTGAGGAAGGCAGAATACCAAAAGGGTAGTTTTGCCCTCAGGAAGAATTACCCGCTTATAAATGCTGCTGTTGTAAAATGAACTGTCCAAGTACACACCTTTTAATTTCCCTCTGTCATCAGTTCTTATGATATTAAGACCCCAAATGGTACTCTTTGAGTTGCTGGAACGTGTTACACTTGTATGACTTAGAGTAAGTGATTTGGGAGGCATTTTTTACAGCTGCCTGCCTGTCTCTGTCCCCAGGTTTGTAACTCTTTGTTTTCTTTTACTTTGTTTTTAAATGCAACATGTCTTTTATAGTCCCGTGCCTATTTTAGAGGTTAAAGGAGGGGGGTAGGAGTCTTTAAATATATACAGGAGAAATAATAAGGGGATTTCCTGAATAGCTACACTTTTTCTAGGCTCTTAATTCTGAATTTGGTGCACGCAGCCAAGTGTGCCAGTGTATATAGACATTTTTAAAATAGTGCTTGCTTATTTACAAAGTTTGAATATAAGGGTTCTGCACATTTATTCTAAGTAATTTTGTTTTCTGAGCCAGTTTTAACATATATTTTTGTCCAAAGTCCTGTCTAATTTTATTGGCTTTCTCTTTAGTTCATGATACAGGTAACAGTGGAAGGGATGAGGTGGGAATAAACTTATTTATTTTGTTATGTAATTTAAATTGTGATTTATTTTTTTTTTCTATATGTATGGCACTTAAAGGAGATATGTGTGTACTATATGCACCTGTATGCAGATGATGAACTGTGGGGATCTATGAAATCTAGGGTTTGATTTGCCTCTACCTTGCATGCTCAAGACAAAAGGGTAAAGGGATTGAGTTGGGCTTTGTTTTTTAAGAGGAGGAAAAAAACCCAGAAGCAGTGGCTTTTCTTCCTAGTGAGAGGAAAATTCTCCATTCTCTGTAGTTTACTTTTTACCAGGACTGTATACTGATGTTTGTGCTGAATTTAAACCATGTATTTAGTCCAGTCTAATAGGCTGATTTCTTTTAAGGAAACAGCTTCTGTTGTGTTTTACTGTGATAGAAAGGCTTAGTGAGATGAAAACAGGAGCAGGGCACACACAGAGCCATATGCCATTTCTACTTTGCAAATGTGCTGTTGGTCATAGTCACTTGTTTCTTAGTTATTCTGGGGTGAACTGAGTGATGTAAGCATTGTTTGCAGTCTAGTAATGATACCCAGGCTTTACAATGGAGATTCATGGAAGTCAGGGGGTGTGGGGGTGTGTGTGTGTGTGCGCGCTTATGCACACTTGGTGCTGAGAGCCATTGAACACACCTGCCAAAGATCCATTTTTGGCTTCCAGAAATGGTGACATTGGCTGATCAGAGGTAGAGAATAAACTTTGTATTTCAGTGGGCAGTATTTAGAGGAGATAATGAAATGGTGCATAAACTATTGTAGTCAGTGAATATGTTTTAGTGTTGAGATTAATGTATAATGACTTGATTTTACTGCAGTTCTTGTTGTTATAAAATTTAATCCCAAACTCCAGAATAGTGGATTGCACAAGAAAGCAGTGTTAGTATTCCAGGTTAGTACTTGCCTCTGCTACCTGACTGATGCAACTAGATAGTGAATGAAATGTGTATTGTTTAACTGTAGACATTTGGTTTATGATAATTTTAACTTTTTCCCAGAACTTTCCATATATAAAGTATTATATGTAAATATGATATATTACCATGTACAATTTAGATTATATGCAGTGCAGTCTTTCCATAAATTGCCTGAGGAAGCTCAGTGAGCTCTTGAAGACACAGTCATCGTGCTTCTGGTTCCTGCTGTGTTTACACTTTCAGCTTAACTTGTTTCTGTGGCTGTGTCCAGCTCATGTGGTGAGGTCTTTAACTCACCTCACTGGGAAATGATGAAGACCTGAACATGCAAATGTATTTTGGCGTGAAACAACTGTTTCTTTGAAAATCTTGCAGCCATGATTCTATAAAGTTACTATTACTTGAGCGCTTGAACAGTTCACGGTAAAGAGGTGCTTAACATTAAGGAAGTACATTCTTGCAGGATCAGTCTCTAGCAAAAAATCTCAGTTTTACCAATTATAGTGTGTGCATGAGATTTCTAAACTGGCACGTCCATAGGGTGTGCACACTTCTGATAACAGTCTTGTGAACAATCCCACTTTACTTTGTAGAGGGAAAGAGTTTCAAGGAGCTTGAAAGGGAAAGCTGGTAGTTCTGTAGACTGTTGTAGCAGTCTTGTTAGATTACATATGTGAATTTTCAACAGATTCAAAAGAACAAATTGCTGGTTTACATTCAGTGGCAGACCTGAATTGTTTTTCATCCTTGCTGCTTCATACAGTCTAATTAAGTCTTCAGTGTTTACATTAAGGATGAAACATCCCTTTATTTTTTATTAGCAAATTTCACACAACTGTTTTGAATCTTGACACTCAATGGGGATTTCCAGATTTGCTTGCTTTCCTTGTTTTGTAAATTAAATGTATTTCTGAAGACAGCAATGTGGTTGAGATCTCTTGTACATATTTAGCACAGTACCTAGACTATGAAGTTGTACTATTGTTCTGTAAAGAGGGTGAATAGAAATTATTATAAAGCATTGGGAAAAGTATGGTATTGTATTTGTAACAATATTGTTCTTTGTAAACATTTAATGATCTCTATATATAAATATAAATACATATAAAAATATATGTGAGCCTGCAATATTGATACTGCACATCTACTGAATGTAATTCCTCTGATGTTTTTTGCCACAGGTCTTCGACCTCTGTAACAAAGCTGCAGTGGTTTGATTTAGGGGGGAGGGCAGGGGAGAGAGGAGTGGGCTTTTTGTTTTGGGTGGGACAGAGTGGGGGATTTCTGACCAGCTGTTTTGTTGTGATGTATTTACTGTGCTTACATTCCTTTATTTAACAGAGCACTAATGTCTGTAAGATTTGAAACAATAAAATACAAAGCAAAAATACCTCAGAAAAGGCTGAGAGTTTACTCATACTGGTTTAGGGTTTGGCTTGCCAGTACTGAATGCATGAATGCTTGGAAGGTGTCTGAACTTCTTAATTGCCACTTAGTCTGAAGTAATACTATATGTGTTTCTGCAGTTGTGAACCAATGCTGTTTTTAAAACAGCGTTATTTTCAGGTAGTAAATGACACTAGTGGCTCCTAAATGAGGCTGATTTCCTTGTTCAAGGTTGCATCCCATTTTGTACCATGTGAGATGTCACATGTTTGAATCTTAAAAAAATGTTATTTCAAGATGGCTTTTATGTGACAGAAACAATATTACATTGTGTGAATATTAAATATGCTTTTTTTATAAGTAAGTGAGGCCTTGCTAAAAATTCTTTACACTTACTGTCATTTCTGAAACCACTATTTTTCTTTAAAGGTCATCAGCATGGTTTGTTCCTAAGACCTTATACCATTTAAATAAAATAAAAAGTAGAACTGTAATATGTCTGTCCTTAGAATAGATCTGGATCTCCCTCTGCTAAGGTTGAAAAATGTTTGTATAAGGAAAGGTGGATTATGAAAAACATGATAGTATTTGAAAGTCAACCAGCAAAAGCCAACAAAAGAGCATTTCTTCAGGTGAGGTGGGATTTTCTGTGCTTCTTAGGTTGTTCTGAATCCTTTGAAACTACAGAAATTAAAACATATACCACATCTGATTCAGAAGAAACTAAACATGAACCTTAGGTATCTGAGTGGCTGTTCATAACTTGAAATACAAATATTGACAACATGGGAGGATGAGGTATTTCATCTTATTAAATTATGAATTGGAGAAATGGTAAATGGTGCAGCAAACAGGATGAGGTTGTTTTCTTTGTTTATCTCTATGCCACCCTCCATCCTCCTTTTTATTACTATTCTTAATAAAGCTTTATATTCTGATTTCTGTATTACAAACTTGCTGGCATTTCAGTGGATAAGCTTGTCTGACTTTTACTTTAGCAGTTACAGGTATAAATCTCGTAGATTTATTGCCTTCACAGAGGACATTTTTCTTGCCCTCACCTCCCGTGTTTTAATGGTTTGGCTCCCCACTGGGAGGACAAGCAGACCCCACCTCACCCCAATTCCAATACCCTGTAATGCCTTGCAGGCTGGAGAGGTGGTATTGATACTTTGTGTGGAGACTTGGCAGTGTCTGGGAATAGGACTGGGATTGTGATTTAAATAAATGTTCAACGCAGAAGCAACCCTGGCCTGGAGAATGTTGTACATGGTGGGGCTGGGGATCCACATTAAATACCTGAGAAGACCCAGGCAGGTCTGTGCTGTTCAGCTCGGTGCTGCTTGCACGATGTGGCCTTCAGATAGATCCCCTGGCCACAGCATAAATTTAGCTAGTTGATAAGAGAGGAGGCTGCAGGCAGCCCATGCTTGGTACTGGTGGTGATACCACTTGTATGTCCCTGCCTTTGTCTGGAAGTGCAGCAAAAAGTTTTGATGTGAACATCCTTTTTGTTTGGCAGTAGAAGTGATGAATGGTGGTGTTTTCTCCTATGAAAAATCTTGTAATAGCTCAAGTGACCAAAATGGAATAGCTCTTGCATGGATGGGATCTGCACAACTTGTTGCATCTTGATCATAGCCCTGTTTGTAACTGCAGAACTTCAGCTTCCCAGCATCTGAAGAGATATAAAATTAGCTATATTATCCTCTTTCTATATAGCATTAGCTCTAATTAATAGCATTTTAAATGAGACTTTACAGTCTGAGTGCCTTTCTTTCTGGGATGATAACAAACCAGCATCTCCTGGTGCAAACCACATACACTTGAGAATTTTGATTTTGTTTGTCAGTAAGGCAAAAATAGTGTCCTACCATAAGTGAGAAGGTCACTGAGTTAATAGAGCACACCTTTCAGACAGTTCGTATTTTGATCACAATTTGCAAATTAACAATCTTCTTTTATAAAGGATAGTTTTAGACCTGTGAACACCAGCTTTTACTGACAGTCTGCTTTACATCTGAAAGTCTGCATTTTATGACTGGAGCTTTTAAACTAAAAACTACTGATAATTTTCAAGGTTTTTCGGTACTGCTTTTGACAGCTGCTTCTACAAGAATGGTGTACAATTATACCTATAACTGCACAGGTCACCAAACTTCAGAGCCAAGAAAATGTTTCTGGTTTTTAACTTCAAATAAGCTGGCACATAAAATGCCCAGATTGTGAATGCACATTGTGGTAGATTTTTCCTACTGGCTTTTAAGCAATGTGACAACCACTGAACAGTGATTTCATTGGCATGTCCATATGACATAAGCTGAATTTAATAGTCAACTCATTAGAGAAAATCTTAGATATTGATGTGCTTGACATACAGGAATAAGTTGTATATACACACTTAGCAAACAAATTCATGTATGAAAGAATTATCCATGAATCTGCATGAAAACTTAATTTTGAGAGAGGGCAGCAGCATTAGGAAACAAAAAAATTTTAACAATATGTCAATTAAGAGAGATGCTTCACAAACCTAATGCAAAGTAACTGCAGCACATATGGTAAAGGACAGTGCTTCATTCTTAAAGGTTGATTGTTGCTGTAAATGGCAATCCTAATTACTTCTGTTTCTATAAAACATTTCCAAAGGGACATTTTTTTCTTTCTCCAGTACAGTGGGTTTGGATATCTCATTTTCTCTGCCACTGACCACCTGGCGTGACTGCTGTCCTGGAACTCCCCCCTCCCTTGAAACCTCATGTCTATTTTAAATGTTTCTATTGCAGCTTGGCCATGCTCATGCTTTCACAGCAGCAATTCTCTGCAGAGTTTTTCCTCACTGGATAATTTTACTGATGAGCAAATTAAGATGGCAGAAAAATGTCTCTCTGAATTCTAAGCAATAGGCTAACAGGCTTGTGCACTGTGCCCCTGCCACCCTGTCATTTCTGATTGATAGTCTGCATGTACATGTGTAAAGGGGTAGGGGAAACGGGGGAAATGGATACAAATTACTTTCAGAGAAGTAAACTGAAGCCAGATACAATTTTTTTCCAGTTTCAGGCCATCTTTCTTTCATGCTTTTCCTCATGATAAGCATCCACTTATCACTTATCCACTGATGCATCTTTCTACCATCTTTACCTGTTGCAGCCTGCGTGTACACTACCTTTCCTTCCAGTTCCATCCTATACAGCATCTTCCATGGCTTCTGTAATTTTCTGCACTGAATGAGGAGATGTGTATGCAGGTCATTCTCCAGAAAGGCATCTTTAAGCAATATCATGAAAGTTCAGGGAACTGAACTTGCTGCAGTGGGAAGATAGACAGTATGACAGATTGCACCGAGTTTTTTGTCCCACCTGTTTAAGAATGAGAAGGTTTGGAACTAAGAGGGCAGTATCTTGCCCCCTAATAAATTCCCATGGCTCTTCACTGATGGCTTTTCCATTGGATGAGAACTACAGGAGGTATGGTGAAAGTATCTGTGTTTGAGAGAGTGCTGTTGATGAAAGGAGAGTTTTTCATTCATTCTGAAAGCTGCCTGGATGGGAAACGAAGCTACATTTGCAAATGGGAATGGGCATGACAAGTTTATCTTTTGACTATATGATAGCTCATAAAGATGGTAGGGTTTGGTTTTGATGCTTATGGGAGGGTGGATTTGTGAAACAAAAAAAGAAGCCACTGGTGGAAGACTGGTTCTGATGAAATAGAGTTGCATAAGCTTTTCCTTGAGGGATTAAAAAAACATTTTAGGAAATTAAAATTATCATCTGTTGCTAAAGGTTGCATTGTCATTGGAACTGTGATGATGAAAGGTAGCCGCTAGACACCTTGCAGCTCTTGAAATATTTGCATGTATTAAACTTGTTTAAATAGCATGGAGCATTGTAAGCATCATTTACATTATCTCTTGTGGAGATTCTGACTTAAGAAAAAGCAACTGGCTGTAGTACTGTCTCGGTGCCTGAAGATGATTAACCTTGCTGTATTGTAACTAATTGGTTTGAAACTTGCAATGTTATTGTTCTAATCCTGGTAGAGAAACTCAACTTGTGTCTTGGAAAACTACACTATTATTTTGCAGTAGATTTGCTTCCTATCTAAAAAGTATTTCATCTTTTCTGGATGGGTTTGCCACAGTCAGAGAGGTGTGTGGGGTGGGCTGTAAATGCATGGCAGTCAGGGTGTGGTATTTGCTGTAGAGGCTGAAGGGGCTGGGCACTGCTGGTCAAAACAGTCCTGAATGATCTATAATCCTTGTGGTTAACAAGGCACCTTACAGCTAGTAAGGTTATTGAGTCACTGGTGCAGAATGGAGCACAGCCTGGCTATTGAAACTAACCTGCTGGGTGTTCAGGACAGTCCCCAAGAAATATGGGAAGTCCAGTATTTTTTACACACTGATTCAGCTACAAAATTTGCCAGGTGTGTTACATGAGGTACATGGAGAACAGATAAGACTCCTACCCCAACATAAAGTGCCTCAGCTGTGCATTCTCTGTGCATCCCTGACCTAGGCCTGGCTATTGGCTGTCTGAACCATTCCTCTGGGAGAGGTAACAGGCCTTCTAGAGAAGCTTGTGGTAACAGAAAGGCATGTATTGTTCAGAAAAGTTGATGACTACAACTGTGTATTTTTTTGTAACTTTTTTCCCTCTGGTGGAACAGCCCGCTTTTTTTCTGTCTGTTAAAGCATGACCTGCTAAAAAACAGGTCATGTTTCGTGCAGGTCACTAAGGAAACAGGTAGTAGTAAACTGTTTCTAAACAATTGTAGCACTCATCCTGGAGTAATTACCTGATCAATTAGAAATCAAGAACTACAGTAGGTAGAAAATTCATAGAAATTTTTTTTTTCCTCTCCTGTTACCTGAAACATGTACCTGCCTTTTGAAGCACTGTCCAGTGGCTGATAACTTTTGCTCAGCGTAGTCCTTAGATAATACTGATATGCCAGTGTGATAACAAGCATTTACATAAATCGTGATCAAGTCTTCAAAAGCATATTTACTTGGAGCCCAGGGACCTTTGCAGACTCTTTTCCCAGTAGGGTTGCAAAGAATTTATATGTAGAGTGTGACAGCAAGGTAATAGCTGGAAATACAGTTTACAATGATGGGGGGTGCATAATTTCACACAGCCTAACTTTGGAATTCCACAGTCTAGCTTTGAAAGGGTAATGATGAACTGGGAGAAGAAAGCAAATCTGAAGATCTGAAAAGAACTCCCACTTGGGATGATGCATATAATAAGAAGAGTTGGAGTTTTAAATGTTGTAGAATTGCAAGAGAGAATGTGTAAGAGAGCTGATGAAAAAGCTAGCATAATGAAGCAGTGTGGTTTTCTGGCGTATTAAAACTCTCTTTAAAGCTCTTTGGTGTTCAGTGGGAAAGTTTGTTTCTAAATGAAGCTGCTTTATCATCAAATTAGCAGCAGGAATATTTAGCCTTTCTGCTGAGATACAGACAGCTACAACAAGCCTTCCAAATAGAATTTCTGTGCCTGATCACAGCCTTTGGAAATACTTAGTGTATTCCACATTAGCAGCATATATACAGAGCAAACCTTAACAAACTATATGCAGTCAATAGCTTGAGCCACCTGGCATATACGTTTATATGAGCCATAGGGTGTCAGCTTATGGGTCACTGTGGCGTAGTGGCTCAGAACACCAAAACAATGTTAGGTAGTCCTCTGCACATTTGCAGAGGATTTTGGATTGCTGTGCACATGCTTCCAGCATGGATAGTACATAACAACAACAACAAAAAAATTTCAGCATAGCTACAGTAACACACAAAATGAACAAAGCCAATGACACTGGCCCTGTTCTCCAATGGGATACAAAGTGCACACATGCATTAACTGTCCTTGCCTCACCCCAGTAAATCAAACCATAGAGCCATTCTGCCACCACTTCAGTAAATTAAGTGAAAAAAAGCAAATATGTCCTAAGCAGTGACAGACTAGAGTGATGGAGCAGGACAGTACTGTATCACAGACTAGTTGCATCTGAGAGTCCAAGGCCACCCTGCAACCTGCTTAGTAGTCTTTGTCCAACAAACTTCCCCTTAGGAGGAAGTCAGGGGAAGCTTCCCCTGACTATGAGGGTACGAAAAAATGGATTATCAACACTTCACCCCCTTGTCAGAGATGATTTTCTTGTGCAGCATGTATGTCTGACAGAAGTGCTCTACACGTGAGTAAACAGAAACCAGCTCAAAGTACAGTTTCCCTGACAACACCAAGACTATGAGGCCATTCAGGGTCTGCTCTCTGGACCCTTCTGTCTGCTATCTGATCTTCCTCTGTGGTGAAAGTACTGAGGTCACCACAGCTCTCCAGGTGCAGCCATCTGGAATGCTGTCTGAAAGGTAACGCATGGGAATGCAATGGCATGACTTGCTGGGCAGGTGCCATTGCCTTTAAAAAGAAAAAAAAACAATCAGTTTTCAGATTCTTGTTCCATTAAAATAGTATCTTTCCCAACTAGGAAAAACCTAGTTATAGTGTCTTGTGTTATTTTTAAAGAATAATAATAAAAGCTGATACTAAAACTGCTATTTGTCAAGGAGGCATGGGAAAAGCAATCCCAACTAGGAATAGTAGTAAATGTTTTTGGTTGGTTTGGGGTATTTTTTGATTCTGTTTTTTTAAAAAAACCTGCACATTAATTAGTTCACTCCAAACCATTGTATGTCAGGTATTGCTTAACAGGAATCTAAATGTCACTTTCTGCAGAACCCACTGAAATTTAATAGGCCAGCATGATGAATTAAATGCCTATGAGGCAATTTTTCAGCTGTTTGTGTCAAATTGCCTATAGGCTGCATTGGAAAAATCTCACTTTATCTACAGAGCCTACATGACAATCTTTGACATGTTTTGCATGAGAACTCAACCCAGAACCAGTTGCCACAGCAAGTCACTTGTACTGTGCTTGAATTGACTCATCTATCCAAATGGTCTGTAATCTACCAAAACATTTGTTTGATGAAGTCTGATGTCTGAAACTTCTGAATATTCACAATGTAAGCACATATTTTCTACTTCCTGCTTTTTTCCCCTTAGTACTAGGTCTTATTTTTACCCTGGGAGTCAAAAAGTTCCCTCTCACGTGTTTACATAAAAATTTCCTTGTCAGGCTCCATTCCTTCCAGTTGATTATAGTAAAAGCTTTACAACATCTCTTCCCTCTCCTCTGCCACACTATATAAAACACTGATATTATTTACAGCTCTTGGTTCTACCACAGAAGACCATCTCCTTCTGGTTTTAAATACATCCTTGTTAGGCCCTCTGAAAATCTTCCTGGCTGGTTGATAGAGACATCATAGCTGCACAGTCTCTTGCACACCCCCTAAATAATACTGAAGTACCAAAGGAGGCTAATTGTGTAGCAGAGTGACAAATATAAAGCTTTACTCCTAAACCAAGGCCAGCTTGAGTTTCCACATCACCCAATAAACACAAGTAAGAAAATTACCTCCTCAAGGAAGGCAGCACTGGTGAAAGCTTCTGCCATATGTTTCTCATCAGATTTTAAAACAGACTTCATACTTTCCACCAATTCTTGTATGTCAGGGCTTATGGCACAGTAAGACTGTTCTAGTATCCATGCCACAAGCTGTTTAGTGTCTGTGTAAGACTTGCAGTCTATCAAAGATCGGGGTCTTCCCTTCAAAGCTCTTGCTCACACACCCTTTCACAAGGTGACAGCACAGAATTGTAGTTTTACTTCAGTCTTCGTTGCAGCTTCACAGCTGAGCACCACCCCTGAAGATAAAGATCAAACAAAACAAACAATCCACTTGGTTCACAGTACTTCAATCCAGATTTCAATTCTAATTCATTGATGAAGTGTTATTGCACAGTTTAGGCACTTAAAACTTAAGCCTGCCATGTTCAGAGCAGCACACAAGGCTCACTCTGTATGGGATCTACACTAAAGAAAACACCTGTAAAACAGTCATGCATAGCTATGGCTAAAGGCAAATCACATATCAAAGATTCTGGAGGGACAGTTTCAGGAAAGATATTTGCTGTTTTCTGTACATTGTTTCCTTTCTCCTTTGCTTAATTTCTCAACAGACCTGAAATGAGCCTTGAGTGGTAATGTTATATAAGCAGGTTTTGTAAGCTTTTATGATCTCTCCTAAATTCTTTGTAACTTTTAGTTATTACCAGTCAAAAGGACTAGTTACAAAATAACTGTCAAGTTGGAAGCTAGTAATATGACAATGGGAAATTTTAATTAAAAAAAAATACTGAAAATTACTTTGCAAGGGGCAATAGGGAATGAATTCCACTCACAGTGGTTCAAATAAAAATCCATTCCCTTTGGTATAAATAATGGTCATCAATTGAAAAAAAACCACCTACAGGTTGTTCAAGAAGCACTTTAATGTTGGCTTTACTCCAAATACAACACTAGGGCAGATGCAAAACTTTCCAGCAAGAATAATACTAACTTGAAGCAACTCTCCTTGTTCTGTTACAGCTGAGTCCCCTTTCTGCAGCAACTGGGCTTTTCACCCTCAAGTCCAGCACTTGATAGACCTAACCTCAGTTACAGCCAGCCTAAACTGCCCAATTGTTTGACTGACAGTCTCTCTACAACAGAAACTTTCACATCTATGAATAGGCTCTGTGTCATCTAACTGTTGCTTCAGCAGCAGATTCTCTGGGGTTCTGTGGTGGAAGTTGATAGAGGAAAAAGAGAAAACAAATGATGTAGCAGAGATAAAAAAAAAATTCCACAAAATAGAAAGTGTAATCCAGATGGCATGCTCCCAATAGTCAAAATGAATGGTTGATACTAACATGCCCCCTCTTCACTTACATTATGTGAGTGCTAATATCTATTAGCAGCTCCTGTGGAGGTTCCAATATCCTCTAATAAAAACCACAGGACTCTTGACTGGTGAATTTTTGAGACTGCCAACAGAATCAAGGATTCTGCAGTCACACAGCAACTGAATCGTATCACTGATTCCAAGGTAGCTGTGACAGATTTCATCAGCTCTCCACCTTGGGTTTTCTGTGTTCAGTTTTTGGGGTTTTGATGCTATGAGGAACAAGAAAAGGACAGAAAATTTCTAAGCTAATACCAAATATCCAAGATAATTTTGCTTTAAATTGCTCGCACTGGCAACTATCTTTGCAAGCTTTCAGATGCCAGTGCACAATTACACTGATAAATCCTATATGTGCTCTTTCCTCCTCATCTTTCACCATCACTCTCTCCTCCCCAAACTAGCAATGCATACTACAGACACTGTTCCTAGATGTGAAACCCATTGACAGATATTCTTTTAAGGACACATTACATAAGCACTGGCAGACGAGAAACAAGTCACCTTGAAGCATCGGGCAGGGCAGCACAGGGTCACTTTTAGACCATTCCCACAAGGGATTGAAGGCTCTGCTGTGCACTCCTGCAGGCACCAGGCTTGCTTTTGAGGGTGAAAGGCTCACTCTGCTGGAAGACTCGGGAATTTCTCCACCGGAGTAATCAGGAGTAGTAAAGGTGAAGGAAAAGTAGTTAGAATAAAGCAGATCTGTAGAACCCATTTTTAGATATTATTACTGGCTTTTTTTGTGCCCTCCTCCCACAAATCTGTAATGATTGGACACAAAAGCCTAGAGGTGCAAGTACTCACACTCACTAGTAATGCTGGTCTAAAGCCTTCTTAAACGTTTGCAGAAACCTGCCTTATGACAAAAATACAGCTTTGCCTAGTATAAACCTCACCTTAAATTATCTGATCAGAAAGAAGGGAGCTACAGCTTTCTGGGAGAGAAAACTTAATCTCACAGAGCCTGAAATTGTCCTGTATATAAGCAGTTATACCAAGATATGACAGCATATCATCACTGAGGTCAGTCACCAGACTCTATAGGGGAATTTAAAATCTTGTTTCATGAGGTTCTTTATTAAAATAAAGATTCTCCTGAATGATATGCAATAGGTTTCATCTTTCCAATTAATCAGCATTCCTTCTTTTTCTTAGAGTGAATTTATATGCTGTGATTCCCACAACTGCCTTTTAGTGAACAGGACAGAATGAAGCTATGTATTTCTCACCAGACTGGGTTCTGCATATTACAGAAAAAAGTGTTCTTGCTCATTCAAGAGCAAAACCACAAATTAATGTAAACAGTCTTTTATTCAGAACATGGCAAATGTTTCTACTGCTACTCTAACAGAAATGTGCCAGTGACTGGAGCATTTGAGAAAATTAAGGGTTGGATGACATGTACTTTAGCATAGCGTGTAATTTCCTACACAAAAGCAATCTAGAATCTCCAAAAAGAAGAAACAGTGGCACGACCTATATAAAGCAGATACTAGTCTGGAACGTCAGGAGGTAGGACCCAGAAACAAAGCATTGCAGACCAAGAATCGGACAGGATTAAAGAATCTTTCACCAATATAAACTTCTAAACACCAGTGGAGTTGTACTAGCAGGCAGTCCCTGGGTTACAGTACTGTTGCTACTGTGGAGAAGTTGTGGTTTTTTGATTACTAAACCACTGTCATGAGCTTATGGTAATTCTTCACAATATTGATGTTTCAGATGTCAGAGATAACTGGCTTAAGCTGGTGTGTACTGGAAAGGTATATACCTAAATTGTTATGATATAGAACAGCTGCCAAGCATCCTCAGCCATCAACAGTTGGCACAGAAAGTCCCATTTTGCTTGACAAGAGTGCTTTTGAAGTCAGTAATAGCATTTCAGCTGGCACAGAGAAGCCTAGAACTCCTCCTGCAGCTGGCAGCCAGGACTCTGATGGTTCTGCTGGCAGAGTAGTGCATAGCTTTAACTTCTGTTGGGAGCTACACTTGGCCAATCAGTCCTGATGGTGCCAAGGGAATCACAAATGCCCTGGCACAACAGACTACCAGCATAAACCAAAAGTTAAGCTTTTATTTATAGACTGTTCACCCTGCCAGAATTCCAACATATCCCCTCATTTTATACTTCCCTCCTGCTGTGGCTTGACCCCAGTAGGCACAGAGCTGGCCAATCACTCCTTCAACGCAGGATGGGGAAGAGAATTCAAAAGGCAAAAGTGAGAGAACTCATGGGTTGAGATAAAGACAGTGGCAGGGGACACAATACCAAACCAAAATAAAGAAAAACAACTGATGCAAAAGCAATCGTTTACTTACCACCAGCTAACTAATGCCCAGCCAGTCTCTGAGCAAAGGCAACCCTGGAAAACTCCCCTCAAGTCTTTATTGTTGAGCATGACTTGTTATATATATCCCTTTTAGTCTACTGGGATGATCTGTCCCAGCTATGTGCCCTCCCAGTCTCTTGCTCACCCCTAGCCTACATGCTGCAGAGAGGGCAGAGTAAGAGATGGCACAAGCCTCAACGTTGCACAAGTACTGCTTAGCAAGAGCTAAAATATTGGTGTGTTTTGACCATTGTTTTTGTCACAAATTCAAACCATACCACATAGGTTTCTATGAAGAAAGTTAACTCAATTCCAGGCAGAGTCAGTACACCTTCCCAAATATAAAGAGATACTGCTTTACATATTTCATTTCCTTATACTCATTGCCCCTAGGAAGCCTTGGCATCGAGAAGATGCAGTTAGTTTTCTTTATAAAGATGCTTTATCTGAATTTCTTTATCTGAATTTAGCAGCCAGGCTGAGATTTAAATACCTCTTTAGAGGCCTTTTTATTTAAGAAAAAAAAAAGAAAGAGAGAAAGGGAAAAAAGAGACAAACCACTTAGATGATGATGAGGGTATCACATGTGCTCAGGCCTGTTTGCTTGGAAAGGAAGTTTTTAAACACAAACCATACTTCAAACAATGCCTAATCATAACTTTTTTTTAAAGTTTTTTTTTTAAAAAAAAAAGTTTGCAGACTTCCTTTACAACAGTTACCTTTTCCAAGGTATTCTTTTCCAGTTTTCCATTCTCACACCTTTAAGCAGTCACTATGCAGCCTTGTGTTTGACATCCTATTTTCATTTGCACTTGAAGTACCCAGAGAAAGCAACATTAGTTTTATCAAGAAATCCTTGAGAATTAAACTTTGTGCTACAGTTCCTCTGCATTTCTTTCTGATTACCACAACTGATGAGATATCAGAAGCATCCAGGTACCTGTTTCCAGAGTTGAGGCAGGCTGCCAGAGTGTAAGGAAACTATGAAAGACTTGTTATTTGATTAAAGTACGAGTTTATGTAAAGAATTTTTTTTCCTGCTACCACTTAGTAGGAACAATTTCAACCCACAACCTTCACACCAAAGTCTTCCTATAGCTTGATAAGTAGGTTGGCAGAAGAGAACCCACAGTCAAATGAAATGGTGAGGCCACACCTCAAGTACTGTGCTCAGTTTTGGGTCCCTCACTACAAGAAGGACATTGAGGGGCTGGAGCACATCCAGAGAAGTGCAACAAGGCTGGTGAGGAGGCTGGAGAAAAAGCCCTAAAAGGAGTGACTGAGGGAATTGGGGTTGTTTAGCTTAGAAAAGAGAAGGCTGAAGGGAGACCCCATCACTGCTTACAACTACCTGAAAGGAGGCTGTAGCAAGGTCAGTGTTGTTTTCTTCTCGCAAGTGACAAGAGAAAATGGCTGCAAGTTGCCCCAGGGGAAGCTGACTGGACATTATGAAAAATTTCTTCACTGAAAAGGTGGTCAGGCAGTGGAACAGCTGCTCAGGGAGGGGCTGAGTCACCATCCCTGGAGGTGTTTAGAAGATGGGCAGATGAGTTTCTTAGGGACATAGTATAGTAGGGAGACAGGCACGGTTAGACTCAATGATCTCAGAGGTCTTTTCCAACCAGATGATTCTATGATTCTGTGAAAGATTTGGGGCTTCCCCGCCACCTCCACAAGTATCTTTCCTGTCTACATTGTTATGGCATGAACATTGTGCAGATAGGCATGTAGGCTTCTGTTGCACAGAAGACAATCTGTCCCACAGTGGCAAATTCAATTGAAAAGTAAAACAGATTTTCACCAAGGCTGTACTGGAAAAGCTGCCTGTGACTTTTCTAGAAGCCAATAATGTTTACCTGCAAGTGTACACCACAGCAAAGATTAGGCTGAAACCAACTTAGAAAGATTTCCATGGTTTTCTAAAACAATGCTGAGGAAATCTTGCTATGGCCACCATACATAGTCTAGCTATGTCCTGGATCAGTATGAAGAATTACTGAATAGTTTCTGCCACTCCAGGCTGAATAATACGGCAATTCCCATATGTAACTCACAGCATAGCATTATTTTATCCTTTTCCCATTTTCATCAGCAACAAATTGTCAATAGGCACCATCACAACAACTGATAGGATGAGAGGAAACGGCCGCAAGTTGCGCCAGGGGAGGTTAGACTGGACATTAGGAAGAATTTCTCTACTTAAAGAGTGGTCAGGGATTGGAACAGGCTGCCCAGGGAGGTGGTGGTGGAGTCACCATCCCTGGAGGTGTTTAAAAAACTGGTAGATGAGTTTCTTAGGGACATGGTTTGGTAGGGAGTGTCACGGTCCACTCAGGGACTCGTGATGATTCGTTTACCTTGATCTCGAAGCGCAAAATTAAGACAGCCAAAATGCCAAGGGGTTATAATTCAATCAAAGAGAAACTTTATTATTTTTGCCCGTAAAGCGGCACGCGATAGACAGAGTGGAGAAAAGGGGAGGAAAAGGAGGAAAGAGGATTATAGCTACCACCACGGATCCAGAGGCGTCCCTATGGTCCCAGGCTCCGAGCAGTGTCTTGCCGGTCCTCAGTTGAGACTTGTTGTCACAACGGGCGATCTGTGATCCAGAGGTGGGGAGATTTCTCTCCTGGGGTTCGGTTAGGAACCATCTTTTATGCTCAGCAACAGCACCTCGCACCTCCTCTCTCCCATGGATTGAGGCCAATCTCCGCCTTCATTTCGCAATCCAGGTTGAACTGCGCAGGCCCCAAAAGTTCTCGCTTCGCTTGCCAGAACTCGTCTGCGCCCGCGCCACCTCGTGTTCAGGGGTCTTCTGCTTCCTCACCTCATCTTCCTCTCGTGACTGCTAGGTGACCGGAAGACCCTCTGCGAGCCTCTGCGCATGCTCTTCCCTTGTTGGCGTTGGGTCAAGGAGGAGGTGGGGTAACTTTGGCTGAGGTAGCAGGTGAAATCCATCTTCTGGACAACGTCTATTCAACTTTTTCTTAGATGTTACTTGCAGTCCCTGGTCACGGCGACTGCTTGTTCCAGGCAGTGCCTCCATCTCGGGTCATTGCTCCTTGGTCTTTCTCCGACTTCCTGATGGCGATGTTGAGACAAGTACTGTTCTTCGGACCGAGATAAATAGTGTTCCTCAGACCGAGACAAATACTGTTCCTCGGACCGACTCTTACAGGGAGACAGGCACAGTTGGACTCGATGTTCTCAGAGGTCTCTTCCAATCTTATAATTCTATGATTCTATGTATATGAAACAAACAGAAGCCCTGGAGCTTCTTACAACATACGGACATAGAGTCAACAACTAATTTGTAGACTCCTAAGAAGATATATCATTCTTTTTCTATCTTGAGAATAAACGTTTTTTTCTGTCTTTTAAACATTAATTCCTCTTCTTACTGCTCAAAACAATTAATTCTGTATCTCTGGCTTGCAATATGATGGCTGTCTTTTCAATGAAATAATAATGTTGCTGTTACATTAAGTCATCTGGGTTGAGTCAAACTATCTAGGAAAAAAAAAATTAAATGTACTTTTTACCTTGAGAGGCCTTCCTGTCACTCACTTCCCTGGAATCAACAACTTCCATGACATTTTGTAGCATATCTTCCTGGAATAAAATAGAAAAATTGAAAAATCACAAGCCACCTTTTTTTCCTGGTACTTCCCAAGAACTGCAATACCTACCGTAGAAAGTAAACATTTTTGCTTAACTGCATAGCAACTATGTGATACATGTTTAATTTCACTGCAAAACCAAGACTACTGAATGTCTAAAACTAATGTTTGCCATCCTGTTCAGCCAGTTTTATCCTGCTACATATTTTCTGAGAAAATGCACTCATGTACTGAAAACACCAACGAAAAAGGAACAGTGAACATAGCAAATCCCTGACCTGGTCCCACATGGGAGAAGTACAGGTGCAGAAGGGAAGTAAAGCAAGGAGGCAGTACAGGGGTCCTCTAGAATAACCAGCAACAGATGTGCTCCAAAGTATATTTTGCTCCTTTTCCCATGCTCAGACAGAGCTTTCCAACTAGGGAAATATATTCAACTCTGAAGATAAGTTATTAATTAATATCGTCAGTGAAATTTGCAGCAAGCCACATTTCTAATCAAACATTTTCCTGCTCTTCTGAAATAAAAAGACACCTGACTTAAGTCTACCATGCTTCAGTGCAATCTTACATTTACAGTGGAAAAATAAGTTACACTCTAAAGTCCTGTTGGCCACACCTGCTCAGAACTGTTCTGGTTCTGCACAGCTTCATAAGGAGGAGGTGAGTCGAGAGGGCAGAACACTTCAATGCTTTTGATTCGCGCTCGGTAAATCTGGGGCAGTGGAATTACAGAGCCAAGCATCCTGTAACAAACACCAACAAGCAACTCCATTGGTGTGGCTTTCCAGCTGCAGAAAAATATCATCTGCTATAGAACTCCACTGGCTTTCCCATGCCAGCTCAGACTTTAGGATCTCAGTGACACCTAATGAATTTGCCAAGATCGGCAAGAGATTTTCCCAGAACAGGGCAGGAAATTGTTCCATACGAGATGCCTCTCTAGTGTGTTCACCAGAGCTTCAAAATGTCTTTGAGCAGTTCTGTGCCTAGGAATTCATTTCAGTTTTCTTCAGAGATTCAGTTTTGGTTTAAGAGATTCAAACCTTAAATACAGCACAAATCCCACAGACCTTTTGGTGAATCATCTTCCTCTTAGGAGGTAGCTCTGAGAGAGAATAGGTAAGAACAGTGGCAAATGGTGATTTTAAGAACATATGTTTACATTATCTCATTAACATTGGAGCAAACTGTTCTAGTTGAAAGCAGAGCTGCTGAGGGGACCTTCCCCACACAATCCTCAGACATCTTTGATCCAAAGAATCCCAGTTTTTCACTGTTTTTCATTACCGTTTACATTGCCCATTTGGCACTGAGCAGAAACCTCAAGCAATACACAGAAGTTCACATATTTTGCTCTCTGGACTCATGTCAGGCTTACGGCTACCACTTACAGACATGATCTCTCTACAAATAAATGTTCTCTAAAAGCACGTCCTTCCTCCCAGAGTTTAGGGATTCTCTGGACACTGGCTGGAGGGAACAGACGACTGAAAATTATTTTCTTGTAGATCAAGAGGACAGGGCAGAGTGAATGGAAATGCCTACAGAAGGCTGCTTAGAGAGGAAAAGAATAAAGCCTCCAGAAGGAGAACCAGAGGACACTTTTGTGAAAGGCTCCTGTCAAGGTAATGGAGGTAATACATGGAGAAATCTGAGGAAAAGAACAGATTTTGATAATGGTCATTGGTTTTTTTAATCTTAAAAATCAGGAAAATATAGCATATTAAAATAGTTCTTATTTTCAATCTATCTGCCCCTAAAAGCTTCAGATTAATTTTGGAGTACAATGGAGACTGATGGTTCACTGACACTACTTTTCCACATACTTCCAGTATGTTTATGATGAGCTTTCATTCAATGTAGGCCACAAAATTATATACCTCTTGAACCTTAGTTTTGTCTTTAAACATGGGGAATCTGTGGGAGCTCAGCACAGAAAGTCAGGTCACAGATGCAGCAGGGCGCTTAGGGTACAGACCAGGCAGGGAGGGAAGGGAGAAGTGTACGAAGGCTGACTGAGAAAAGGCCAGGTTCCATCTCAGCTGCTCTGCTAGACACCATGGATCCAGCCTGAGGTGAGGGAATCCTCATCTGCCAGAAACGGAAATTAAGTCTATGTGTTGCTTCAAATTCTGGAGTCTTGTATACCTTGAGCACCTTGAAAAAAGTAGCCTGACTTCAAAAAGATGTCCATCACTTAAATCTTATAACCAAGAAGTTTTAACGCAGTCACAGGCAAGATAGCTACCCAATATAAGACTGTAGAAGCCTTAACTATTATTCGGCAGCTCATACAGTGCTGAAAATAGACAAAGAGAAATACTGCTGCTGGGAAGGAGATAACCATCTGGAATGACACACCAGACAAAGAATGACACACCCATTTTAAAGCAGAGGAACTGTGACAAGCATATTTCCATAAATACCTTATCTTCCAAAGAGATCATTATGCAGACCATTCTGTTATCATAACTCGTTTGATCCAAAATTTATGTAGGAGATTTTAAGTAATGTTTGGAATTAAACCCCCATCTTTGGTGTGTCAGATTAATTTTTCATTCTAAAATCCATTCCTGTGCCATGTTACCATTTTCTAGGTAATCCCACAATCTGTAATTACCTCTGCAAGGACCAAATAGTCTTGAAAATCATGCATGCTATTCCTGATGAACCAGTTAAATAAACTAAACAGTCCTGTACACTGCAAAAAAATCAGGAGTTTTAAACTACGGCAGAGTGATAGAGTCTGATTAAGCATCATGATATTTTATGTATAAACATTGTGTCCACAGCAGAACAATGCATTCCCACCCGAGTCATAAACTAACAAACACAGCTAACCTGCAAATTATCATGAAGAATGTATAACCACCTGCTGAATGAAGAATAACAAAACCTAGAAGTCACCACTGAGATACTAAGTCCCAGTGCAGCAAAATAACAGAGCTAATGCTTAACAGACAAGCTACACAATTTTTAGCTCTATTCTTCAAAACAGCACAACCCCATCTCCCCAGTTTACATTTTAATGTTTAAGACTAATTATACAAAGGCAGCAGCCTTCTGCAACATAAATATTTTCTGCATATTTTCTCTGACTCACAAGAAAAATCATACAGCTATTATTTTTTCCTCCTCCGAATCCTTCTTCTCTCATCTTTTTAGTGATGAATTTAAAAAAATGAGGCAGTATATGGAAAGATTACAGCGACTTGTGACTATCCTACTCTTCTCTCTCATACATGAAGTCTTCCTCCCACATTCACTCTCACTTCCTGCTTCACCCCACAGCTGCCACTGCAGCGGAGCCCATCAACACCATCAGGTGTGAACCCTGTATGACTGCTCACATCCCAGCAGAAAGATAAGGGTAGTGATTACCTGGCCTGGTGACACAATCAAAACATACCCTTCAGTTAGCATTAACTACTAAAGAGGGAGAAGGGGAATTACTGTAGCAGGAAGGTCTGTAGGAGGTCAGGCTACCATTTAGGGATCTCTTACACAAGCCTTGCCAAGAAGTTGTGCCTGACTGTCACTGACCCAACTGCTTCTGACTGCATCATAAAAGTTTTCAGCCATATCAAAGTGCAGTATTTCTCTTACTGAAAAGGAGTTCCTGCAGAATCTAAAGCAAACCACACAAAATTATACCCATCACTCATACCGTATTTACACTGCCTCCTAACTCAAAGACTGTTTTCTACTTTCCCTCCCCGCCCCCTCCCCCAGGGTCACCAACCTTTTTCAGATAATAATAGAGAAAATGCTCTCAAAAACGACTGAGATTTTATGCAATGTTTCCAAATACCCTAAAAGAAAGGAAGAGCATGTAGAGGTTTACCTGTGACTCATTTGTGGAGCACATAAACAAAAAGCTGCAAAATAAGAGCGAGGTGGCACAGGTGGGACAAAATCATCATAATCCAAAGTGTGATCTTGGTCTTCAATTTGAGATTCATCCTAATCAAACAAAACTTCTGTTAAATATCTTCTGAGATACAAAAAATTGCTGAATAGTGTAATCTAAGAACGCTGTTAGTACCACTGTTTATAGCAGGCAATGTCTTGCTCTCACTTACTATGCTGGATCTTCCTGTTGAAAAAATCTGTAATGCAGGGCAGCCACTACCAAGCAAACCGTGGTGTTGAAAGCATTCAGGACACAAAGAGCAAAGAGAACTTTCTCAAGAACATGAAGATCATGGAAATTAATGATTAAATCAAGTATTTGTAAATGTCAAAATAATAATAATTTAAAAACAAACCAAAACCAAACAGAAAACACAAGGATGATCATGACTATTACCTCTTAAAGCCTTCAGGGACAGGCAACCTGCAAGGTAAGTGTAATGTGCAAAAGTTTGGTTTTCCCTATTGTGTGTCCTGACAGAGAGATACAGAAGGCTTTAGTACCACTCAGATATGATTTATAGTCTATCTATTCAATCAAGAATTATAAGCTTCCTCTTATCTTTTCTGTGGGAAAACCCCACAGAATGTGAGATAATTGTTAAAGCACTTATATATTTGAGGATGATGCTGTTTGGAAGTGGTATTTTAGCAGTTTGTAAGCTAAGAAAGGCTGAGAAGATAAAAAGACCAGTGAAGGCATCAAATCATTAGCTAAAATTTACAATGTATTTACCCATGCAATCTTGTCTGAATTCAACTGAAGCATTGGTTACATAAAACACAGAAAAGGGCAAGAACTGTGTGTTGGATCAGCAATGTACTGGTCAAAACTCAGAGATGAGAAAAAAAATACCCCACTACAGAACGATAAAAAGCCTCTGACCAGCATAGAAGACCAGAAAATAATGGATTTTTTCACAGTAAACACAGCAGTCACTTCGGCACTGCACTGTCACACAACTGTGAACATTACCAAAGCAGTCATATTAAGCAGCGTGTGCAGGGTACCTTAAGAAAGTGGTGAGCATCAGTGCATGACTTCATTTGGTATGGCGTCCGTGCAGTCTCTTCTGTGCATTTCATGAGATGAAATTCTTTACAGCAGAAACAAATTTTTTTTTCACTGATATCCACCTTTAAGAAAACAAAACTCTGTTTTGTAATGTATTAGCTGGTTTATGCACCATTTTTACCTGCATAATATAAAGCTTAAGTGTTAAACCATAACTCTGACCACAAAGCAGACTGGAAATAAAAGCTCATAAAATGAAATCTGTACAGTTCAGTATACCAATGATTCATGCATTATAAAACTATATTACACTTACTTTATATTTGAAAGGAAGCATTCCTGATAAGCTCAACACCTTAAACACAACTTGGTTATAATCAGAGCAACACTAATTACTAAGTAATTTTAGTATCTATGCTTCTTCAAATGCATAGCAGCCTGGAAATTCTTTATTTGACTGACATGTAAGCCACTGTATATGGAATGTACATTCTTTCTTTGATTCAAGAATATATTTTGCAACCACAACTGTAATTTCAACCCAGTCAAATCAGTAGCAGTTACATCTGTACAACACTACTAGTAGTACATTTCAAATTGATGTTATCTTAGTTTTCAAGTAGAAATTCTATATTTCTTTATATAGAGATTTTAGCTGTCAAACTCTAGAGTCATAGCATCAAAGGCCTCCCACCTAAATAAAGGACTCCATAGAATAATTTATGATTCCAGGAACAGCTTTCAGTTGTACTGTAGGCTTCCAATCAGATGGCTCCAAAATTCCTGAAACATTCAACCATCTCATCTGGAATAATACCAACAGTTCTCAGTGCCATTTCACTACATTGATATTGGATGAATCTAGATTGCCAGGTGCTAGTGATCTTGGACACTCAATGCGATACACACACTGGAATGTTAAGGAACCAACAATAACTTTCTTCAAACAATAAATAACTGAAAATAAACTATTCAAGGATCTTTCTATCATCTCTTAAAGTCCTTCAAGCCTCTACATATGATCAGCTTTACCACCAAGTGAGTTTCTATCCTTCAATTTCAATTATTCCACACTTTCTAGTTCAAAAATACATATTCTTCTACCTAATTTTTCTTCCTCACAATTCTTACTGTAAAGTAAAACCCCAAATTGTCCTCACCAGGTGAGGCAAACCAGGAACAATATTCCCACCTACAGATTATACTGACTGAGCTTTTTGTAGTTAGCTCACTAGTACCAGTCAGGATCTTTTCCAGCAGTTTTTCTTTATCACAGTACTATAAAAGCCCTTTATGATAGTTCTTAAATTACTATGATATTAAAATCAGTGTATAATACTGGCAAGAGGGATTTTATAAAGATATATTTTGGATTCACTCCTACATGTCCTCCCATAAATTGTCTAGAAAGCCTTGTACTGACCCTGAAGACAGAGAACAGCTCCCAATGAAGTCAAACAAAACCATTTCTGGGCTAAGTACGCTCTTCTAATAAAGAATAAAACCTTAATAGCCATATCCTTTTTGAGTTGTCACTTTTAGGAGCTGAAGACTCCAACTCAAAAATCTCAAGCGCTTAGGAATAAAAATAAATAAAATAAAAATTCTGTTGTGGATTTCAGTGAGTCTGTTCATGGTCTGAATTGAATCAAGGCCTGAAACAGAGTGTTTTCTTTTTCCCCCACCATGCTGTAGATGCATCACTTGCACCTCTCCATTAGTGCATTTTGTGATCCCAACACAGCAAGCTTACATAGCATGCCATGAAGAAACATGTGTAAATCAGTAGGTCTGCTCACCAAATTGCATCTGCATACACTGGACACAATCTGAACACCTTGACATCCTAACATAAATCCAGTCAAATTCAGCAGAACACAGATGATAGACAGGAGAACAAAG